>CM062086.1:13172636-13649546 GCA_031163375.1 Conogethes punctiferalis | reverse complement strand
AGTGGCCACATCACTTCTCTCCCCAGAGGAAAGTTAAACCTAAGTTACGTCACAAAAGCAATTATTATGAAGACCTTTACCCGCAGACACACGAAATGGAATTATCATTGAATAGTGACTATAACAATAATTTGGTTGTGGCTAATGCAATTACGGCTCCGTTTTACACACCCCAAAATCTCATTGGCGATGATTGCACCAATTGTGTGGAATGCGGGTAGCGACAGCTTGTTGATCGCGATATAAATTGTAATCAAATTATGGAAATATCCCTCTTGAATGTGTTAATGTTCACACTCGATGCGACTTGCGTTAACCGCTCTCCAATTTATGACTCACTAATTGATGATGATGTTATTGCAAAATTAGTTGCTGCAAAAGGCGCGTTATTAATCAGTTATTCTAAAAATGTCTACTGGAAATGTGCTTATATGAATCCAAACTACCCCATAATAACAAAATTCCTGCACTAATTTGTTCTACTGATTATTTGGAATAAAAGTTATACGAACTGTCTTTCAAACTTGTCGATACATCTTTAATTTGTAAAAGGGCTTATCGCGACAAAAAACATGATTGGAAAATAATTGAAATATTTCGTGTGTCCTAATGGATTAATGCTAAAATACCTCGCCGGCTTATCGAATTATGGAGGTCGTTTCTACAAATGAAATGTCTCGTCGTAACATTCATTTTGAGAGTGACCTTGTCTCTTTTTAATCTTGAGATTTTAATGGGTTTGAGGGAGAAACAAAATTTAAATAAAAAACATAATGTAGGGTTAGGAGCCACAGGATTCATGTCACCCGCAGGTAGATCAATAAAATGGCTGTTTCATTAACTCCGTGTCAGACAGCACTTATAAAGACATTAAAAACGTCGATTCAGTCGCCGAGTAGCGTATACCATTTTGTATCTACGGTTGGTCTATTTTTTTTCATCTTTATCTTCTACAACCACGCATAGAAGTAGAAAAAATTTCTCTGTATTGCCGTCGATATCGAATTTCGGCTACTATAAAAATGTTTACAGCTTTATTTTACTAATGACCCAATGGAGGACAAACTGGAACAGACTTGAAAAAGTGATTTCTTGTCCGTTGTCTTTGATTGTGATGACAAATTTAAAAAAGAAGTCATCAAAAACATCAACTTTTTATTACCTATTTGATACGATTATACTAAGTTGGCAGTAAAACAGCCTATCGATGATACTAAACTTATTGCACCACGTCTCCCTTTAAGTTTAAAGCTAGATACAGATCACGGAAGTTTGGACATAAGCTTGCACACGAAAGATGGTTATTTCAAATCCTTATCAGAGAATTACGGGGTCTAGATTAGATACAAAGGAATATAGTGCTCCGATATGTACCCTAATGAGACGCTACGGTAGTATAAAGCGCCGTTAACTAATGGGACCGTTGCGAGCTACTATAAATATGATCAAACAAAACGTTCGCTCGAGGAAGTAGTTCGTTGCATAGATAAAGTGCTAGGGCCGCGACCGTAAATATAGGAAGCCAGAGTTCTCATGGCACGAAATCGAGCAGGGTTGCATGCTTGTACCACGTTAGCGTCGTAATTGGCATACTGTTGTATAGCGCTGTCACTAAGCCGCGAACTGCTTTGTTTTCCAACAATAAACCCGCTTTGTTAGAGTATCGACTCGCCAAGTCGAGTGCATCTCGTCTTCTGAGAGAATGATGAATGGTTTGGCGTCTACGTGGAGAGCTCTCGCGCCTATTTATAAAGTGTTTCTTTTGTTTTGAGTGCCTATTTAAGTTCACGGGTAAGGTCAGTTTTGATGTATTGCCCTCGCGTGTTGAATGTCACCCAAAATTGATTGTTATGCTTTTAGGTTCAATGACGCACGCCGTTAGCTGAGCTTGTTAGGTTTCTGTAATGAATTTATTGGACGAGTAACATTATATTTTGTATTGCCTAAATTGATAAGCTCATAAATCTCGAATAGTGTTCATAAATTTATCGGAGTGGAAATTAAGACGTTACGAATTTTCGAGGTAGGAATTCCCGTTTTATCTGTTATAATTTTCTTTTAGTTACTTTCATTATAGAAATAGTACTTAGAATCATTTATGACTTTTATTAAAAAGTGAAGTTCCATGTTTTTTTAGTTACTTTTAGAAATTGTAGTGTCATGCATAATTTTTTTATAAGCAGAAATTCTAAAAAATCATTAACAATAAGGATTCCGTTGCATCAATTTAAGATACAAGTTTTCATAATTGTATATTTATGCAAAAAAAACTCAACAAATACTAGTTAATTAAAAATCATAATTGGCGATACACACGTTAACATCAAGTGCCTTTACAATTTAAAACAAAACCTTTAATTCATGGATATTGTTTTATACAAATAAAAGTACAATTAAAAATCATATACCATTCCACAAAATTTATACCCAAAAAAAAAAGAAATCTCTGATTACAAACAAAAAGTCCATCTCGCGCTATGTATTTGCATTGATATGTACGCTAATAAATCAAGTAGGATATCGTGAAACGGACACCGCCCGGTCCCCAATGAGACATAAATTCCTTTTCGCAACGTTTTTTAGTAAATCATTTGTTGCCGCAACACGGATTGCGGTGTATCGGTGACTAATGGAGTTTTAATAAAGAGTTAGGGCGTCCGCTAATTCAGAAGTGATGTTCCGAATTGATGTATTCTTGAGATAACATGTTGATAAGGCGAGCTATATCGGCGAGTTCTTTGTTGATGAGCGAATTATTTTACGACGAAATGTTTCTATCTATGCTGTTCTACTTATACAAGAAGATTTCTTAATCACTGTTGAATTTTTTTTTAATAAGTATAAAATCATGGCGCATAATATCACTACATAGGTTTTTTTTAGTACACAGGTACAGTTATGTGTGTAGTACATATATTATCTTTGTATTTTAGTATTAAGTTTAGTACACTCAAGTTTAGTATTGAGATAGCAATAACAACGTCGTCTAATGTTTTCTTTTAGTGTAAAAATATCGTTTATGTAACATTTATTTTTCAGAAATGTGTTTCGTTCAAATAAACAACTTTTATACTATTCTCTACATTTTAGCGTTATTTAGTGCATTGTTTTTGAAATCAGATAATTTAATAGTAAGCTATGTTTGTCGAAGATCATCAAACGACACGATATGTCATTGTAAAAGTCAATTATTAAAATGGACGCTTTTTTCGCCGTTTTCGCTCTATTGTCATCACAACGCAAAAGCGAGGTTAGGCATCTCCGTCTCGCGTTGCCTAAACTCAGATTTACGTTGTTTAGTACCTTGTTGTGTTGTGGGAATATTATCCAACCTACGATATTGTGACACAAAACATACCTGACTATGGTTCTATGGTTACATCGTCTCTTAATTACATTTCGTACCTACAGGCGTGAAGACAAAAAGCAAATGTCATTTCCTCGGGAACAGGCAATTCCTATAATTTAGCAACTAATTTATCTATAATGACACCTCAGGCGTTAGACACAAACTACAATAATATGCCATATGTTTTACGCCTCCGTGTCAACTGCTAATTTGACTTTGATAAATAGGTCGTAACATTATAGGTTACCTAATAACTAAAGGAAGTAACGTTGTTTCGTTTCTCACTTTAATCTCGATTCGAGTTCCCATTTAATAAAAATAAAATATTTGACGTGTAATTTTAAAATCATCAAAATAATTTGGAGTTGTTGCTATATGTCACCTTTTATGTAATGAGTACAGCTTTTGTTCAACATGAGAGCTGATGTCGCTCACTGTGGAAAAGTACCTTTGATTTCCAGTCACTTGGCATCATCACATTGGCTTTGCATAAAATGCATTCCTCATACTCTATTTAATGTATTTAACGATTCCACTTTAAAATTGTGTTTTCATAATAACACATAGAATGTATGAAACTGTTCTTAACAAATATTGTATTAATGTATGACATCAAAGTATAATAATTATGTATATTTTGAAAAAAAAGGCAAAATTGATGAGTTTCTTGCGGCATTTCTTCTCATCAGGCGTCATCCTTATCATGTCGAAGTGCTAGTAGGGAAAAAAAAGTTTGACGTGCAAAAGAATTACTCGTCAATCTATTTGCAGAAATAAATTATTTTATTTATTTTATATGTCGGATCACAGCTGATCCAAACGAAAATGTACACCCAACCGGTAGTTTACATGATCACGATGACTACTTGAACATATTCAATAGGCCCTCAAAACATTCGTAGGGGCATTAACATAATGCGGTTATTCACGCCCGTAGCATATGTTTAATGTTGAAGTGAGCTTCAATTGATTGACACGACGTCTGTGCCTCGGTATATGTCTCACACGTGTTCCGTTACATGTGGTAGTTAATTACGAATGATGAGCCTAATAATTGGGATGTGACTAGGTCATGCATGAATGGGTTATGCTAAGTAGATAACGTTGTAGAAATGAGTCTTGTGTGTATTGAATTAAGGGACATTGTTGTCTCATTTGTTATCTCGTTAAGTAATGCAGGGGTCATAAGCGACCTTCAAAATGATTTCTTAAATTTTATATTTCAGATCTAAGATGTGTGTTAATGTACATTAAATACCCTTTAATAATTACAGTAGTAGTACATTAAAGGGTATATCTTTAAAAATCATTCATTTCGTTTCAAAATGTAGGAAAATTCACAAAACGATTGAACTTTCATCATTATCAGCCTATTGCAGTCCACTGCTGAACATAGGCCTCTCCAGTTCTTCGCCCCTTAGGGCAAACATTAGGAAGATATACCAATAATCGCCACGCTGGGTAGGCGGGTTGGCGATCGCAGGGTGTAGCTTCTCGCTCCGGTAACGCTGCTGCCCGTCCATCGGTCTGTGGTATTGAGCTACGCCTTCAATTGATGGTTATACCGCCACCAGACGGTTGCTGTAGCCTCGTTTGTTATTCGGCAGGATGCACTACGATCAGGTGAGGTTGGCTTGGAGCGAAAAGAAGACAGGTCGCTCCTTTACATCCCTTGATTGAACTTTGCCACTTACAAATGTAATATATGGTCTCAAAATGTGTTCTTCGCCTCGACTTCTTTTGTCATCACAAGATTTCACGGTTCTTGAACGGTCCATATTTCCAAAACCGAGTAATTGGAACACAAAAATGTCCATTCCCAGCCACTGTGTTCCAATAATCGCCAGAAAAAGTGCTAAAACTCCCTGCGAAATATGTTTTCCAATCAATCAAACACACACAATGGCCGTTCGGAACGCCGATGGCCCGAATCCGGGCCCGATTTCGAGCTCGTCAAAGGATCGCTAGTTCACACTTAATCTAATCATTCAGCTTCCGTGGTCTTCCCACACGATGTTTTTGGCTGTGGACGAGGTAGGGCCGGGGTTTGATGGGAGCGGAGCGCTAATTCTATTAATACACATGATTATATGGTTTCTCTATAGGAAATTTCTACGTTGCTTGTATGTATTGGTGCAAAACACCTATAACAGTGTATTTTTAATGGATGAGGTAGGGCCGGGATCTGATGGTAGCGAAGCGGTAATTCTAATTATGTACATGATTAGGTATAGGTCTCTATATGGACAATTTCAACATTGCTTAATCATAATCATAATATTTATTGCATTATGTGGTTACAAAAGATTACACAAATGGATAAGTACCTCACATAAACCCTGCAAGGGCACAGCAAAATCTTAGATCTATAAAGTGAATAATTACATCTTATTATAAAACTTAATACCTACTACTTAACTATCTGCTAATTTACAAGAAACTCTTTTACATTGTAAACACATTTATCTATTAAAAAGCACTTTAACCTTCTTTTAAATTCGTTGTTATTATCTATATTTTTAATTTCTATGGGGAGCTTATTATAAATTTTTATTGACATATGGTGAACAGCAGATCTAACCAACTCCAACTTTGTGTGTGGAAGTACAAGTCTATTTGCATTACGTAAGTTTCGGGTTCCAGAATATAATTGTTTAGCTTGGGGGTACAAATGTATATGGGTTCTTACAAAAATACAAATTTCTAATATATACATGGAAGCTAATGTGAGAATTCTATGTTTTTTGAAATATGGTCTACAGCTTTCTCTGTTTTTCCACCACAAAGAACATTGTGTAAACAATATTCCTTATCGTATTACTTACGAGTATATGACGTATGTTTTCTTTCTCACACCCACACATCTCACACCGACCATCGCCCGCTACCACCGCCGCCCCAACCCTACTCTAGCGGTACCCACTCAAGTAAACTCCTAAGGCCATACAGCGGCCATACAATGAACAGTACTGGCCCATACGACTGTGGGTGGTCTGCACCTTGCACAATGCACCGTACAATCCATATCGAGTGCTGATAAGAAATACACTTGCGATTAAGCGCAACCGTTGTAATGGCGGCGAAATAATTGGTTCACTTTTGTGCCTGACTGTACTCGTTGTTAACGACATGTAAATAAATAATTGAATAATCAGGGTATGCCACGCTGGGCACCATCTAGTTTCAATCTAAGCTGATCGTACTATGGATACTAGACATCTGATAATGTTACTCAGATTCTTTTTTTTTTTTTTCAAATAAATAACCCAAGACATGTCACGCTGGGCCACAAATCGCCATCTAGCCCCAAATGAAGCCGAAATTTGTACTATGGGTACTAGACAACTGATAAACTTACTCAGATACTTTTCTTTTTGTAAATACAAAATACATATTGTAGGTACATAGTGAACACCCAGACAAATACAAATAGACATGAACATAATAGTTTGTACTGTGCGGGAATTGAACCCGCGACCCTTGGCTCAGGCGGCAGAGGTCACTACCAAATGAGCCATCGGACCAGTCAAGTATATCAAAACAAACACCCCGACCAAGAAAATCAGACATGTTCATACATACAATTGTTTGTACTGTACGGTGATCGAATCTGGACCCCTGTACCTATCAGAGGCAGCGTTCACTGAACCTAATTGGTTCACTTTTGTGTCCGACTGTACTTATTGTATACGATGTGAAGTTATGGATATCCGACTTAATATCGTCTATAACTTTTAATTTAAAGTAGTGTAATAAATGAGGGTAAGGTTTATGCTAATACGATATTACTACTTATATAGAAAAATGCATTTGTAATATTAACCACCTAACTGACTACGCCTGCATGCCATTTTTATTTAGGTATAATTTCACAATTTTATTACTATTTATCGAGAAATACCTTTGTATCTGAAATAACAGTAAGTAACAACTTTAGAGTAGAGGAAAGCAATTTTAATTACGAGGATTATAAAAACAGTTCAATCTGTTTATGTCTTCTTCTTCATAATCTTTTTATCTAATTTATACATTTTTTCATGCATGTTTTAGATATTAAATGATAATAATTATCTTCACCGGTATACAAGCAATTTTTATAAATAGCTCAAAGAGTAATTTATGAAAGTAGGTATTGTATCTTTATCAATTCACAACAATTAAACATTTAAATATAATTTAATATCAACAATTAAAGCATTGTTTGACATAATGTCACTTGTTCTAACAAAACGCTTTGAATATTCACAAGTAGACTATAGTTAACTGTGACTATTTGGTAAGGTTACAAAAATAGCTTTTGTGTCTGTGTGCCATCTGTTGCATTTTACGACTGAATACTGACTCCAATGAATATTTTCGCCCTCTGTCGCTATATCCGGTATGGTCTAGTGGCTAGGATACCTGGCTCTCACCCAGGAGGCTCGGGTTCGATTCCCGGTACCGGAAAAACTCGTTTTGTTTCTTTTTATACTTTGTACTATTATTAGGGTCTATATTTGCCAGTTAGTTTTTCATAGAACACATTTTTGAATACAAAAAAAATTATGACAGCTTTTTGACGGCCAGCAACGCGGAGCGTGAGGTGGCTTCGCTCGCATCTCACGCTCCGCATTGGTTGAAAATGTTACTTGAGAAAATGTAATGCATGCTACATTACTGAGCAGCTGTATTAACATTTTACATCATCATCATCAGCCTGCCAACATTCACTGCTGGACATAGAATTGTTATTTAAAGGGATTTACCTTAGTCACCACGCTTGGCAGGCAGGTGACCGCAGTAGGTCAATTGTACATAGATATGCATTACCTTACTGTTGGACATAGGCCTCTCCAGTTGTTAGCCACTTTGGGCTAACATCTGGAGGATATACCTACCTATAATCGCCACGCTGGGCAGGCGGGTTGGCGATCGCAGGACGTAGCTTCTCGCTCCGGTGACGCTGCCCGTCATCGGTCTGTGATATTTAGCTACGCCTTCAATTGTGATGGTTATACCGCCATCGTCGTTCGGTTGCTAGCGCCTCGTTTGTTATTCGACAGGATGCACTACGTGCAGCTGAGGTTGGCTTGGATCGAAGAGATGATAGGCCGCTCCCTTACATCCCTATTAACTCTTATTTTTCACAAATTTCTATTACTATCATGTCTCAATATTTTGAGGCGATCTTATACGAGTATAAATGTTCCAACCTGCCTCTAACAAACCAGATTTTTCACGAGATAAAACTCTCCATTATGCAAGCGAGCAAAAAGAATAACATCTCCACTAACTAAACGCAACACTATCTCCCACATCTTTCTAGACAATAAGCTAGAAAAATGAAACAAACCTCAAACTCCTACGATAAGAACAAAACGCAACGCACAAAAAATTCACCGAGCAGTACATTGTTCCACGCAATCTTACGCGTTCTGCGTTAATATCACAAAAAAGGGTGTAGAAAGTCTATTATGTTTGTCCATTTTCACATCACTAATCTGGGGTTTAAAAAACGTGCTAAATATTATCTTGGAAGGAAGTATTTAAACGAACCGCTTCATTGTTCGATGTTTCATTAACACATCTGCCATAAACATGGAGCCATCGATTTGAGTGCTTGAGTAAGAACTATGGTTTTATCTCTCGCATAGTTAGTTCACACGCGTCTAGTTATGGCTTCATACAAAGAAGAGGAAGTGTTTAAAGTTTAATGTTTGCCTAGATATCTAGCATAAACAAAATCTTGGTTTTATTTATAATACTACTAGCGAGACGCCCCGGCTTCGCATAGGTTTGCATACATCATTGCTGATTATTCTGGGTTATACCTAGGAGATAGACTCATACATTTGTAGACCTTTTTAAATTGTACAATTTTGTACTACCTTATTATTAATTTATCTTGTAGAGTTCAGCAAGAGCGTTCGATAATTAAGTGCAAAAATAAAAGTATTTATGTACGACATACTCCTATTATATTAATCGTATGTAAGTACTTTGTAGTGATAAGTATCTTTGTAGCTTCCAATAAGTATAGACTCAAACACAACCTTTAAAGTATTGCTATATTATTAGGCAGTGATTTCCTCGTTGCTAATAACAAATTAAACTTTTTCTAAAAATAAAATATTCATGATCCCTTTTATAAAATTCAACGTAAAACGGAAGACCGTAATCTACAAAGATCCGTTTCATTATTATACCCTTGTGAATATGTATAAAGATTTTGCATCTCGCCCGAGCCACGCTATCTGTTCACATCGATTTCATCTAAACCCATTATCGGTCGCGAACCGTAAATTTCTTTAGACACCCGAATGCATTATGCTAATGTGGTTTCCTGTGAACGTCTAAAAGTCCTGACCAAAATTCCATTCGTGTCGATTGGCGATTCTCCTGTCTTTATAGAAATCTTTCTCAGAAGCCGCTATTCCCAATAAAATTTTGCTGGATTTGCATACGATATTTATTGCGTCACTATTACAAACCGCATATTTTACGGTCAGATGTCAAAACATGATTTAGTTAGAACCTTGCTTTATGGAGACGTTGTTTTAATTTAGTAAAGGATTCTTAGAATGTCCATTCACTTGGGTGATTTAAGGATATTAAAAATTTAAATTACGTGGTCGTTCGCTAAGAATTTCCTATGGCTCTCGATAAACCATTAATAGCTTTTTAATTGTTAATCTTTGATCTTATATTTCTTTGAAACCATATTAAATTACATGTTCTCATACATGTAGCGGATTCATTAATACTATTTAACGAAATATAATGACCACAATAATTTAACTAGGTATAAATGAAATATCCGATGAAGATTTCCAATCACTACAGGAACTTACAACTTTTATTTGAATGTATATTAATAAAACAAAGTTAATATGAATTGAAACTCAAACAAACTAAATCTTTTATCATCTTCTCAATCTTTTCAATTTCGCAGAATCCTCTTTTACTATCGATGCCTCGAACAAAATCTATTGACAGCATATTATTAAGGCGAAAATTAAGTGCCCTGTGCAATTTAAATTCGCCATTCTAATTTGATTCTTACCTTGATTAGAATAAGATTGGGCCTTCGCCTTGTGTTTAATACTGAGAGCAAGTGAACTAGATCATACGTTAGAGAGCGTGTCAGAATGTAAATCTTTATCATTTTCTGCACGCATTTCCTCTTGCGGACCTGTTTTGTTATTATTGAGATCTTTCCTATCTGATGTTTGTTTTATGCCAGCTCAGGTTTCAACTGGAATTCGTTACATTTCAACTTCCGTGTTCTATTTTGCAATTGCGATGTTGTATTTACATAAAGTGCACACGACTTATCAAGATTTTGTACTGATTTGCGGTATTTATGATTGAACAAAAATGGTCTTGGATTTATTTCATTTATTTATTTAACCTTTATTGCACAAAATGGTACAAAACGCGAACTTATTGCTAGGAATATTCTCTACCAGTCAACCTTTGGGTCATGCAGTGCAAAGAGCAGAAATTGAGTGTGGACTGCGGTGAGCGTACAAAGAGAACACAATACTGAGAAGGAAAAACCTAATTTATATGATTTATTTCAAATTATAATGGTGTAAGATGGAGATAGACATTATATTTTAGAGAGATTGCACAAAATACACAAATCAATTCTGTGTTTGATCTAAAGGTCAACTGGTAGAGAATGCTCCTAGTTTTATGTTCGCCTTTTGTAGCGTTTTGTGTTATTTTTTGTTGTGTTGTTATGTAATGAATTTTAAAAAACTTATAAATTAATACAATTAATCACTAGTAGCAATTTTATCTCCACCGATTTCAATTAAAGGGGTTTATTTTATCACTAATCAGTTGCAGTCGTACAAAAATAAGTATTACATGTCTTGTAACTTTCGTAGTACTCAGAACTCAATAGTTTATTCGAAAGAATATTATCATCATCCGAAATAATCGTAATTCAAATGTTCAATGATGTCGTCAAATACATTTTTTAATACCTGTGTTGGTAATTCATGCAATGTTATATGTGTAAAGATAATAAAGAAATCTTTATCTAAATAAATGGCTATTATATCAAAATTATTTTCCTTACGAATATTAACAACATTATTTTGGAACCGACGTAAAGCTTATTAGTGAAGCCCTGCAGGTATCTTTTGAAGGCTCTTGTCTCTTAAAATCCATGAGACGAACAACGCTTTAGAGTTCCAAACTCTTTTATCTTCAGCTTTACGACTAATGTGCGAGAAAAATCGCTAAGACGTCGTGTTGTGCACGCCACGCGTCCTATTCAAAGAGACGGGTCTTATTTTTTGGAAACTCAACAAAAGGTTTGACGCTAAACAGTTCCATTATTACTTCTATAATAGACAAAGGAAGTTTGCTCGAGACAATAGCGGCAAATAAAAGGTTGTCGCCATTAATTTCGACACTTTTGACATTTGTAACGGTGCTGCCTTTGTGTTAGGTGGAGAACTTAACCCCGGAGCAAAAATTAGACGCACAGCGTGTGTTAGGTACGTCACAAAGAATTCCGCGTCTTCGTTTGCACTTTTCGCTTTCTGTGCGATCGAATTTTTTCTCGCATCTAAATTAGTAACGCCGAATGTCACGTTTGTAGAAGACCGCACACCGGACAAAGGCGCGTATTTTGGTTTCCGAATGCATTCACCGCTTATAAAATATTGTTCGCTCAGGACCCCACGGGAATGGGCCCCACCAAAGAATGTTTTTTATGTTCATGTTTCACCTTATAATTGTGAGATACGATGTTTCTGTAATTATTTACGACCTTAATATCTCGAGAACGTAATTTACGGACTTAGATATCGGTAAAAGCTTGTTTGACATTACGTATGTAATGTTATCTCTCTGCTTACACAGATTTAATTTTTATGTTTTTATAATTGAAATAAACTTTGTTGGTGGCATTGTAAAAGAATAGATATTATTATAATTTATCAACCATTAAATTTGTAAATGTTTATGCCTCAGACCTTCAAAGTATGCTGTCCAATTAAAAAGCTGTCCAATTGGGCTGGCATATCTATAGGGCAGGTTATTAAAATATTTTCATACATTATTAAAATTTATCGCTTATAATTGTATTTTAAAATATGTGCAAAATAAATATCAGCAATTTATAAGTACTTTAACGGGTAGGTATATTTAATTATTTTTTAAATAATATACGTACAGGTAGGTAATCTAAAAGATCTGATAGATGTTTATTTTATACTTTCATGTGTAACTAAAACGAATATAATTTTATTTTTATGAATTAATTATGTAATTATTTATTTGTACCTTTTTTTCTGAAGTTTGGAATGGAATTTTGTAGTTAAAGTTATAAGTTTAAGCTCTATATTGGAGAAATTACTATAATATTGCCTACATTAAGTTCATTTGTTCTTCGTGCTAACTAATCAAACTGTCTTTAAGATCCACAAACTCTCCAACCAGATGGAATTACGACCCTTAAAGACTAAATCTCATTAAAAGTCCTAACACATGTTCCTCTTATGACTATTACTGCTTCTTTATAGCTTAGCACACCATAAAACATTGCATTCATTACATGTCTTGTGATGCTTCGGGATTTTAGTATGAGCAATTTTATGTTCTCTCAAATATTCAATACTTGTATCAGCAACTCAGCAGTCCTTAACTTATGTAGTACTTATTCACGGATCAGACTATAGTAAAATATGATGGGAAAATTTTATGTACTTTTCAAGTGACGCCAACCATCTTTTTGTTTAATAATTCTAAGGGTCAAAAGTGGAAGATAAGTTTGAAAGTTTCTTGCTTTAATTTTTGATTGTACTCGTATTTGACGATTTACAAGTAGGTACTTGCTTCAAGTCTATATGAATCTGTATTAATATAATACTAATCAAACTCACAATATAAAGATATTTGAGTTGATTTGAGTTTGATTTTGATAGACGATATGATGAAGTCCGTGAGGACTCTGAGTAAAAGAATAAGACTCTGAGTAAAAGAGCTGGGAAAAGGAGATGGAGATTTACCTATTAAGCTAGGCCCTACGGTTATTTGTATAGTGACCCGGTGGCTCATTTGGTAGAGACCCTGCCTTCTGTACCAAGGGTTGTGGGTTCGATACCCACCGGGGCCGAAGTTTCATTGATCATATTGTGTTGAACATGTGGTTGTTCAAGTAAGTATGTATTTATTTATGACAGCTACTTTCCTTGATTCTGAATTCTATAATATAAGTTCTGAAGCCACTTACTTTGGGATTTGGTTAATGTATGTGACGTTTTTTTTCTATCAAGCTTTTAGATGGCTCTTGAATAAAGCCTCTTAAAAGGCACCTGGAGGTCGCCATGAGTACCTATATTTTTTAAAAGCTTAAGCTAACCTCAGTAACAATGAAATCCTCGTACTCAACGAGTACCAAGAAGCTGATCTCAAGATGAAGTCGGAAGATGGAGTTGGCACTCCTAAGCTAAACAAATTAAAACCGTCGAGTTTGAACTCGTTTGAATAGCCTTGACAATAGCCGCGGTTTCAAAAAATTTAACCTTTTTTTTTAACTTTTTTAAACAAATTTATCTATTACGAATACAAAAAAACAGAGGTATTTCCAGAAGACAAAATTCACACAGATGAAGCTGCAAACAGAAACATCTATATGCAGTTAAAACTTATCACAGTTGCCAGGTAGCCTGAGTACGTGAAATTGTGGAACGCCCGTGGAATTCGTGCTAAGAGCCCGTTTCGTCTTTGTTGGATGGTAACGAGTGTGCATGCGCAATTGCAGCACCTCGTAAACCGTGGAACCTACTAGGTTACTTCTTTGAAAGGTTTTTGAAAACTTTGTCTTACCTACTAGAGACTATTTCGCAACCCGGCTGCTGCAATTCGTTTTGAGATGTACCCCATTAGCGTCCGTTTGGTTTCCAGATTCAGAATAGGACCAAACCATCTCATCCCGTGGGTGTCGTGGAACTAAGGGAATATCAGGAAATGGGCAGTAGCGTTTAGCTGGATACAAATAAAACTTACTGTGGCCGCCAACTCGTCTGCCAAGTATGGCCAACTAAGGCGAATCCTTCCAAATGACAATAAACGTGACTGGGGGAGCCTTTCAGCACTGGACGTTTGGATTCTGGTGATGACCCTAACCCACTGGCAGGACTGCTACTTTAGTTAGGGTCTGTGGGCGTCTAAACAAAACAAAACTGTTTAGAATTTCCTTCCTGGTGAATTTGTTTCAGTTTTAAAGAGCAGAATATTCGTATTTTGTGCTCATCTGCACCTTGGTTGGGACGTGGGCTAAATCAGACAGGCCAGGACTCTGTTCAAATTCGTTTCCGCCAAATCAGATAGTTTCTTGGCATTTTGCACTCACACTCACAGCGATTCCCACTAAGACCCTATCTTGACTTCATATACCAGGTAAATATTATAATTATAATTACCAGAAACTGGAAATGTCAGTTTAATACAATAATTGTACAGCGTGCTCAAAGAACTAAAAAGTTTTCTTTCTTTAGTAAAAATAAATTCACTTTTTTTAAAGGTACAAAATAAGCGGGCATAAAAATATGAAAACTAATGTATGTGTTTTATCCGTACTTAACCCATTTAGACCCAAATAAAACTCAGCCATGGAAAACTTGAAATTTCTTTATTAATTACTAGCTGCTGCCCGCGGCTCTGCCCGCGTGAATATTCGTATAAAACATAGCCTATGTGTTAATCTGATGTACAAACTATATTCCTGTAAGGTTTCATTAAAATCCGTTCAGTAGTTTTGGCGTGAAAGTGGAACAAACATCCATCCATCTATCCAAACAAACTTTCGCGTTTATAATATTAGTAGGATTAGAAACTAATGTAACTATTAGGAAAACACAAAAAAAAAATATTTTTTTCGAATTTCTATATGAAAAAAAATGCCGTCCTCATATGGGGCCACTGGGCACAAATAGTGTGAAAAAATTCTAAACACTCTTTTTCGAAGCACAGTGTTCTCACTCATTTCTTACATTACTAACGAGCTATCTTATGACATAGAGCATATCTCAATTGCTGGTAAAGTTTGCCGGGGTAGTGACCCAAACCATCATGCTGCAGACTTGGCACTACTGATGCTGCTGGACGCAGAGTCACACACCTTGTGTGTCTCAAGCAATGACAAGCAATATACCGCCGAAATTGGAGTTGATCCATCTTGCATTCATTAGTTAGAAGATGCAGCCGCCATGTATTTGCCACTGCTAGATCCAGCATGTACGTAAACAGGACCCAACACAATTTTTCTACGGTACTCCATCTTTTACTTTTCCCAAAAGAAAAACGCTATCGTAGTTTGACCCTCATCATCATTATCATCAGCCTATTGCGGTCCACTGCTGGACACAGGCCTCTCCAGTTGTTCACCACTTAGGGACAAACATCTGAAGGACATACCCATAATCTCCACGCTGGGCAGGCGGGTTGGCGATTGCAGCGCGTAGCTTCTCGCTCCGGTGACGCTGCTGCCCATCATTGGCCTGTGGCATTTAGCTACGCTTTCAATTGTGATGGTTATACCGCCATCAGTCAGTTGCCAGCGCCTCGTTTGTTGTTCGGCAGGATGCACCACGGGCAGGTGAGGTTGGCTTGGAGCGAAAAGATGATAGGTCGCTCCCTTACATCCCCATTGACCCTATCGTGCAGAAACTGTGGTCCAGCCTACGGACGAACAAAATCTGATTGACTTGGTCAAAAGCTTCCCGAAGATCACACAACTTGTAAAGAAATTAT
The DNA here is from genome assembly GCA_031163375.1 of Conogethes punctiferalis. Taxonomy (NCBI): domain Eukaryota; kingdom Metazoa; phylum Arthropoda; class Insecta; order Lepidoptera; family Crambidae; genus Conogethes; species Conogethes punctiferalis. The sequence goes on along the minus strand of CM062086.1, from coordinate 13,633,444 downwards.
CAAAATATACTTCATAACTAATCAAGATGGGCCTGTACATTTGTGCCTGTGGAAGGTATAGGGTCATAGGTAGGCTCAGATTTACGCCAACGGGGCTCCTCAAAACCAGTTCTCCGTTTCTTGGTTACAGCTAGTGTTTCGTCATCGCTACTGTCCCAATCCCCTCCATCTGCATTCATAAATACTTCAACTCTCCCTGGTATGTCTCGTGGCATAGTATCGCTTTGTATATTATCGTCATTACCTTCTTCTTCATCGGTAAGCACACTCGGTTTCGAAGGAATTGCTACTAAATCTATTTCTGCACCGTCATTTTCTTCAGCCATCATAGCTTCAAGAGCTTCCTGAAGCCCATGGTATTCGTTACGGCTATTGAATACCCTTCGAGTCATTGTGGATACGAAATTAGCCTGTGGACAAAAATACGAATAATTTACCTCCAATGTGCCCAATGGCCCCAATTGGGGACACTGGTATAAAACTACTCCTTACTAAGTCAATACTCAAGTTTTTCACAGGAATGTAATTTTATTTTAAAGGTTACAGTATATTTAAATCTACCAAATTGAAAAAAAATGTTGTGTATAAGAAAAAGATTAAAAAAAAGAATACTTACTTTGTGTTATCTCTGATGTTCGAAACAGCTTCAGAAAAAGCACCATAAAACACTAATAAATGTATTTTTATAGTTTTAATGGTTTAAAAATACGAAAATACACTATTGCTTATTAAACTCTCACAATAAAAACTTAAACAAACATGAAAGTAAAAAATGAAGGTACTTTGAAAAATGTCCTCGTTTGGGCACGGCGGGTCTATATGGGTTAATAAATAGGTACCTTTCTTTTGTCAGTACGACATGAAGTGGTATTATTCCTCATTCATAAAGAAGCACGTGGATTATTACACATGTAAACCCAGTTTACCCTTTTAAAAGTTAAAAAAGCATAAGGAAAATAATTGAGAATTGCTCTTGCTTCATCTTTACATCCCGCTGGGTGTCGTTGGAGACGGCGTAGGTACGAGACACACACAGCGCCGCACAAAGCGAAGGAAACGCTTAACGCACACATTCTGGAGATCAAAGAACGCGCAATCTGTGTGAAAAAAATAACGTTTTGGTCCCAAAAGGGCAGACCCGTTTACGCGACCCAATTCACGCGAACGGTTTGGAAGAAATTGAATTGAAGTCAGACCGAACAACAAATTCGAACGCGTATCGAATTGTTTTACGTTTGACGAATTCGCTATTTGAAATTTTTAAAATCGTACAATAGACCATAATGATGCAGGTCCGTTTCTTTGTCCACGCCAGAATGTAGTAGGACATAAGAATTCATGATACGAAGCGGTTAGCGTGCGTTTTGCTTTTATTATAGGCAGTCGTATGGCGGCGGAACAGAATTAAATAAGACGACTGACAATGAGCTCTTTTTACAAGATTCGTATCTTTGGATTCTTCGCGGCCCCGTGAGGATATCGGTGTTTGGATTCCTAATTAATTCAGCTGAAGGATAATTATGCAAGTATTTATTCGAGGTTTATTTTCTATTTCTAATCTTGCATTCAGGTCTCCTGATTTAATGTACGATAAAGTTTTTATTGAATTTTAAGTACATTATTAAATGAACACATACCTATTATGACGTTTTCAAGTACGCTAATATGTAATTACACCTTTTTTTTATTCATTATGCGTTTGCGCTTGGCCACAATTCACCTGGTATTAAGTCTGAAGCCTACGATGGAGCACGCTTAATTAGGTACCCAGAAAATACCTATTCACTCTCACTTAGACCTTAACACCTCAAGATTGTATGTCTCTGGAAACAAAGAGTCCGGCAAGGAGCAAGGACAACTTACCTAAGTATACTGTTCCTCAATTAAATTATTGAAAGTCGTCACTAAATTTAAGTTCAAAGATAATTTTTTTATAAAATGTACTAAGTATGAACCGGCAACAAGAATCTATTTTAAGATAGTAAACGATAGAACGGTGGAAGGTGGTTGCAAACCAGATGGGTAGCGCTTGGCGCTTGACCACTCTACGCTCGATAAAACACCCAACAATCACTTCGATTTCGGTTGAGTTTCGCGATCAGTCGATGATGTCAGCCAGAATAACTTATACAAGCCGTTATGGCGGTGGCAACGGACAACTGATTAATCTGATTACTAGTTCGTTGCCACTGTAAAATAAAAAAAAATGTTTTTTTTAGTAAGTAGATTATCGATGTTTTTATGTTGATTATGCTCTTAAAATGCCTAATATTTACTTTTCCCCATCGACTACATAACCTAATTACAAAAAATGCAATTCGTCATCCTCAAAAATAAATTGGCAATGAACACAGAAGTATAATATTTACAGCGAACGGAGAATCTCAAACATTAATCATATCACAAGGAGAAAATTACCTTTCAAGATCAATGTTCATTTTCTTGCGATGTTATCTCGCTTCCAGCCACCATTTGTTAGTGTCTTGTTTAGAAAATCACATCTGCTAAACTTTATTAGCCTGCCTTTTGACAAAGGCACCGTGATGGAGGCGCGTATCAAATCGAGCGATTCAGTCTGCTCCTTAACGCAGCTGGTTGGGCCGAAACGAATCATTTTATTTATTGTTCACAGATCTTATGCGTTATTTATGAAAATCCGAAGTGATTCGCTTCGCCCGCGGCACAGAAACTGTGTCACCTTGGCTGGGATTAGTTACGCGTGCACAGTTGATTCATCGTGCTAGAAGTCTGTTTTATGCTCTGACGTTTGTGTGATAGATCGTTATCTGGGCACTACCTGAACCGCTTTGATACCTTCGGAGCGAATATTTCAGATTTATAGAGACAGCAATGGCGTAACTGTATGCGCGGTAATGTTTATAATTGAATTCCGGGTTGGACCAAAAACGCATACTGGTTGATTTGGTCTAGAGATGAGGACAGAAGAAAGTTAGCAGTGATAGATCTCCTTGCATCGAAAGCACTTTCAGTCATTGATCCTGCTGTGTTATTCGGCAGTTGCTTCCAACTAGCGCCTCACAGGATTATGGGAACAAAGTTTGTAAGCAAAGTCCTTACCAATTTTTGCTTCAGGGCCACATCACCAAGGAGACTATCCAAGTGCGCAGGAGATATGTGTGTATAATGTGCAGTGTTTGCGCCAACACAAATGCACTCTCTGTTTTCTCTCTCTATTATAGAAGATCAGGTATTAGTTCAACGGTTTAACGTGCTTTCTGAAGCACGTGTATTACCGCCAATTTCCCGACTCCGGAGCGGCTTTCAAGTCATTTTTTTACAAAGAAGCTTGGTAACAGTTTTTGGTCACACCTGGGATTCAAACTCAAGACCTCTAAATTGTCAGATGGCACCTACGACCACTGGTCGTATGTAAACTGATACATATAACCAACACCATAACAAAAACGTAAGTCAGAATAAAAAGATATATAATATGCACTGTATAGTTACTTAGCTTTTTAAAAGACGAAGAAGTACCCTAAGTAATAAAATAGCATAATTGAGTAAGTCCAGTTTAATAGCCAAGTTTAATGTTAATTAAACTACTATTACCTAACGTATTAACACACATATCTCACGCATATCTTATTCCTTTAGAACCAAATAATAAAATGATATTTGAGAAACTAAAGAGCGTTCATTAGTAATGATCAATTCAGTGTAAGCGTTTAACTCACGATCTAATAAAATCGTTTATGTAGTAAAGTTGGTGATAAAAATATAAGAGCCACATAAAATAAGCTCGGAACTAATGAAACTTCAGTTAACTGCTATTTAATGCTGTATCAGCTGTAAAATAGTAGACTGTGCAAGTAGATAAAAGTTACTTATACTAAATATTTTTATTTAACCGTTTTAATCAAGCTTTTTAAAGTTTTAATTGGATACGAATGGGGAAAGAAGAGTACCTACGCACAGCGATTGCCAACCTGCCTGCCCAGCGTGCGATTATGGGTAAAACCCCGAGAGATGGTCCATGATGATGCAATTTTGCACCACTCTGTGATTATTTTCTAACTCTAGGTTCCGGTTTTTATATAGTATTTTATAAATCTTCTTTCCGTACCGAAATATTTAGCGTCTGATATGGCAGGGGTGTATTAAAGTGATGTTTGAAGCTGTGCCTCTTCTAAACTCATGGTATCCATAAATATTTGAGTTCTGTTATTGACCCCGCCGGTTCAAGATTGGATACGGGTTTTCGGCAAACATACTTAGTATAGGACGCCATTAGGTCAGGTGGAGTAACGATTTATGCTGAGTTGATCTGGCTTCCACAATTACCTTCGCCAGTATTTTTACGTCCACCTAGATGGAGGCTCTTATTATTGGAGGCCAAGACTCGGCTTGGGCCACTGCGCCGATCTAGTTAGTTTAGTTAGTTACAATTTTGACGAAGAAGGTGACAAAAGTAGGCAGTACACTCAATAATTAACAATTTCCCTATAAAACGAACAGTGAAAGTCGATTGGAAACAATCTGCGGAGCCATCGGCCACCTTATTACGTCCCGACTGCTCACCCGTTACATCGCTACACCGCGTCTAGAGGTTTTTTGCCGCACGGTAGCTCCAGCGATTTGATTGCTCCGCTTTTTGCTCGACTTTTCAAATAAACCGAAGTAATTGTTTGTTTTAGGTCCCGTAGATTGCGTCCGCTGCACGGATTTGTTACAGACTTTGGAAAATAGAGACTTCAAAACGGTTGAGTAGGCACAGGACTGTTGTGTCTATGAGCTTATACTTACCAGGACCTTATTGGCCTTGATGCTTGTTATAAGACAAAATGTTGCCTTATTAGAAATAGATTAGGATCATCATCATCATCAGCCCATTGCAGTCCACTGCTGGACATAGGCCTCTCCAGTTGTTTACCACCTAGGGCAAACTTCTGCAGGATATACCCATAATCGCCACGCTGGGCAGGCGGGTTGGCGATCGCAGGGCGTAGCTTCTTGCTCTGGTGACGCTGCTGCCCGTCATCGGCCTGTGGTATTTAGCTACGTGATGCTTTCATCGTGATTTCATTCATTTAGCTTCTATCGTGATGGTTTTACAGCCACCAGTCGGTTTGCCAGAGCCTCGTTTGTTGTTCGGCAGGGTGGGTGAGGATGGCTTGGAACGAAAAGATGATAGGTCGCTCCCTTACATCCCATTACGATTTAGGAGATTAGGATGTCGTTGGCGTAATGTTACCCGTGCTTAGGGTCCCCAAGATACAGGGTTTCCTAGTATTTTTAAGCCTTTATTTATTTAGGGTTTCCTAGTTCTTTTTATCATGTAAGTGTGTCTTTTGGAAATTTTATACTTACATTGTTTTAAAGCAGTAGAGTGTTTGAGGCATGGCGGCTAATGTCTTTAATTCTTATACTTCACACATGCTAGAAAATTTGCGCACATTTTCTTAGGTACACAGACTTGACTTATTGTCCTATGTCCCCTGGATGGGGCAGAGGGCGTCCACAGTACGTCGCCATCCCGAACGGTCTTCAGCTTCGCGCTTCACTTCGCTCCAGGTCATTCCTATCGCCACATATAACTATAAGTACACAGAAAAGGACCAATTTTGTTTGAGGACTTAAAATTGTATGCATAGAAAAAAATATGTCCGTATGGTTTCCGGCTTAGACTAGGACCACCCTCTCTCACCTTCTAATATGACTATGGGATTATCAGGAAACGGGCAGCAGCGTTTATCTGGGTACAAATAAAACCTACTGCGGTTACCAAGCTTAGTGGGTGATTCTGGCAAATCCCATAAAAATTTTACATTGGTGGAGGGGTACCTATGTCCAGCAGTGGGCGTCTGTGGGCTGTTGATGAGCCTGATTGTTAGTGCACCATAAAGATAAACATATTATTTCAATGATCGCGCTTAAAATTGTCCTTTATACACAATACTTTGCATTATAAACCTCCAGATCATTTAAAGTACAAGTACTTTTAACTTAATTTCCCAAAACTCTAACTAAAGTGTTTTAGCACATTCTCAAAACCTCTAACACAATTCTGGCCTCGCGCAAAGTACAAAGTAAAATACGTGTTTTGTTTTGAAACGTTGATTTAATTCTAAATTACTATGGCGTCTGCTTTTTGCTCCAGAACAGGTAACAGGAAACGGGTTGTCTGACATTAATCCTGTATGTGAGTGTGTGTGTTGTGTGATCGAAACGTCGCCGTTGGTTGGAGAGTGAGTGAACGTTTTTTGTGACGTCATCTTGAAAGCATTATTAAGAACTTAATCATACATTTTTATTCGGTAAGGGTTTGCGCTTGACCGCTATTTCATACCCACACAAACGTACACACATGCTTATACACACACATTCAAAATTCTTGTACTGTGGCAGGATTTTCTCATTTCTTTAATTGTAATGTACGCTAAAACTTTTTTAATATCGCTTTTGTAATACATATTTATTTGGAACAATGTAGTATTCCGCTACAATTAATTTGGATGATTTTGACTTTTTGACTCGTATAAAATAATATTATGTTTTATAACATATTTTATACGAGTGAAACCAATGTTTGGCAATATCAGAGTGCATTTTCTGATAATGTAGAATTATAATTTGACGGCTTTAACGGTATTTAATTTATTTAGTATGTGAATATTAATTATTTTGTGTTTGTTTGTTTTTAATAATCATGTAATGTTGAAATTTATTTACTGGTTGTGATGTTGGATTGTGAATTTATTATTTAAAACAGGGATGTTTCTTTTGAATATAAATAAAATTATTTACATATTTCTAAGTTTATTTGAACAGTAAATCAAAAGCGCTTTCAGTAACAATATAATATTAATTGACGCCATATTTTAACTTATTGCTATTTGCACAAATATGACATTCAATTATTTATTTAAACTTTATTACACAAAATGGTACAAAAGGCGAACTTGATGCAAGGAACATTAAGGACACCATCTACGAATATAATGAGATTATTGCAAAGTTTCACATTTGATATGAAGCCATCGCTCCTTTCAAAAATGCAATCCGTTATATAGCTTCAAGACTTCACTACCGTGAAAAAGCTTTCCGTATATGTGCAGATACTAGTTCAAACGTACATTCCGGTCAAGTCGTTCATCAGATTGCGGCGATGCTCGAATGAATCTTTATGATTTAGCTCCGTCAGCCCGGCGTGGTTTCTCAGGCTACCACAACTGGTCCGCTTCCGTCATTGCTAAATAAGGCCTCATATTTGCGCCTGGCTCGCCAACGTTTCTAATGAAATTGATTTTCATTGATAATAACGTGTTTGTTTGTTCCTGATGGCTACCTGGAGTTCTTGTAAGTGGGAATTGTTTTGTTTGACATGTTTTTATTGGAACAGCAGAAGTTTGTCTATAACATCTGTCGACCATTGACAAATCGATGTTAGCATGGTTACTACAATGCTAACATCAATTCGATCTATTTATGTACTCCTAATTAAACAATTTAAAAGGTCACTTCAATAATAACACTTAAATATTAAAAACTAAACCATCTATTCAAAATGAATAAGAAAAAAATTTGCTTATGATAGGTGATGACGATTATGATAATCAAAGATACAAATTGGCAGCTTTTTACATTTCACTTGTTATTATTACGTTAACATTTAAAACTAAGAAATCTATTTATTTTGTATTCAAAAACAGAACAATAAGTTTATAAATCTTATTATCATAAATACCCTACCATAATACCTGAAGGTTGTCTGGAAGACATCTACAAGCGATAAGACCGCCTATATTGTACTTGTTTGTAAAGTGTTTTTCTGTAATGTCCGTGTTTTTGTGCAATAAATGGTTTCTATCTATCTATCTACTTATACCTTTCATCTTTTTTGGGTAACTTCATAATAATAAACACGAACAATTGAATATACTCATATAAGGTTAATACCGTTCTTTAAAAATTGTTATGTTACGAGTACAAACTCCATTTTATCGCATGGGAAATAAATTTTGTTACAAAAAAAAGCAATATAACTATTAGTTTCTTTTACATTATCAACCTCGTGACTAGTTAAGTCTTTATTGATACATGATTTTATTTGCACTGTCGAATCCTGGGAAATAAAAATCGAAGTTCTAGTCGGTATCCAATTTACTCAAATAAATATTAGCTAATTAGGATCGTAAAACGGAACAAAAAACCCTCAGGTAGAATCCGGTCACAACATAGCTTTGAAAGCCGATTAAAAACGAAGGAATGATTAGTAAATTGCCCCAGAAAGTGTGTTTGCTCTATAATTAATATAATGATCTTAATTTTCAGTCAGTTCCAATGAATTTGCTGTTTACCTGATATAATTTGTGAAAGACTTTTTTTGAAGTATTTTTTTAAATTTTTTAACATTGAGATGTAAATAGGCACGTTGAACTAAATAATGATTGTAGCAGATTGAAATCATAATCATTTATTGCATTATGTGATTACATAAAATATATCTATATTAAATCTGAGCGTCCATGCATCATATAACTACCTTCCTATTGCCGTAGCTAATAACGACACCCAGTAACTAAGATAAATTTTGACTACTCTGAATAACAATTCAAACGCCTTGTTTGTAACTGTACTTATGTCCTTCAAATTATTTTGACTCCTCAAAGTGTGTATGTGTGCATTAATTCATACATAAATCTCTGACTTTACACATAATTTATATTTGTGGTACCTAACTACATTTGTAGTTATTATTTTCAAAACACACACTTTCGCACACACATTTAGCTCAGGGATCGTAATGTATGAATTTTTTTCAATTGATATTAAATTAAACTTTTATTTTTGAACTTTTATCTTGTGGTAGTCTCTACTGACCAAAAAATCATAGTTAACCCGGTTTCTAACCCCGGTTCGGACCAAACGGTTACTGTTTTTTTTTTGCCTAGATATTATTCAATAGCCATTCGGAGACAGGAAGCCGGCGGTAAAACGTTCTCTTAGTTAAACCGGAGGTCCGGCGCCTGATTGCTCACTGGTCGTGTCGGATTGTCGTCCCATTGGATTATAAGTGCAAAGCAATAGAGTGTACATAAGTCACTAATTTCGGTAAAGTGATCCCATCTCCCTAATAAGAAGTGAAATTTTAATTTTAGTGATGATGCATCCATCATTATGAATAGGGCGTCAATCTTTGAGTTCATGAGTACTAAACGCATATTAATGAATCAACCTATTGCCGTCCACTGCCGAGTGTAGGCCTTCACCAGTGAAACGGCAACCATTCCGATCCTGGGCAATCTGTACCTATCCTTCTTCGGCCAGCCATGATAGATAGATATTCTTTATTGCACACCATACACTTAATTTAAGCTGTCTTATTTATATAGCAATTTAGGCGGTCTTATTTATACTATAAACGATATCTTCCAGACAAAACTTAAGGTAGTAATATAAAAAGAATTATAACAGTAAAAGAAATTCATTAGGTACTTAATTGTTATTCTGAATCCACAAGATATTCTAATATTCTCACGAAACTTGAAAATGCAAGTTAACTCGTAATAAAAGCTAAGGATCAAATGAGTTGAATTATTGTACCATAAATTAATATAATCTACCTTTTTGTGTATACGACTGCAAACTGGTTTGCGAAAGCCGAACAATACTCGTAGTAAGCGAGTTTAGTTGAGTTAGTTTTTGTATTGTGTATCTTTGATTCAAGAGTGCGGAAATGTCTCAAAATCGAAGCTACTAAAGATAACTAGGTACTATGTACAAACGATGTTTTGGCATTTTTCTAAATCAACACGTTTGTTATTACAAATACCTTGGTGGTAGATTGTAGCTATAAATCAATTGTTAAAATACAATCGTTTTTTTTTATTATTACAAATGAGTGAAAATAATAAAATTGTATAATACTAATACAATTTTATTCATGAAAAAGGCCTCGTGTATTCTTAGTAAAGAAATCTGTGTTGTTTGAAAGCTATACGACATCTGTATGTAACCCAATTCACAACTTCGTTTCCTAAATTGATCTGATCCGGACGAATTGACTATCTTCCACTACAAACAATAATTTAAGTTTTATGCCAATTTTATTAATAATACATAGTAGAACTTAACTTGAATGATTGCACTATAAATATTCTCATTCCAAGCTAAGTCATAGGGCCCCGCAGGATTTCCATTTTTATTCACCGATCCCAAATAAAAAAAGATTGGAGTTCTTAACGAATCAATGTCTTAGACCCATTTATCATTCTTTGTGTAAAAGGATTAGCTATAAATTAGAAATATCGTATGGGGAATTGCAAAGTTATGTTTTTGTTATTCATATAAATTAGGATTATGTGGTTTTCTGCGATCTCAGTCGATAATAAAAATTATGTTAATTTAAGTTGTGCCGTGTTTGGCAAATCATATTGTCTTTATAACATCGTCCATTCACAAAAATAGATTTTATTACTTATCTTAGATAATTTGTTTATTCCGTTGTAGGCTACGGCCAGGCTGGCGACAGGTGACTGATGGTTTGCCCTCAGTGGCAAAATATTGTGTCGAAGGCCAAGATCTACTTCATTTGGGTCACTGAGCCAAGGCAGTAAGTAAGTAAGTACCTAGTAAGTTATAAGCTGCGTGTAAAATACTAAAATACAGTAATGTGACTTTTTATGTGTTTAAATTGACTTTTAGTAAGACTTTTCAACCCGTTAATATTTTTTTAAATATATAATTTTTTTGCATTTGTTGTCACCGCTTTATTGCTAAATATTATCTTTTGTCTCCAATAGTTATCTAAAGGCAGTCCTGCCCACTAAGATAGGTCTAGGCTGATGGTACTGTGTGTCGCGGCGTTGCATTCCGTTGCGAGTATATTATAAAGGTAGACCTTTATTAAAATAAAAAATATTACTATGAGTGACAGACGAGCACGCAGCCCATCAGATGTTAAAAGGTTACCACCGCTCATAGACTCTGCAATACCAAGGGAACAACTTAGCCGCTGCCTACCGTGAGGAAAGAGTTCTCTTTAGACCACGTTTGAAGAAGGACAAGTCGTAGCGATGAAGAAACACCGCGGCTGGGAGCTCATTCCTGAACTCACAGGTACGCGGAAAGAATGAACGTTGGAAACGAACAGTTCTTGATGGAAAAGTTATAGACGCTCAATTTGAAAAGCGGAACTAACTACTTGACTCTCATCTTGGCAGAGTCACCATTATCAGCTGAACATAGTCCTCTATAACAAATGGGTTATACCTGTAATGGTAGCATAAGGTTTTTAAATAAATAAATAAAATAAAATAAAAAAAATCAGCGGTAATCTTTACTATTGGTAGGTATGGTTTTATGAACCTATACAAACACTTAGTTTGTGAATACATATCAAGTGGATGAATCTCACTATAAATATATTCGAACGGCTACCTCAAACATCAATAGAGCTACATCATATTGTCTATTGTAAACTGGAAGCTACAGATAAACAGAAACAAACAATAAACTTCATTGAAATGTGTACATGCGTTGGTGTTACAAACGAGCTCAATAAAACTTTATTATCTACTACCGCAGCAAGATGGAGTTATCAATAAACTGCATAATTGCATAGACTATTTATTTACGAAGATGCGTTTATAGCACGCGCATTCTCTTTGAATAAAATTAGTGTGATCGTATTCTGAATCATGATCTCATGCCGTATTAGTAAATGCTTTATCATCTTTAGGGTTCCATAGATTATCCGTGTGGTTGGATTATGAATAGGACCACCACATCACATCCCGTGGGTGGGTGTCGTAGAAGACGACTATGGAATATTTGTCAGGAAACGAGTAGCAGGGTTTTCCCGCTACTAAATTTAAAATCTGTGTCTGGGGTGTTTACATTTTGCATTTAAGTTTATATTTATTGTACCTTCGTTGTTTTCATACCGATAACACAAGAGCTTAAGCTACTCAGCATGTTTCATCAAAAATAAAATTTGTCTTTTAATACAAATTCAAACGTATTTTCTTAAATTTTTTGACCAAAATATTATAAAAAGTAAATTAAAGTGACAGAACCAGTAAATCATGGAATGCAGATCAATAATAATTACATTTATGTACTTACTCAGGAATGCCGCATAACAACATGATTGAGGTGATATACGTCATTCATTCACATTTTTTTACAAAGACGTATACTTTGTCCGATGGTTCTATTCTCCAGGACCAAGAATTCCGCAGGCCTCCCTAAAAACTGAAGGTAACGACATAATGACAGCGCAACGGTCATAAAACGTAGTTTTACCCTTCGTGTCGGCCCCGGATTAATGTCGTTTTAATTAAACCTATATAATTTTGATCCCTAGTCTTAGGGATATAGGGGCTAGGATGGAGTAAGCGGTTTAGTTTGGATATGGCGATAATCACATGTTATCCTTCTGCACATCAAAACTAGACTTACAATGTGTATGTATGTCTTACTGATTTACAAAGATATTACTTATATATTAAAATTTTTTCATGTACCTACCATACCTTTATATAACAGCGAATGTATGTATGTATTTCGTTTCTTCAAAGTTGATGTCAATGAATATTAACAAAACCGCTCTGTATATCTGTATACTCTGATCAACTAAAAACAACTTTTTAAAACAACCCTGTATTTTATTTTATTGCACCAAAATCCACATCAACCTCTACAGATGGAAATGCAATCAATTAGAAGCCAAATCGAGTTAAAGTTAGAATTTTTTATTACTGAGTAGCAGTGTCGGACAGACGAGTAAGCGGTTAAACAGTAATCGCCAATCAGAGTCCGCAATGCCAGGGGCAAAACTAAACCGCTGCTTATCGGAAGGGAAGAACTCTCTTTACGCTACGTTTGAAGAAGGGTCCTAGCGATGTTTTGGAGACTATTCTCTCTTGACATCACCGGGCACAAAGCATGTTATCCATGCGACAATTCATTAACTCCAATCTTCTATTCCATTCTACTTATTCCATAATAGAAATTATAATAGAATAGAATTATGGTATAGTATGTTTACCTACCGCGTTTACTTCTAACAAAAAGCCTTGTCCATCAAATGTTTAGTAGCTCCATGCCGCAAGGTTGCGTGGGCAACCCTCAAAGACGCCTGTTGTAGGCGGGTCTACTTTATCAAATTACAACCTGCGCCGTTTTGTTGCCGACAAAGACTCGGCGACCACCTTTGGTTCGGGATAATTTGGTGCAGTGTCGCCACGTTGCCGGTCGCTCGGAGAAACGGAGAAATTGCTTGTGAAATGTTTGTAGGTGTAGTTGTATGGGGTAAGGACTTTCGTTGTATGCAATATTAAATACCTAAATATCAGACAACATCATACTATGTCCCAAAACAATTGTGCAATGGAAATCAATAGAGGTATCTACTACAAATATAATATTAACTTAAGCACTATAACTACATTGATTTACGATCATCCAGATACGGGATATACAAAATGTAACAAGTGAATGTCTGTAAATTGTGGATATCAAGTCCACGATCCATAGGTCAGAAGAATAAAAACCGGCCAAGTGCGAGTCGGGCTCGCGCACAAAGGGTTCCGTAGCAGCAAATATAATAAACTTAACCAAAATTACAGTTAAATCAACCTATCTCAAAAACTATAAGAGATACTTTGATCAAACCAAAAATCGTTGAAAGAGTTAATTAGCATGCATCACCTCTATTTTTTTTAGAATTTTATACCCCGTAGTTATAAAAATAGAGGGGGGGGGACATACTTTTTACGACTTTGAGAGCTGATATCTCAAAAACCGTTCACTTTAAGAAAAATGTTTTTTAGAAAACTTTATATCATTTTAAAAGACCTTTCCATTGATACCCCACACGGGTATGTACATCGAAAAAAAAATTTTCATCCCTCAGTTACATGTATGGGGGGCCCCACCCCCAATTCTTTTTTTTACTATTTAGTGTCATAATTTTGTAGCGGTTCATACAACACATATTCCCATCAAATTTCATCACTGTAGTACTTATAGTTTCCGAGTAAATCGGCTGTGACAGACGGACAGACGGACAGACGGACAGACGGACAGACGGACATGACGAAACTATAAGGGTTCCGTTTTTGCCATTTTGGCTACGGAACCCTAAAAAGCCTTATTTCATACTGACTCTAACTTAAGATGAGATATTAAGAATCTTAGATTCTTTTATCAGTTTGAAGATCAGATTTTGCTAGCGGTCTATAGCGGCTTGTATCTAGTAAAATAACTCATTTTAGTTGAAAAGACAGCAATTTTTAAAATCAGCTTTTATACTAAAAGGTAGGTCGTAGAAATTTATTTCAGATTTACGATATTAGGTAAAGTGGTAATTATAGATAATAATCGGTAATTTTGTTTTTAATGGGTTTGTAATAAGGGTAGATTTAGCGCGCTCAGAAAAAAATCTACTCTATTTCACAGAATGGCCTTTTTCTGACAAGCACCACGTAGGTCCTATTAAAATCGCCACAATTTCACGACCCCATAACAAAATTAATACAAACAGCGCCGACTATTAATAAACAAACAAAAAACGTTCACACCCAATTCGGACTGTTATTAGCGTAAAATCTCAAAATTTCTTATTAAAACAGAGACCGCCTACAAAAGTCCTTTATACCTGACTCTTGCAGTTCCGCTAAAGTACCAAACCATATCTCTATGACTATAAGATTCAAAATAGAATTGGTCTGTGATATCAAATGTTGACTCAGTTTCATCTTTTACTTCCTGTGAAGAATTAATTTTAAGTGTGCATAGGTTTATATTGTGTACCGTACAAACATTTTGGGCCGACTTTTGACTTGTGTCCGTAGCACGAGTCAGAATACGTACTATAAGAATCATGTAAACCTTTCTTGGATCAAGATTGTTTATTCAACAGCAAGATAAGTGGATAGAGTTGGTTTTCTGGAATCTGGAATTAGATTTATGGGCGTTGTGCTAGGAAAAGTAAACTTAGTGAGTTACGCTGAAGATTTGGTACGTAATACGAGCTTTTATTTCGTGTTTAAGAATAAATGTACTGAACAAATTAGATTAAGTAGCATCATTAGCTTACGACATAATGGTTTCTCTGCGCCTAATGGAAAGCGAAAGAGAAGCTCAAGTCGCTGTGACAACGGGCAAGTAATTGGTCAGTTGCCACCGCCATGCCGGTCCAACCCTAACCCCCATGACCTCCGGAAACCCTACTTACCGGCAGAAACACGACCCGGAGGTCATTTGGCTCCGGTATTCTATAGGGTGGAGGTCCTTTCCCGGACGGACGGCTCAATTCGAGCGAGGATTCGCTACCTCTCTCTTTAAGGGAATAACCAGAAAACGGGCAAATGAATGTAAATGCGTTTCATATTAAGAAAGACAATCTTACTTAATGAGTAAGATTGTCTTTCTTAATATATATAACTCCAGTACTTTATACAGAAAATGTGCCCGTAATCATAATACAATTGCATAACAAAATGTGCATTACGTATCAAAGGGACATTGTGAACTATGCTAATGAAGTCAGCTGACGACTCTCACATCTGGCCATGATTAGTATTGCACTCGGCCTTTGATAGAACTGGCCACTTTCTACAGATGGAAATGCAATCGTATTAGGTGTACGCCTGGAATGGTAATAGGGTTGATTAGGTCTATATTTGTGTGGCAAGGTCGTTTCGTGTGTTGACATTCCTTTTCGTTGCACTTGTGGCTTGTCTTTGACTTTTAAAGGACATGGAAGACATTTGAAAGGAAAAGCCTTTGAAAAGATATCAAACAATCATTCATTATCAAACTTTAGCTGTAACTGTAGCTTGTTTTTGAAGAATTGGGTCTGAAATTGTGTATCAAGCAATCATATGAACCTAAGTACTTTCCATAATTCCATCATCGTCATTAAGAGAGGTAGGGCATAGCGAATCTTCGCTCGAATTGAGCCGCCCGTCCGGGGAAGGACCTCCACCCTATAGAATACCGCAGTCAAATGACCTCTGGGTCGTGTTTCTGCCGGTGAGTAGGGTTTCCGGAGCTCGTGGGGGGTTAGGGTTGGGCCGGCATGGCGGTGGCAACTGACAGGTAACTGACCAGTTACTTGCCCGTTGTCACAGCGACTTGGGCTTCTCTTTCGCTTTCCATCAGATTTTCATCTTTTAAAGACTTGTAATACAACAAACCTACATTATTATGTCTTGAATTAGTTTGTGAGGTCTTATTTACAAACTTAGATATTCTTTATTGCACAAATACAACATTACATACGTGAATACAAAATACAGCGCGATCTCTTCCAGACCGAGGTAGGTGTCAAATTAATTTTAATTGTTATCAATTGTTACTGTTTTTTTTTTGCTAAGAACCCCGTAGACAGATACATCCATAATGCTACCGTTTATTGCTTTCACTATACGTTCTTAAAACAAAATAAATTTATATTTATTTTGTAAGTACTCAGTTAAGGCTGATCCCCCCATTCCCTAACACAAAGCTTAATGAGATTCCCCAACTGCGTAAAAGGAAGTCCACACCAATCCCCGATTACAACATACGTACACACAAACCATCAAGTTTCATTATGTCTTATCTGACAACCCACATGATACGGTATTAATTAAACACACCGGCCAGGCTCATGAATTATCTAGAGGTTAATAGTCACCAATGAGCTTGGAGTAATTATGTAGATGAAGCCTGTGCGCGGGCGCAGGGCGGGGTGTGGTGGGGATGCGCGGTCGACTTGCGCTGCGATCAAGGTCGGTGATTGTTCTGTTACAGAAGGCGGTGTAGGTATAATATTACATAAGAGGTTTGCAACTATAGGAAAAAGGTTTTTTGACTTTTAGCATGCCATACCGCTATCATAACTTCCTTGTCAGCATTCACCCCATATTACATCATCATCACCAGCCTATTGTAGTCTACTACAGGACATAGGCTTCTCCAGTTATTAGCCACTTTGAGCAAAAATTTGGAAGCTTTACCCATAATCACCACGCTGGGCAGACGGGCTAGCAAACGCAAGGCGTAGTTCATTGTCATCGGCCATACTATTTAGCTACACCTTCAACCCCTTATTTATGCATTCTTTAATCATTAATTAAGCTTTATTGCACAAAGAACCCGTGTGGTTTCTGCATTTAGAATAGGACCATCCCACCTCATCCTGTGAGTGTCGCAATAGACGTTGAATGGAATATCAGGAAACGAGCAGCAGCGTCCAAATGAAAAAAAACGAACCGGACGTACGAAAACCTACCATGGTCACCAATCTGCCTGCCAAGAGCGTGGTGTCGAAGGGAAATCCCCCAAATGGTAAATGTCATTCGAGGAGACCAGCCATAGAAGTCTTCAGACCATTGCTGCTACCAGTTTCCTGATATTCACTTACGGACATCCCATCTTACCACACGGGATGAGGATATTCTAAAAACGTAAAACACACAGTTAATAGAAGTATCATGCTAAAACTTCATGCATGACAACTCAAGTGCGCACTATACAAACATTCATAATCTTTGCCAGGAGGCGTGTCCAAAGTTGGCGGATCGCGCATCGCTCGCGTGCCGGCGCGCGCGCCACCCAACGCGGCTACCGAACCCGATTTGACGTAATCTCCAATTTGGCGGGTTTACGGTTATGTCTTATTAATTGTGCGAAGGTGGGGCTACCGAAAATATTGGAGATAAGAATAACTCAAAGCTCTCCGCGAAATACGCCAACTTCTGACATAGGCGCTTGTTAGAAGATGTTAGCGAGTGATCTATCATCTTTTCGTTCTAACCCACCCTCGTCTGCTCATGGTACAAATAACAAACAAGGCTCTGGCAGACGACTAGTGGCGGTACAAGCATCACAATTGAAAGCGTAGCTAAATACCACAGACCGATGATGTGACGAAAAGCTACGACGGCGATCACGAACCCGCCTGCCCTGAGTGGCGATTATGGGCGAAGCTTCTAGGCGTTCGATCAAAGTGGCGAAGAACTAGAGAGGCTTATGTCCAACAGTCGAGTGCGATAGGCTGATAACGATAATGTTAAGAATTAAAATATTTCTCTAAGAGCAGTTTCGCTCTATATCCGTTCCGTATCCGATCCGAACCCGTGAAAATATAGAATATTATTTATCTTTTTTTAAATCGTAGATCACCTTAGAAATAATTCTATGGTTACTACGGATTAAGATACGTATTTTGACGTATCTGATTCGGATCGGTTAAATTGTCATTGATATTACTTAGTCTTAATCCGAATCGAAATTGAGATTGTAAGTAAGTACCACTGGTTGGGTCAATTTAGAATGTAAGAACTTTTATTCATTTATTTTTTTAATAAAAACAAATTCAGAGCTATGTCTGCTGCCGAACGTACACTCGCACAGGCAAAAGAAAAATTTTATCATGCGTCTCACGTACTTGCACTCACAATATTATGCAAACATTGTGTTGGCCCTTTAATACCAAGTACGTATTACATTCATTCATTTTTTTTTTGTGCAAAGAAATAAAGATGTTACGTTCATCAAGGTATAAGCTGGATAGAAATCTTGTTTTCTTTTATCTAAATTCGTCTAGATCGGTTAACAACAAAACTCTACGATAATAATTTGTATAAAAGATTATACTTAACCGAAAACATTGATTTAATTTTCCCTTAATTTTGATGTTTACTGTCACAGAAAAGTGACGCATCAAATGTTTTAACATCAGCACTGTAAAGAATAGAATAAAAATCATGTATTCAGAGACAACAAATATATTTGTTGTCTCTATTTAGTTTCTAAAGTGTAAAGTTCTAAAGTTGGCATAGTGGCCTAAAATCTAATCTTAGTTAAGTCGGAAATAACAAAGGTACCAACAAATCTGCACCTAAAAATTTAGTAAGTAAAGTAATAAGAATAATTATTTATTTACAAGAAAAGTGGTACATTGTGGTCTTATAGTGTTTTATATAGATCTCACTTGTCACCAAAACCATTAATACTTACGAGTAGGTAATTATGTAAATTAAATAAGTCAATTTCGGATATAAAATAATAAGACAATAATAATAATATGTCATAACTTTCTACGGTCAAAATATGTATAAATGATGAATACTCATATCAGAATTTTACATTCTTGTTCTATGATCAAAAAAGAGTAGTAAAACAAAGTAGATTCAGTGAGCGACTTCCACTTAAAATCTAAGCCTCCACAAGCCTCACCTTTGAATAAAACATAAATTAACTAGCAACGTGAATCCCTTATCAGCGCTTCGATATTTGTAAGAACGCAACAATAAAATTAAATTTCCTCAAGTAAACTAGCCCCATAATCTGATGTTCCTGTATAAAATTTCCACCGGTTCCGAACACGGCTCCTATTAACAAACTATCAGATACGCTTCAATCTCATTTCTTAGCCTCGACCACCTATACTTTGCACAGGTGCTCAATGAAGGCATTAAACTGAATCAGCTATTATGATTAAGCGGAATGGCTTGCCTCGCCTAGTCTGTGTTTGCAATCAGCTGGTACCTGGTATCGTAGGGCTGACAGAAGTTAATTTACAGGCGAATAAAGAAAATTAAAAAAAAAAACTTTTTAAACTAATTTATCTAAGTACCTATTTTAGGTACCAAAACCGTACTTGTATTGCTTAGCAAGTTAGCATCCAAATCTGTCACACAGGAAAACTCATAACATGAAATTTAAAAAACTAAGTTATTTTTTAATTGATTTACTATGAAAGGATTGAACAAGATTTTTTTTGTAAACACTAAATTTTTTTTTTCATCGAACCTATCCGTGTCAAAATGATGTTGAAGTCTCTAACAAATTTTTTTCTGAACAGAATAGCTTGTGCGAGAGACTCTTCCAAAGTGGTAAAATATGCCGTCATTGTGATGGCTATACTGCCACCAGGCAGTTGCCAGCGTCTCGTTTGTTATTCGACAGGATGCACCACGGGCAGGTGAGGTTGGCTTGGAGCGAAATGATGATAGGCCGCTCCCTTACATCCCATCAGTTAAGGCAAGGCTTATGGCAGCCCTATTCATATATGCCTAGAGGATATTGATTAGTCAGATGTTTAGTGATCTTCCCCGGTGATAAACGTTAATTTACTGTTAAAAGTAATACAGCTTACCTGCTAACGGTACCTTATAGTTAAATTTAAGTGATGAACGTTTAGGATTAATTGACTTTACGTCATATCTGTAAGGAAGGCTCGTTGGTTCAAGTCCGCTATGGCAGGAGTATACACGGTTTCTTATTCGACGATTAGTTTGGTTCATTGTCAGTGAACACAGAGGTCGCAGGTTCGATCCCCGCCCAGTACAAGCATTTGGGTGCATAAACATGTCTGTTTGTATTTGTCTAAGTGTTTGCTTTGTATGTACAATTCAATTTGTACTTAGATAAAAAAAAAGTCTCGGAGTATTGAAACCTGTCAAATTTTTATAACGTTTCGTTGCAAACTTTGTTGTTTTGTACATTTAATAATGAAAATTTTTCACAATGTCAATTTTTTTTTATGATCTGGATCACTATTTACCGGGCTGGCAGGACCATGCTGCAAGTAGGGATGAGAGAGAGAATTTGGAGAAGCCTTTGCCCACAAGTGGGACAAAGTTTAGTCTACTTTAATCTAATTTAATCTCCAAGCCAGCTCCATGAAATTAAATGTGGATTTGGCGCTAAACGAACTTGTATTCTTTCTTTCTCAGAATGTTTAGCAGTTGTCTAGTACCCATAGTAAGACAAGGTTTGGCTTAGTTACACCAAAAACAATTAATCTTTCTTTATCTATTCATCCATCCTCCCAAGCCTTCAAAGTAAAATACTTTAAAAAAAGATTCAGGTTGCAATCAAAAATAACAAAAGACAGTAATAAAACCTTCCTTCAAATATTTTCAGCTACTTCGTAATCTGTTTCCTCATTTCCTATTATTAAGACCCCTCCCAAAGCCGATTTGCAACGTCTCAAGCCACTGAAACATTATACTCGTAAAACTCTATATTTTCATTCGTAAACTGTTACCTTAGGCGTATGCCAAGTATGAAACCGTTACACTGACTAGCATGTAAACATTTGCACAAATTGCATAGAACAGTTTCTGGATTAGGTATCTGAAGATTGAACTGTATTCTTTGCGTAATAAGAGCGATCTAAATATTACGTGCGTCTACGCTTAGTAACGGGTCGTAATCTACACTAATATTATAAAGAGGAATAATTTGTATTTTTGTTTGTACGTTTGCAATGAATAAATTCGAAAACTACTGTGCCTATTTTATTCATAA
This sequence comes from Conogethes punctiferalis, assembly GCA_031163375.1. NCBI lineage: Eukaryota > Metazoa > Arthropoda > Insecta > Lepidoptera > Crambidae > Conogethes > Conogethes punctiferalis. The sequence continues at coordinate 13,612,168 of CM062086.1, read as the reverse complement.
ATTCTTTCACTCTTAGAAAGCTACATTCGTCTTGAGTAACAGGTTATATTACTTACAAGAAAAGATTAGGAATCGTAACTTAAACCTCAATAATACGAGTATAACCCGAAATACCCGAAGTGAAGCCAAGGCGGGTAGGTATTTCGGGATTCTCGCTCAATTTTGCCACTGTAACCACACTGTAACCGTAGTCTGTACTCATTTCAGCTGTACCCGAAGTGACTTCAAGGCTGGTATTTTGGGTTTCTCGCTCATTAGTCGTTTCACAATCATTCCTTTTCTCCCCTAATACTAAAAAACACTATACACAAAACTTAATAACATAAACTTAAGTTAGTTTTTTATACGACTGATAGATATATTTTATGCTTTTTTTTAAACACAAAAATACCAGACAAGATTGTATTGGATTTCAATTCAATGAACTCGATGACCTAGAAAGGCATAGTAAAATATCTAAAGGGACGCAATATTCATACAAAGTTACCATAATATTTCATGATAGTACGTTCGTCTTCTATCTACGTTCAATAATGCCTTCTGGGGTCGTGGGTTAGGTCTCCACCTTGACTAACATTCGTGTGATAAACATTTGTGATTGTTCTGTATCTGGGTGTTTATGTTCGTATTTAATTGTGATACCTGCGTTTTTCTCATACTCATAACACAAGTGCTTAAACTGCTTACTTTGCGATTATATCCATACCCATAATCGCCACGCTGGGCAGGCGGGTTGCCGATCGCAGGGCGTAGCTGCTCGCGCTGATAACGCTGCTGCCCATCTGTCTGTTGTAATGATGTACTATAACCTTCCCCAATCATGGAACGAAACACAATGAAAAACTAATTTATTTGTCCATTACCCCTGACCTACTGTTTAAAGCGTCAAGTGTTAATGTATAATTTTAGTACAGTAATAAAAATAATGTCCTCAAATTACAAATCCATGTTTTCTCATACAAAAATCCATTTAGCTACGCATCGCTAAGTAGACTTAAGTGCTTTTATGATTATGGCCTTAAAAATTTAAAAGAGCTATGAGGATTTGACATGGTGGAAGGCCTTGTTTTGCATCTTTGCTAATGTGTGTACTAGTGTCATTGAATACTCGTATTAAGCCCATAGTCCACTATTGGCTAATACTAAATTAGCTTAGGTCTTTCTCATAGGTAGCACAGTTTGTCATACAAGCGGGAGAATGATCCCTCTGTTGCAGCGCTTCGCCAGCGCGGAAGCGGTCGCACGCGACGGCAGTTCCCAGGACAAGGCCCAGCGGGTGGATGGTGCGGGGCACCCCCACTCGCCTTGCATGGGCCCTCGTCATCATCGAACCAGAGCTTCCGACATTCCCCCCGCGGGGAGAATTTGAGGGGTCCGTCAAACAGGAAAAACTGCGCGTGGCAGGGCACCGGCAGTATAGGTCTCGCAGAACCCATGGCACAGTCCTTAAGGAGTTTGACGAAGGGACCGGGGATTTTCGTGGGTATTCCCTGCCTCCTCACCATCCTGAGGCAGGGTGCTCCAACAGTCCGAGGGCTGCGTTAGTCCCACATACCCCAACGTTCCCCCGTATGGCGGGGATGCACAAGCATTATCCCGGTTTCAAAAAAAAGGCTGAAGAAAATTTGTGTTTGCTCAGTGTCTGGAGTCTGGCAGACCAATGTCATGTTGACCGTTGAGTTACCGGCTTGAATCGCCATGCATGTCTATGTAGATGGATTCCTATGGTTATAGGCAAGTCCGTCTAAGTATCAAATTTCCAATTCCAATTTTGACACGTGCACAACAATCGTCGATTGTCCGCTTCTGAATGCGTCTGTGTGACTTCACCACGTGCCACCACACACGGAGAGCATTTTATCGGAGCCCAGACAATGTTCTTAAGAACACGCGTCGTTAATTACAAACAAACATGACGGCATCGGGATTCTGAAAATGTTAACAGTTCGTAAACGAAATTATGGAGAAGTTTGAACACGGTAAAGGGAAAAAGAACTAAATGATTTCTTTATTTCTATAGTACGACGAAGGTTTCATAATATTTTTCTTTTAAGGCTTTTAACTTCCATGTCATTTGAACTTACATATTTTGAAACAATTCGAGAGTGTTTAGGTTATTTATGATTATCACACTAAAATATATACACATATAGGTACATTTATATATTTGCACTGACATATTTTATTTATGATCTCACAGTTCAAATCAAGGTTACAAATTACTAATATGTAGGTAAAAGAAGTATGAGCAAACTGGTGGGGCAAAACAAATTGATACAAAAACATATTATTACACAGAGCCATCCTAGTCCCAAATTGAGCCGAAGCTTATACTATAGACAACTGATAAACTTACTTAAATATTTTTTTGTAAATAAATAAATTTTACATATCAAACATACATGACCAATACTAACATGTACGTACATGCACACAAATGTTCGTACTGTGCGGGGATCGAACCTGCGGCCACTTTTTTAGAAGCAGCGTTCACAACCACTGAACCAAACTAGCCGATTAATACAAAAACGCTTTTAGGTTAAGGCGAAGAACTTCTTTAACAACAAGCGTCTCAAACGAGTTCCCTTCAACGCCATTTTATTTTCTGACACTCAATATGAATGCGCTTTAGCCTTTTACGAAAAAAAAAACAAGAGTTAGCATATACTATTAGACATGACGCCACTCTAACGGCGAACCTGTTTCTTGGACGCGCTTGCTCCACGATAATTCCTGGCATTATAAAACTTAAGTTCGGGGACTTGGTCTATAACGGGCTAGGGTTGGCGTTAGTAAAAACACATTTATGTTTTTGTTTTTGGCACTTCATTTTCTTATAAATATACACAGGATTTATTTGACAATCCCAAAATACAGATATTTATGTTTTGGCGTAGAATAGAAACGGAATAAGCATGAAACCCAGTGATTAACAAGTGTAAACCGCGAGTTTTTCTTTAATATCCAAAACAAACCCCGATCAGTTGAGGCATTATTATTTAATATCAATGAAGTCTCTAACTTCATTGATATTAAATTAATATTGGTATTATAATAAGTGACAATGTGATGCTTAATTTCGTTCTACGTTCGTTCCTGCCATTGGTTGAGCGTATGTAATACGAATATAATAGTTATATGAAGGGCCTCACTGTGACGCTGATGTAAGCGGCATCTGATTGACAGCATTTCAGAGTGGTACTTCATAGAACTAGGGTATATTCTTACGCTCGACCAACGTCAGTATAGGAGGAAATTAAGCCTGAAGGCACCAAAGACCCCGCCTGATCAGACGAGGCTGCGCTTCCTGTTCGATTGTGACGTCAATCTGTAAGTACATAATGTGCTACATAAGTATGTCGGAGGAACGCCATTGGGATTTTCAGGTGCAGGGCATCTTTACGCATCGATCAATAAAATCAAAGCACCAAAAGCTTCTTAATTTTATTTGTAACTAGATACAATCACTTTATAACTAAAATGGCACACATGAGGCGCGATGTAAAACGATTAGCTTCCTATTCCTAGGTGTGTACACGATGGCGGCTCAAGCGAAAAGGACCGTCGGCGTACGCGCGCAGTAACGTCATCCTCTGCGTCATTTCAACTGACATCTGTAACCATACGTTTGACGTTCGTCCACAAACGTCAAACCATAAACAACAATAAATTAATCAAAAGCTACGTTCACCGATAGTGCCGCGCCGACAAGTATAGTCCTGTTAGTAAATGTATTTTTTTTATAGTGGCTCGACATAATGGCTTCCCTACGCCTGAAGGAAAGCGAAAGAGAAGCCTAAGCCGCTGTGACAACTGGCAAGTAACTGGTCAGTTACCTGTCAGTTGCCACCGCCATGCCGGCCCAACCCTAACCCCCCCATGAGCTCCGGAAACCCTACTCACCGGCAGAAACACGACCCAAAGGTCATTTGGCTGGAGGGTGGAGGTCATTCCCCGGACGGGCGGCTCAATACGAGCGAAGATTCGCTATGCCCTACCTCTCTTATGTAATGTTAGTCACAATAATATTAAATAGAATACATAGGCAGCCCTAACTCGGTCCAAATGGGTTGAACGGGAACCTAGCCCGTAGTGGCAACGAAACATGGTAATTCCTTGTCATTACTGTATTATTTATAGCCAAGTGGAAGCTCGCGTCTGCCAACCTGCAAGGACTAAACAACAGACAGGTGTGCCATTGCCGAGTTGTCCGTGGCATGTTTTAATTACGCCACTTCTTGTTGAGATATTGTGCACTTGACATTTAGGTGGAAACAAAAAAAATGTTACGCACTTGCCGAGTGTAAGATTGTTGCAGATGGCGTTGTTAAAAAGTGTGTTTAATAATGTGTTTGTTTCCAAGCTAGAATAAGATTCGTAAGGGCAGCGTGAAAAGTTGCGGGTTGGTGTGAATGTCACGAGCAATATTAGATGAACGACTAAATGTCGTCTAACGAATCAGCTTGTTTCCATCAGGTGTCACTTTCTAGTTAATTTCTAGGCATATTCTTATGCCTACAAATTTTCTCTCCTGAATTAAGGGTTGTCACGTAATTTTATCTTTTTTTATGATAGAGCGGACAAACGGGCCTGAAGAAAATATAGTATATTTTGAAAACACTCATCTTTTGGATTAGAATGTAACGTTAATTTATAAATGACAAGTTGATGCCAAAATTGGAATCTAAAACATTTTCCGGCAAAAAGCATTTAAACATTCATATCGAGCAGATTGGCGCGCCTTGGGAAAGGCTTAGATCCTGCAGTGGACCGCCGACTAAGATAGTTAGTAGGAGTGGTAGTAATAGTACTAACTCCTAATACCACATTCCACTGCAGTTTACATAACTTTAAAATTTATAGAGTTATAGGTACATCCATTATCTTCGATATTCGTCAATGTGACGCTAATTTCGGATACTTACTCGAAATTCGAAAACAACACTTATAAATTTTCTTTGCACGTGTCGATCCTATAATTTACCTCGAAAAATCTTGTAAAACACAACCCAGCACAGAATTTATGAAAACAAAAACACATCAACGCTTATTATTCCAGTGTTACTGGTAATTCTCAAACCGACTTACTCGTCTTACCTTCAATTAAAGTACTTCTTTATCCGTAACGCCAGAGGCTACCCAACCTGTTCCATCGGAGAGAGCGGTCATACGTCATTGGGCCGACTCAAAAATTGTTCCCGCATTATATAATAAATCATAGTAAACCAGTAATTAAGTCAGTCATAACCAGAACCTCCAAATAAAAAGAGTTCTATAATTTTTTCACATTAAAAAACCATTTCTGTTGTACGGCGTCCTAAACGATCATTCGATAAGTTTTTTTGTTGAGCCGAAGACACGGTGCTGTGTTTTCGGCTTTATAAATGATCACCGGCGAATTGAAGGCTTGTAGCAATGTTGGTCTTAATTGAATTACAATCGCATTATGGTTGTAAGAAAATAAATAAACATCAGACAACGTCCCGTGCTTTGGTCTGATCCCAAAGTAAGTAGCTTAACCCAAATTGTGTTATGGACATCGAAATGAACAAATACCAGAAATTAAATGTTTATTTCATCAAAGTTTATCTTGGGTGGGATTCGATTGGAATTCTGGCTTAAAAGCAAAATGACCTGTTGCCCCAGACAGAAAATGTGTTAGTATCTAATGAGATCAAAATATTTTTAAGTAACGTGTTTGGACATCGTAAAAGTAGAAGTTTCGCGTAGTTATAAGTAAAGCTAAGTTAGCTAAGCTTTTTGTTTTCTGTTACCTTAATATCCAACCTCAACATTAGATTTTGTGGATGGAACTTTGTTAACAGAGCGATTCTTTCAGAGTTCGATTGCTTCAATCTATCTTCCATCAATTTTTACTATTTTTTAAATATGCTCGCTTGTGTAGCTTTGTTTGTTTTTTAAATACTTGTTGACATGCTTCTGCTGTCTTTATTTTTTTTTCAGTAAGTATATTAACGATCACGTTCAAGTGAGAAAAAAGGGTCAACATTATTCTACCTACAAAATTTAATGAGAGTGCATCCACTTGCTCAAAACTAATGATTTTTTTTTCATAAAAATTGTAGAGGTCAAGCAGTTTTTGTTACCCAATGAGTGAGTGACCTCTTTATATACACAGATAGAATCTACCAGACTAATTAAAGTCCCCTACAGGGAATGCCCAGCCCAAGCTCCTGGGGCGCCAGCCATCAACCACACTACCCGCAGAACGGACCATAAACAACGTTCTTATTACGTAAATAACAGATTCCAAAAAATTAGTCACGCTGAGTCAATGGAATATCTCTTGATTCACTGCCGCTAATAAAATTCTATTACTTAAAGTCACACTTTTTACCATAACCATAACATTACAGATAAGAAACCGAACAACTTTATACGTAAACATCTGTAGGGAGTTACTCTCTACCGTAATGGCTTCAAACGGATTTCTTAAAACGGGCCTAATGAGTTTTTGAAGTTATTAAGGCAAATTACCGAGGGAATGGTGTGAGTGGTCAATATAGCGCGTAATACGTTACGCCGTAGACTAAGCGATGTCAGTAGTTGGGTAGATTTTAGCTGTCTGTGCATCTATTTATTATGTTTGGTATGTTAAAATCTTGGCGAATATTCGACTCTTGGTTTAAAGTTTAATCGATTGTTTTGTATTATAGATCTTATATTACAAAAAAACAATCGAATGCACTTTAAATTGAGAATAGAATATTTTTTAATTACACTTTTAGCTCAATAGTCATACGTAATCGTATTGTTTGTCGTATCGCAAAAGTCATTGATTCTTAATTAAAAACGATTGTCGTAAAATTTACAACCATCCCAAAAGATGCTGTAGAAGATGAGCTCCTTCCTAGTTTCCCATACTTCAGGTAAATACTTAAAATATAGTTATTAAGGTCTCCTGAGCTCTCGTATAACGAACTATGAAGCACGGCATGAGGATTCTAATGCGTCTAGTTCATCTATGGAGCGGTTTTACGATCTAATTCGCAAACTACCTAAACAGGGCCAAAAAATTACATCCGGCAACCCTGAGATCTTGATCTATTGAGCAAAAGGCCTTTGCTCGCTCGAACGCTTCATCCGATCATATTTCGAACATCGTTCTCATTGTTTACTCTGTGGTCGTGATGGGACGGCGTTCATCGGCTACTCGCTGGCACTTTGGCTCCCGTGCACTCGATTACCGATATGATTTATTAGCCATCGTTCCGTCTTCGGGGATTCGTACTTAAGTCCTTACAGCTTCTGTAGACGATTTGTCAAAATTGAATTTGTTGTTCATTAAATCTTTCGCCACTGATCTGTCGGTGTGACTGTAATATCGTGACTTGTGAATTATAAATCATTGTTGGATTTGAGATTGTTGTTTGTACAAATGTAATGTTGTAATGTGTATTGCGTACATATCTACCACTCTTCTGACTTACTTTGATATGAAATTTTATTATTATAATGTGTACAAAATAAGTATGTACTCTTCTGATTTACGTTGATACGAAAGTTTAAACACTACTAAAAGCAGACCACATTCAACCTTAGAAAACATAATGTATATTTAGAAGTACAGAGTTATTTTATATGTACTTATAGCTGTCGTGATAATAAGGTAGGTCTTGTTATGCATTACTATGTTAATCAAAGTATGTACTCTAATCAGACCTACTTATTTTAATAAATATATGATTTTTCTTTAATGCATCCACTTTATAGTTGCCGCTACATTAAGCTATTCAAAGCAAGTACAGCAATTTTTTTCATAAAGTTTATCAGAGCATACAAATGAAATAATATGCTAACTTAATGTATCTCGAATCTCTTAATGTACACAATGATGAACAAAAGATTCAGTGATACAATTTTCTTCTCATTATCTATTTGCACTGACTGTCACGGCACTAGAGTTATAGCCTCATAATGTTTATGTTCAACTAAATTCTTTCCAGTGACATACTTTTCCCTAATAAAAATTGAATGAATTTAATAAAAAATAGACCGTAAGTAAAGGTCTATTTTACATAGACTATAAAATCATATGTATCATCTACTTTTTCTACTGAATTCAAAAAAAATTGTAGACAACAAATGTACTAAAACTTCTAAAATGGCCTACCCTTGACATGCCGCGTTTACGCCTACAAATATCACAAAATTAACCCATCCACAATTGCACGTAATACACTAACTCAATTTATATTCACGCCATCATACGGACGAAGTCGTTATGTGTTTCTTGTTTAAATTAGACACATCCTAGTGTACCATGAAATGAATCAGTGAGCGCGGCGCTTACTCGCCGACTTGAAAGATAGAGCCGACGATCATGCGACAAAAAATCCAAAAGGGGTATTTTTAATCAGGTTTTTGCTGCGATGCGTAACACATGCATAGCCGGCAGACTGGAACCGAAGACGAACACTTGTTGCAGCTTGAAGTCATGTAATTTATAGTAGAGTTTTTTTTATATATAAAGCTGAATCTTTATTGATGAAATTATTTTCTTGAAACCTTGAAAATTGACAACGATACGTTATTGTTATTGTTCATTTTAATAGCTACCGTATCTTATTTAAGTAGGTACATACCTACAACTCGTACGTGATTGAAAGTTTATTTGATAACATTATCAAATCAACTTTCCATCACACGGGTTTCTGATTAGCCCAATGTAGACTAGTAGAGAATGCTTATATGGTATTTAGATCGCTTATTGTATCATAAATTTATTATTTAGTAAAGTAAAAACGGCTACAATAAATTATTTTGCATCTTTGCCTTTGGTAATTGATTTAGGAATATCCATTGTTTAACCCTTAATAAGCCATAGGACTATTGTTTCCCACCTCGGAATTGCACACAAATCAATTATTATTTTTTGTACTTTTAACTGAAAGTATTTATGAAAACAGTTGTTTTAAAACAGGCTAGAGTTACGCTTGTTAGGCTGAACTAAATTCAATGGAGTTTTTAGTAAGACTTTGCCTGCAAACGTTTAATCATAACAAAACTATAAATGATATTCAGGGTCAGACTAATAATAATAATATAGATTGATAGATAGATACTCTTTATTGCACAAAACACAGACGTTAGAGGAAAACATAATACAGACAAAACATAGTACAATTTAGGCTTTATACTTATCTTTCCCGTTTATCCTGAGGAAAGAACAGCCATACGCTTTTCCTAACTACTCCTTAAATAATATAATCAATATTCTACAATACGATTTGTGAGATTCGAATACCTTCCTCCGCCAACGGAAAAATAAAGCTCGCTTTACGAGACTTGTCGTCTCATAATCTCCTATCCTTAAACTTCTCTGCTAGAAACAGGACCTCGGGCGTAACCAGTACATTACACATGCAATATCGAAGACCGAACTCCGCACATGCCAACTTTTATTACGCCCCAACGTCCTGTTTTCGCCAAATCCCCTTCCGAAACCTATCGGTAGCCCCGGTCCGCATCAAATAAAATTTAATTCACCCATTGTTTGTTTTTTCTCCGTCTCCGACAATACGCATCCCTCATTAAAACAACATTACTAAACAATACTCGATTCCGAACACATGTTTGTGTCTATTCACGGCTAGTTTATACGTAAAGTTTGCGGCAATTGTGTCCCACTCTAGTCGTAAATCATTTGAGTACTGTTGCCTGCTACCGAAGTTGAGTCGTACGTTTTATGATTCTTTTGTTTAAAACTTTTATTGGCTCGGCCTGTTCCGAAAACTAATTTATTCAGGACCCTGAACGGTTCGCAGCCTTGAAACTTGGCTACTTCGGCCGTACCGTTTGCCTTTATGTTTTATGGTATTTTCGGACTTCATTGAAATCTGTGAATATTGATAAGTAGGCGTCTCGAAGTCCACTAGAACGTGTCCATTTCTATTTTTGAAGTCCGGCCCTTAAATCTGGAATGAGTTATTAGAATCAACATGGCTTCTGGAATAGATTCACTGTATTTCTGTTCAATACTTCTCTTTATTTATTTATTTATTTAAACTTTATTGCACAAAATGGTACAAAAGGCGAACTTAATGCTAGGAGCATTCTCTACCAGTTAACCTTTAGGTCATGCAGTGAGCAGATTTATGTGCGGTGAGTGTTCAAAGAGAAACACAATGGAAGATGATATTACCTAATATATAAAAATAAACTAATATAATAAATAAATACTACAATACTTCTCTTTAAACTCTCTTGTATAATTTGGATAACGATAAGGTTTATCTATTGATTTGATTCTTGAAATATTTACTTACGGTAATGTAATGAAAAGTTGGCGAGAAAGGCAGATAGAATGATTACCATTACCTACTTTTGGGAAAAAAGAAATTAGTATCTTAACATTTCGTTCGTGCAATTAGCTGGAAACTTATTTTAAGATATTTGTTTGATATAATTTATTGTTTAATCGGTCAACGGGATGGGAGATGTTTGCACATAAAAAAAAATTAAACCGACTTCAAAAAAAAAACACTAACGACCAAAACTAAAAAGCGATAAATAACGTAAGTAATTCTATCCTTAATACATAATTATTTAAATATAACAATTATCACTTATTTTTGAAGTCGGTGCCAGCCAAACAAGTGCCAAAAAACAAAAAACCGAAGACTGCAAGAGGCCAGTGATTATAAAAATTAATGCAGTGTTGGATGACATAAGCTCTTTTTTTAAGAAAAGTAAATACCTAAATAAGAAGCAAATGTAAAAAGACACGGTTAATTAAATAGTAACAAAAATAAACACAGACATTGTCACATTGTCATTACGAACAGAAGCTAAAATTAACATTGTTACGCTGTCAAAACTGTAATGAATAAGAAAAATGGGATGTGCAACAATATCGCAATAAAGTCGGTAGCATTTTACAACGGGCAAACACTTCGAAGGACCGGCAGCAATACTTTTGTCTCTAACAACGTTTATGGTCCTATTTTGCAGGGCTGTTTTTTGTCGTATCTCTTAAATAAGACGTAATGTTCTTAGAAAAGGGACATTAGAATGGTACAGCTTTCTCCTTTTGTAGACACGTACGGAACATTTTATGGTCAATTGTTTCATTTAGTTGTTGACGCGGCGAAAAGATGGACGGCTTGCCTTAATTTGGATCGTCGGCATAAAGCAATATAGGTCCTGTTGCACCAAAGAATTTAACATTATATGAATGACTTTTCATCTTAATTCAAGCTTATATAGCTGATTTATGCTTATATAGTGCTTTTAGGACTTACTAAACAAATAAAAAAAAACAATTAACTTGTATGTAGTATACCCAAATTCGTCATCATCAGCCTGCAAAAGTCCACTGGGTAACATAGACATCCCCTAACGCATTTAAATAATTTGGGAAGATTTGCCTTAATTACGACGTTTGGCAGACGGGTTGGTAAATGAAGTAGCTTTCATTTGTACTCTAGTAAGCGCTGCTGCCCGTTTCCTGATATTCCCTTAGTCGTCTGAGTCGTCCGTCCAGGCAAGTCAAATAACCTCTGCGTTGTGTTTCTGCCGATGGGGATAGGGTTTCCGGAGCTCGTAGGGGGAGGGCCGGCATGGCGGTAGCAACTGGCAGTTAACTGACCAATTACTTGCCAGTTGTCACAGTGACTTGAGCTTCTCCTTCTATTTCCATCAGGCGTAGGGAAGTCGAGATATTCTAGAAAACACATCCTATGTTACGCAAAAGTTGCTCAATGATGTAACAACTGAACAGACGATGTTCATTTGTTTGCCAGTTACATGAATGTCGTGACTTGCGGCTCAGTTAAGCTCATTATTTACTCTTAAGACTACTTAAAATTCGTACCCGTAATAGAAAAATAGAAAGCTATTATATTTGTTTTACTTTTTTGGATTTTTCTTACTAATTTAACGTGACGAGTTAAATCTAACGACGCTGGGCGTCAGATGTGTTAATAGTTAATATTGTAAGATTATGATTGACGCATTTTTTATTTTTAATGCAATATTAAAAGTACTTTATCTTGTTTTTAGAAACTTTATCTCTCAGAAATAAATATCTTTCAGTTCAGGTTCTATTTCATCAAATATTTTTAACTGTTGGCAAAAGTATTCATAATTAAAAAATAATATTTCTTTCATATCCTGAATGCCGTTTGGCATAGTTTAGCGTCTTTTGCTTTAAATACAGACGATCCAAAACTTCCGAATTTGGATCTTTTCTTCATTTATCTAGGCGTTATGGGAAACGAAAGTACCATAGGTACATTAAAACCTAGACAGGGAAAAACACAAACGTTCTTCACGTGTAATGTCATCTAGAACCCACGACTATTGGTTCAGAATCCAGGCTTACTGCCGAATAAGCCACCGGATCAGCAAACATTAAAGGACTTTTGGCTATTTGAGAGACACTTATGAAAGGTCTTTGACATCTGTCAAAGAGAGATCTCGATTCAAGATACTAATTGGCTGCTATTGAATGAACAGTCTCGCCTATGAATAGCACAAAATGTTCAAGGAAAGTGTGGTAAATAGCATCTGACATTGAGATAGTGAAAGTCATCATACACGCTACTATTGGACCGTAGCAGATTAGCAACGTTTATGATGCACGGTTTAAAGTTTCAGAAGCCACAAATAGTGTCCAGTTGAAAACTTAAAAACCGAAACGTAACCGAAAATTTCGGGTTCGTTTTATGAAATAAACTCGTTCGAAAATTAAGTAGGTACCTACTCTCCTAAGTTCTTGACTCATTATAAACAGAGAAAATACATTTTACCAAAGTGACGAAGAGTTTAAAGTTTTTCTATGAGACTGAGTAGGTAACACTTAGAAGAAAATTCGAAGAACCAAAATTAAATACAACTTATTATTCACCATAATATAATAATTTTAGGTATAACGGATGTTACATATATTGCATTGAAATAGTATTATATTGTGTAATTACGGACCTGATTTGCCTACCTACGTTTCTCCAATATACGTCATGTACGCTATTGTTAGAATAAAATTTCATTTCTCAGTCGTCATTAAAAGTGAAGACAGAAAAAGCTCTATAATATTCAAATTAACCTTAAGTATACACTTTACGCTCTACAATAAAGCCGAAACTGCATACATTTTGTTTTCAACGCGAAATGGATTTCGGTTCAAATCTCCTTAAAACCGAAAGCTATGACGGACACTAGTAAGTGAAAGCTTTCTTTCAAAGAGTTTTGACGAATCCGCTAACGTGAGAATGGGCTAATGTGAATTGTGACAATAGAGTGTTTAGAATTTGATTCTATTTTGTGGTTTCGTAAGACCAGACTTATTAAGACAAAAAAGATACTATTCACGACTTAAATTTTTCTAGCTAAATCTATTCAAAAGAGTCAGTCAATGCGAGTTTCAACTACAAATGTTAGATGATGACCAGTATTGGACGTCCATTTTAGGCAACAAATAAATAACTTAATGTTATGCTACAGTGTGCTCTAGTCCCAAACTAAGCCAAAGCTTGAAAGTACTATGGGTACTAAACTTACTTAGATACACTTTATAATCTAGAAATAAATACATATTATACCAAAACAAGCATAATTCTTATTAGCTTTGGCTGCTTGGCATGTATTGAGTATCATATATAAATATTTAGATCTATCATTAATATTTTAACACGCTTTGTGCGTTGTGGTTGAAAACAATTGATCAACAGCTCTGGTCCGTCCACTACTGCACGTAGGTTTACATTTCGGAACATCATAAACATTGCAAAAATACTTTTGAACTCCGGAAAACACTTTTTTTTTACTCGAAAAAAAAACTTTATACTCTTGAAAAAGCTCATTTGATATCAAAACAATCTCTCGCAGCCTATTGCAACAGTTTTATTTGTCTCCGCTGAACAAACATTAGCATTGGTAATTCACTGCAAACATTTAAAATTGTTCTGTCACGGCGAATATTAATGACCGGGCTAAATAAACTTGCGTTTATTATTGCGTGTGGTAAGTCTGGACTCGTGTTATAATGGACTTAGTGGCGCAGTGAAAAGTACCAGGTTCCAAAATTAAGGACTCTTAGGGTCATTTTGACTGGCTCGGTAGCTCAATTGGTAGTGACCATTGCCTAAACCAAGAGTCGTGGGTTCAATTCCCACCCAGGACAAACATTCGTGTGCTGAATTTGTGTTTGTTCCGTGTCTGGGTGTTTATATTTGTATTTAAGTATGTATTTGTGGTACCTTCATTGTTCTGATACCCATAACTCAAGTGATTACGCTACTTACCTACTTTGGGATCGGAGCAATGTAATTATGTGATGTTGTCAGATTTTTACTTTTATTGTATTTATATTTGGTAGAGTTACTGCCATCCAGGCCGCAAGTTATGAGTTCAAATCTTGCACGAGAATAAGTAAAGAACATTCAAGTTTGCTACTACCTACATACCTACTTCCTTTTGGACTTAATTGGCATGAATTTTGAAATTACCTTCTTTAGAGCTAGATGTAATCTGGGAGACTCAAAGTTATCGTAGTCGATAACTTTAACGCTAGTGCGTAAGATAACATTTTAAGCTACGTAAGATAAGTAATCTTTTCTAGCAATTATATATACATAGTCTATGTAACTTAAAAAAATGTTAATTTGATGCAGTAGTAACCTTTTCATAATAATAATTTGCTGTTTGTATTTCAAGTCTTAGATTTGAGACAAGTATAAGTGACTTTTGAGAGTCATCCATTTGAGCGTCAATGATGACTAAACCGCCCTGACCATCATCGTAGTAAAAATGAAATGAACAATATCTTTATTCAAGTAGGCTTATACCAAGCACTTATGAATCGTCAAATATTGCATTCATGTCATTGTCATTTATAAAAACAAATACCAGTCTAAAGTATAAATATATATTTTCCCACATTTTTAATTTTAACTCTCGGAAAACTTAAATAAACCCATCTAGAAATGCACACTCCCCATCTATTCCCCTTACAAAACCAACCCAACGCGACCGCAAACCATCCTATTACCAAACTCGAATCCGTACAATTAGCTTTCAAGCAACTTCCGAACAATACACGACCCGCCGTATTACGCACATGAAAAGATAATACGAGTACGACTACTAGCCCCGCTAGCCAGACAACTGAACGGCACAGACATAAATCGTTATTATAACGTCCATTGTTAGTCCGCGCACAGACTCTATGAGCTAATAGTGTATTAAGTATTCAGGTCCAGAAGTGAGTTTGTACTAAGCCGCCTCGTTGCGGCTACGCGGCTCACGTGCTCAGGCGGATGCGGCATCCGGTTGATATCTGAGGAAAAAGGTTTGTCAGCGCTATTGAGGTGCGATTTGTTGATGTTGGCGGGATTAAGTACTCGTTTGGACATCAAAAGGTCATATATTTTGCCACTGAGCATCACAGAGGCAAGGAGATACATTCTGCGATCGCCTACCCGCCTGCCCAGGGTGGCCACTTTGAGTAAAGCCTCCAGGTATTTGTCCAAAGAGGCGAATAACTGGAGAGACCTATGTCCAGCAGTGGACTGGGATAGGCTGATGATGATGATGAGGATGCGGGGCCTACAGTAAAACAGAGCGAATAGGCTTTAGCCAATCATGGTGGCTGAGTGCGGTTTGGTCGACTTACCACAACCTTAGAATTTCTTCACAGATAAACAGGTTTCTTCATTAAGTTTCCACCCGGTGGCTACTATTTGGTACTTTCCTGTATGCTGAACCAACGAATTAGAGCTCTACTGCCACCCGAGATAAAATTCGATCGTATTCAACATGTTTGTATTTAAGTAAGTATAATATGTTGGTAGGTCAGTCAGTACATAAATAGGAGACAAAATTACATGTGATCCAAAAGTAAGTAGCATGAAAACTGGTGTTTTGAGTATAAGAACAATGAAAGCATCACAAACATACATAATTATGCAGATGGAACAAACGCAAATGTTAATGTGAATGTGTGATAAACAGGAATGTTAGTCATGGGCGTGAATTGAACCCACGATCCTTGGGCAGAGGCCCATGCCTTCTGAATCCAAAGAAAGAAAGGTAGAGTACCAAATTAGCCATCGGGTCAGTTCAAAGTAGCAGTAGTAGGCTATTTAGATTCAAATTAATGCCTCGTCCTATCTTTTCTTACTGCAGTCTTGGAAATGCTTTTGTAATAGTGGGAAATCTTAAGATTTCTTACGAAACGGGAAGATCAGCCTTTGGCATGCCGCCAAAGATTCCGATTACGTACTGTGAACTTGTAGTCACTGTGTTTATTTTAATACTTTTTATGAGGCAAGGAAAATTGAAAGTGTTTCTGGAAATTCGCTCTTAAATTTGAATAAGGTTGGCGAAGTGTCGATTCAATAAATTTACGTTATTCGAGATGTTGTTAATTAATTAATACATTGATTGTAATTATGCGAAGTATAAATCATTATTAGACGATACGTATACTAATTTTACTTGTCTGATATTAATATTTATTATTAATTAACTCGTTGAGCGCCATGACGGTCACCGGTGACCGACAAACAATAGTTTTTCTATTGTGTCTAGTTTCTCGGCAGTCAAAGTATTAAAGGTGCAATACCGAGACAGTCCTTGGTCTTTCTTAAACAGGTTTACTTCAAAGTATCTAAACTAAAAGAAACGTATGTACGAATATTTAGAGAACTACTTTAGTGTGAATTATAATAAATTTAATTAGCGTATATACCCCTTACGTAGCGTACTTACTTACTTTCATACTTACGCTTAATATATCAGAATCACAGAGTTAAACGCAGTGTAGAATCGTCTTCTCCAGTATAGTTTCCACTTTGCAGTTCGGACGTAGATGGCTGACGGATGGTAATTTAATGTCCTCTCATTTATACATTAAAGGATCGGCAATCTTGTGTAAGTTACGTATTACGGATTCCTCCTACACTGACGTCTTTGGAGCGTTGGAATATACACTAGTTCTATAAAGCACCTCACTGACAAACTAGTGCGATTCTTCATAGGAGTAGTGTATATTAAGGTAGGTACCATTAAGTAGGCTTATTCGTTTAATTAATTATACTCTTGATATATTGAAGAAAGATCTTTTGATGATGAATATGTAGGTAGGTACTGATAATGTAAACATTTTAATTATAACATCCCTTTATTTACAGGATCATCATTATAATATTACAGGTAGGTAAACTGAATACATGATTATTAAATAATTATACTGAAGGTAAAATAATACGTTTACATCGCACAAACAAATAAATGAACACGATCACTCGAAATCATTTTATATTTACAAAGGTTTTAATGTGTTTAAACATTCCGATGATATTCAGTCACGGTGTCTGTTTTCATATTTATTATGGAAATCCTATTTGTCCTCTTAAATTCTGATTAAAATTATGATTGAACTCTTTGTTAATAAAATGTACTTTTTAACAGGTAATTTATTTAATGGAGCTTTTTACAGATCTGTAACTAGTAGTTCATTTAATCTTGTGAAATAATTTGTATAAAGGAACAAGTAATATCTACTATAACTACCTTTATTACCTATAAATTGTAGAAACAATAGATAGGTACGTAGGTAAGCCATATTTTATGCAATCAACAAATTAATGTCAAGTGACAAGACGTCATTTAGTATTATTTCTTACTGAATAAATCTTTATTTTTGTAATCGGTCGTATTATTAGGTACATTTATCCTCCCTGTTAAACTATATCGTGCAATTGATAAATCAACCATAAGGGGCGGCGCAGACGACAGACTATCCGTGACGCACTTTTTAGTCTGTGATGCAATTATATGCAGTAACGCACACGACGCGCAAAAATCTGTCGCGGATATTTCACGGACTCAACGCACATCTTCGATCATTCTGTCGGTAGAGCTGTAGGGACCTAGATGCTCTTTTTAAATATCTCAGACGCAGACTCTATCGCACAAAAAGTCTGTCGTCTGCTCAGCCCCTTAGTTGTTAGTCAAATCTTGATGTGTATTATAAATCGGTCGGTAATACCTAGCTAATTTAAAATGTGTGTGTGTGTATATGTAAGTATATAACAGTCAACCTATTCTAGCAGGGAGTTACCTTAAACCCTTTGTTATTGATATACCAAGAATATAAATCTTTCACGAGATAAATCGCTAAAGATCGAGGTACCTGCATTGTGTTGTGACAAGGGTAGACTAGATAGGTAGCTACTACTAAAATCGGTTGGCAGTTAATATTTTGTGTAGGGTGCAATATTCATGGGGTTCTAAATAATAATCAAGTTTATAAATCTTCAGCACTTTATTTTATTTGTATAAATAACATTATTACTATTTATCAATATACTATGATCACTTGTTTTTGCTATTTACAATACTCATATACTACAGCAGTCTTTAAAATTTTATTACATAATCTATACACAGGATAACGAACAGGCAATAATAGTTCAATTATATAGATTTGGTATAGCACTTACTAGCTAATAATTACAATATATACAGCGGACTATTAACTAGGATCTACATTATTTACATTGACTGGAAGGTGGGCGAGCAATGCCCTTTAGACTAGGTAAGCTTGCACGGGGTTACTCGTGTCCACGAGAGGAGGTGGCGGGGGCCACTGTCGCATATCTCGCCGTCTACCCGGGGCCATACCGTGCTCTAAGGATGAGTAATCGGAGTCTATCGAGGAGTATATGTGATCCGAAATAGGCCTGCCGTCCGGCCCATACACGACTCCCTGAGTCTGTCGCATAGCCGAGGGCGATTGCCGTACCTCGCTGCTATACTCCGGCGGAGCGCTCGCCCCCTGACCGCCCAACACGGGCGATTTGTCGGGATATGGCAACGTACGGTTACCGCCGTTAGGCACTGACGAATCTAACGTATACGTATTTATACTCTTCCTATAATTATGACTTCGCCCCTGATGCCCGTTAGAATTCGGCATCGCGTACCTAAGGTTCTCCCAGAACTTTTTCTGATCCCATCTCAGTCGATACCCTGTTTTTAAGTAAGGTCGCAAATCGGGGTCGCACATGGCATCCGGCACGACTGTGCATTCTTCTATTAGGATTAGTTTGTGAATGCACCCTTTGAGTGCGTCGTGTAACCCTTGTCTAAATTCATAACGAGCCCACTCGGTTTGCATGAAATTTCTCGTCAGTATTATTATAATTCGCTTTGATGCTTCTGCCGCCTCAATGACAGGAGGCGCGCACTGCATGTACTGGGCACCGTGGTGCGGAATGTCTCTATAATGTAAACAAAGATGGTATGACGGATTGCCATTTTCTAACTTAGGCGCCAACGACTGTATCACAAATTCCTCGTCTTTAGGACTGTAACAGACATAAGCATCGTACAGTTTCTCACTGTCCTCATAATCCCCGGCGAAAGAAAATACTCTTATACCACAATTTGTATACAGCCACACTCTTAGCGTATCTCTAAAAAGAAATAATAATACGAGAGCTAATAAAATTAACATAAAACCGGTGAGAGTCGAGACCATCATGGGAACATAGTTCGACACCAACATATTTCCGATGACTGAATTATCGGCGTAATAATCGCTGCAGGCAGTGCCGTTCAAATTGAGCTCTTTTTTCTGCGGCGGCTTCGCGTCTCCGTTCCAACACCATACATCGGTTATATCGATAATTTTTTGCGCACTTTCCGCCAGGTACGCAGTTAACTCCTGCAGGTAGCGACATTTGCACGACCACAGATTATTGCCAAGGGACAGAGCTTTCAAACTCGGATTGTTACTAAAAGTCCAAACGCCGAAATCTACTAATCGGTTGCCATCGAGGCGCAAAATTTCTAACGATTTTAGTGAAAGAAATGATATGTTGGCGATATGACTAATAAGATTATTTTGCAAGAATAATTCCTTTAAGTTAGTTAATTGGTGAAATTCGTAACCTTTCAGTTCTTTCAACTTATTATTACCAAGATGGAGTATTTGTAAAGCGTTAAGTCCGGCAAATGACATATTTTGTATACTATCTACATTACTATTATTAACATACAATGATCTCATCTTTTGTCTACCAATAAATGCATGGTTTTGAAGTTCCCTAATATCATTACCATCTAAAAATACTTCAGTAGCATCCATTGGAATTTTATGAGGAATATTTCCAGAGGATTGGCCTGAACAGTCTACAACATTTGTGTTCCATAAAGGATCATGATAACAAGTACAATTCTGAGGGCAAGTCATTTCACAATCACACGCATCATAATCACAGCAATGACAAATGGCAAAACAGTGAGTCTCATACTTACAAAGAAAGTCTGTAGTCTTAAGATTAGTTAAGGGCACATGAGTTCCACTACGGGTGTTTGTCATTTTGCACAAAACGTTCTCCAAGTCCATCACTCGCGGGTACTGACGCATAGCGGTCATATTGTTTATAATCGGTAACCACTCCATAGTACAATCACACTGAAAAGGATTACCACCGATGTAGAACTCTGGCAAACTTTTGTTTTGGGGCACTGTTGACAAACGCAAACTATTAAGTTCTAAATGCAGCAATTCGTTTGCGTACATGTCCACTCGCGTTAGATTTTTCTTATCCAAAAACGTATTCACATGTATATTGTTCAGGAAATTATTATTTATAAACAATAATTCTACACTATTGGGTATTGAAATAGGCGATATTTCCACTATATGATTATGGCTAACGTCTAGAGTCTTTATGCGAATTTCATCTTGCAGCTTATAGTAATTTCCTAAATGTTCAATGTAGTTGCCGTGAATGTCCAACCACTTTAGTTCACTGGGCACAAACGCGTAATCGAACCACACTAGATGATTTTCCGATAGGTTCAGCCACAATAAACTTGTGAGCGAAGAGAAGACGCCGTTGATATCCGACAAAAAGTTTCCATCAAGTCTTATTGCCTCCAGCTGAGTATTTCGGCTGAAAGTACCGCGTTCTATTGATTGAATCTTATTCTTAGCGATGTTGAGTACTTGTAAGCTCGGTAAGTCCCAAAACATTCCGACGCTAAGATTCCCAATTTGATTGTCGATCAATCTCAGTCCAGTTAATTGGTTAAGGTTTTTGAAGGAGCCATTTCTGAATTCTGATATTTGATTTTCGCCCAAATCAAGTGTCTTCAAGAATGATAATTCCCAAATTGCTTCCGGAACGTACATTAGTTGATTGGAACTTAAATCCAATTCTTTCAAGTCGGAACAGTTCTTGAATGCCTTTCGATCAATGTTTACGAGCAAATTGTTATTGAGAGTCAATTTGCTAAGTACAAATAAGCCGTTGAATAGATTTTCGTCTATTGTGTGAAGTCGGTTCTCAGCCAGGTTTAGAGTATGTAAGTTGTAAAGAGGTAAAAATGCGTTATCTTCAATGTAACCAATGGAGTTGTTCTTCAGATTCAGTACTTGTAAGAAGAATAAGTCTTTGAAAGTTTTCTCTCCTATTCTTGTTAAGGCATTATTAGCTAAGTTCAAAACAATTAAACGCATTAATCCTTTAAAAGTGCCGTCATCAATGTGATTACTCGTAAGTTGGTTGCTGGATAAGTCGAGTACAACTAATTCCTCTAGGCGATGAAACACGCCTTGCCCTAGTTCGTAGAGTGAATTGTCGTTCAAATACAGCTCTCGTAACTCCCTCGCATTTGCAAATAAGCCCTCCGGTAACATTTCTAATTTATTGTGTGATATGTTCAGAACTCGTATAAGCAGTCCGTTGAAAACGTCGTTTGATATGTCTGTGATATTATTATGTTGTAAATATAAATATCGCAAACTTCCCAATTTGAGTATTTCCGATGTCTCAGACAGTGTTTTGATTTCATTATGACTTAGATCCAAACTCTTCACGTTCATCCCGCACCCCTGTCCAAAACCCAGCTGGCCGACCGTCTTTATTCTGTTATTTGTCAAATTTAATGTAGTCAAATTTCCTAAAGGACAGAAGACGCCGGAAGATATAAATTTGATGTTATTTTGGGCGAGATCCAACGATTCCAACTTCGGTAATCCGTTAAAACTGTTTGAAGACAACTCTAAATTCTTCGTAGGAATCCATTCGTGATTCTTAGAGCGTAGATTTAGCCGTCTCAATTTTCCGAGGTCTTGGAAAGTGTTATCTGGTACATGTAGTAGCTTGCAGTTTGTTATCGAGAGATCGGTGAGGCTCGATATGCGGCTGAAGTAGCGGGCCCGTAGCGAGCTTTCGAAGAGTAGCAAATGATTACACTCGATGACGAGGCGGGTCGTGTCCGAGGTCACTGATGCGATACTGTCGCCGTCACCGTCAAGAGTCCGTGTCTTGCAAACGACACCCTCCAGCTCCCTAGACCGGACACACTTGTCCGAGCCGTAGGGAAGCACCGTCGCGCCGATGTGCAGTAGCGCACAAAAAACAGCCGTTACAGCATACATTATCACAGATCTTTCATTTCACTACGAAACGTCTCATAAACACACTCCGGTCGATATCACCATTTCCGAAACAAAGTACGTGGTACACTCTGAAGAAAAACTAGCTACCATTTCACTGCACTGTGGTCCGTGTTCGTGTTGTAACAGTCCTGTTTGATTGATGGTGCACTGTGTAGTAACTTGGTATTTTTATGTTTTCTTTTTTATATTAGTTTGTGTGATAAATGTTTGGTGCGTGCGGCGGAGAGCGGCGTGTGGATGTGGCACGTCCGTTCCGCGGCAGGCTCGCGTTGCGACTGTCAAGTCGAGCGGTTGACTCGTGGAGGTGGCAGGCGGGGTAGCCCGAGTCGGCCCCGCGTCCCTCCCCCCGGCAAGCTCGCGCTTTGTTATGTCGCGACTCGTAGCGACATCTAGCGGCCGGTAGCGGAAGCGGAACGGAGCTTTCGTGAAGTAATCAAACAGCTGATTTATGTTGTTGAATCTGTAACACGTGTTGTTAATATTACAATATTGGAAGACTTTGATAAAGTGTATGTACATGGATTGTCCGCGCATCGACGGATGAAAAATACAAGTCACCTTAATCTTTCTTTAGGACTTCATGAAATTTCAACTTCTCAGCCGATGTTGCGACTACCATATTAGTCATCAAAACACCCGTGTGCAAGCGTTTCGGAATTAGTAGGTATGTGTGCTCGTAGAGTCAGAGTTCTCACAGGTTGGCATGACTGTGGCAACTGACCAGTCTAATTACCTATCCGTCGCCACAGTGACTTAGGGATAACTTTTACTTTCGGAAGAGGAGGAGGTACCACGAAGCAATTGCTCCGTGGGAGGTACTATGCTGTGTCACTATAATTTGTTTAAATTAGTTTTCTTCTGTCACACGTATAATGAGACCACTTATAAACACAAAGGACTAGGTCTATGTCGAAATCGTACTCGTATTATGTCATTATTATTAAATTTGAAAAAAGTATCATTTACAAAACCAATTGAATGCAACCCCTAATCAAAACATTAACAGCTCACCGACAAACATTAAAAATGCTTCTTATTCCCTACTTTGCCACTTAGTTCGCCGTAAATTTAAACCGTTTTCTATTTTTAGCATACAGTTTGCATAATATCTGGATTCTTGCACTTTAAAAGACATTTGCCAGAGTAATATTTTTGCTGAGGCACTTTCTTTCTGAAACCGCGTCAATGGTAATTTTGTGAAATCCGACCGAGAAGCGAAAAATTTGTTGTTTGGTTTGGTTCACTTAAATGAAGAAGGCTTTGATTTACTTAATCTGTGGCATATTATATCTCCGCCACACTGGTGATTCTTACTGTCCGATTTAGCATCCATTGAACGTCGAACCTAAAACGCAAAAACTCGCGTATTGGCCTCTAAAACGCAACAGTATATCCATATTTATTATAAAGAGTATAGCTGCTTACCATGAAGTATTGCCATAACTAGTAGAATATATTATTACTAAATTTTATTCTGACAATATTTAGTTCTTATCTCCATTCCTAAGTTTTAGAAGTAATATACTCACTAACTCTCTGAAAAATAAAGTTTAATATTATATTAAAAAGGCATATAATTTTATGAATTAAGGTACATTAGAAACGTTATAAGAATAAACTTGGTTTATTGATAGAGCAAACTGTTTAATGAAAACTTGACTTGATAACACATTTTAATTAAAAAAGTTACGAAATCAAATTTAGCAAAAACAACATTTTGCAAAAGTTAAACATAAGTAGAAGAGTGAACATTGAAGACGGATTAAAGTTAAATTTCAGATAAGTTAAGCTATTAATGTTTCATCGGTTTTTTGTTTTTTTTTGTTGTTGTTATTGAATTGTTATTAACACAAATTTATTAACACAACATATTGTGTTACACAATCTACACATATAAAAGAAAGAAAGAAAGTAATAGGATAGGCAAAAGAAACACTTGTGTGACCAACCTACATGAACACGAGCGAAGCCGCGGGCACAGCTAGTCTAGTGTAATAGAGTAAATCCGGTTCCATATCGCTTACTTAACATAACCCATGTATAAAATAACGATTGTACTATGTACTACAAGTTTTGCGGACTTTTATGTGGATGAAAATCGAGTTTTTATGTACACGTATTGTAGCGTATCCCAGTTTTCAGTTCATTCGTGTGTGCTTAATTGGCATATTGTTTTTTATCGTATGAATTTTTACTAACACTGATATAATAAACGAGTTGGACCGGTGTTCGAAAATACTTTTATTTGATTACGTGTTAAACCACGTTGATTGAGTTTTCCAAAATAATATTGTACCGATAATTTGATTTAAGAATGAATTTTATTATGTACAAACAACGCAAACAAAATGTATGGTGATATACGCCTCGTTACATTTTTCCATTTTCATATCCATGAAAAAATATTTTTCAACTCTCAAAATTTGTATCCGAAACATAAAAACATAAATTTTCGTATCAGCATCAGCGGTCGTAACTTGGTATTTAGGTACAATCACTTGTGGTAGAAGTTAGAGTAATTCTTACACAAAACTCCACTGACGCTTTTTCCTGCCCGATCCGGGGTTCGATCGCGGTCCTAATCCTAACGTCTCGACTAGATCAAAGAAGTAGGATTTATAATACGTATTATGCAAAGGGAATAAGTAATAATCTTTTGAAAAAATGCAAGCCATTTCACAAAACATTATCTTATCCTTTTAAACCTTAATTAACACCTCGGACCTGAACTGATAAAACCCCAAAATGCAGACGTGAGAAAAACTCCGGCGACAGACTTACTTAAGATTTCTTTTCTCTATATCTCAATTCATAATAGTTTTAACCCTCCATTAGCGAAGCATCCGGTATTACACTAATAAACCCTTTCAGGTAAGCAAGGGCTTATCTGACCCCCACGTTAGCACTTCCTAGAAATTCAATTGTTTTCACTCAACGTTCACCCGCCTTGGTGAATGTTATGATTCATTTTGTGCCTTGTCTTGAGAATTATACTAGTATTTTTAGAGTTCCTTGAGTGAACAGTTTTTTTTATTAAAAATGGGTTTGCGCTTGAGCGCAATTCGTCTATTGTGTGATATTCACTTTTAAATTATTATTGTAGCTTGACCAAAAGTGAAAGTACAATTTCAAGATTTTGAGTTCGTTACACTGACTTTTTTTAAATTAAGTTAAAAATAATTAACATTGCCTTTTATATAAATAAATAAATAACCCAAGACATGTAACGCTGGGCTACACATCACCATGTAGCCCCAAACTAAGCCGAAGCTTGTACTATGGGTACTAGACAATTGACACTTACTTAGAATTTTTATGTAAATAAATACATTATACTTAAATAAACACCAATACAAACAGACATGTTTACCTAAATGTATCTAGATACTCCTAAAACACCAATCTCGAGAAACACACTTCATAAAACAATATTCGTACAGGCACAATCTCAGACGAAAAGTCATAAAACAATATTACTTAATATTCTTGTGGGTCAGTTCTCAAGCGAAAAAGCCAAAAAAAAACTCTAATTCTAATTACTTCTAATTCTTCCGCCTGCGTGTCGCCCTTGACCATTTTATCTCCAGACCTTATCAAAGTTTTATAGGTGTTACGCAGACACCTTTGTCTAAGGATTATCCTCACTTTGCGTTAGTTCAGAACAATGGATGCCGTTTGTGCACTGGCCGTTAAAGTCAGGTTTATACAGGAATATGAAATACCGCGTTTGTGTTTTTTTACCAACGTTACTTCCTGAGTATAACAATTAGGACTTTTTTTCGGATTAGGGTAAAAGTAAATACGTATGAAAGTAGGTACAAAGTGAAAGGGTTGATGACGTCATTCTATTTACATAATCTCATAATCATCAGCACATTGCAGTTCACTGCTGGGCCTATCCAGTTGTTCGCAGCTTTGGGCAAACATCTCCAGATGTGAAAAAAAATATAGCCTAGCTATATTTTTTATATAGCCTGGAGGCTTTACTCATAATCGCGACCATGGGTAAGCGCGTATGCGGGTTGGCGATCGCACAGCGAAGCTTACCTTACCTCTTTATTAACATCTCACACATTCTATTTATCTTTTAATGTTAGATGGTTATAAAATGTTACTGATTATGTATGCATTCATGGCTCATTAGGTATTATCACCCTATTTCTGGATCGAGAGTTGTACAATGAGTTAATTCCACGACGAACAAACGCTTATGTGACAAGCGGAAAAAACAAAAGTACTAAGGTTTTTTGTACATAGATTTTATCATTGTAAAAATGACTTGATTTAAAATTTTAAAAACAAATATTTAATGTGCAGTGAATCTTATCCTAACAGTATACATTTTCCTGAGTATTAGCCGAACAACTAATGATAAATTAAGTAATTACTCAGTTCAAATGTCGCCAAATTAAAGAATTCAAAAAGTTCTTCAATAAACAGTGCATAGTCTTCATAATTATCAATTTTTAATAGAAATTATGATATTTTTGATTTAGCCATAGGGGCTAGAAGTTTTTTTAATTGATCATTTAAATTTTAACTAAAATAAAATATATTAATCAAACTTATTCATTTCATTACTAATAAATGAATTCCTTTTAAGCAAAACCACTAACGTAATAAGGAAAACGGCAAACAAACTTCATTTATAAGCTACATCGCAACATTTTTATGACACAACATACATCAAAAGCATAGTAAAACCGACTACTTTCGCCGTAAACATCTTCGTACACAATATGAACCATTAGCCAACGAATAACTTAACCCGGGAATAACCGAAATGCATTCGGGGTCTATTGTACCCCACAAGACACACCCGTAACACAAAACCCGTAATGTGTTGACATCGTTATACTGGCGCAATAAGACTACAATGCAGATAAGATCCGCTTGGGTACGATGGAGGGTTAAGTTTTGAGGGTTCTCGTAGGAATGGGCATATTACGTCGTGGATAAATTAGTTCAATAAAAATGTTACCCTTGGGCTTTGGTTCTAGAATAATAACAACCAGATGCAGTTACAAGTACCTACTGCCAAAATTTTTATTCAGATCTTTTTTTTCTATAGGGTTATGGTCTGGGGAGATGGTGTAATGTGTAGGTCCTAGCATGGGACCCACTAAACGCCTCTTAAAAGTTACTCGCTAAAATTATTTTTCAATATTTTACACCATAGTAGCCTTACATCGCCTGGTGAAAAGTCAAAAACAGGCCCAATTATCTGTGGCAACGGACAAGTAACCACATAATAATAATACAAGCATCGGCTTAGTTTGGAACTAGATGGCGCTGTGTGGCATGTCTTTATTTTATCGTTATATAGGGATTTATTAACATCAATCAATAGGCTTCTTGCCGTAAAAAATCTAATAAGTCCGTCTTTTAGACTATTTAAATATCAGAGACACATTTCCTTTTAATTTCTAAATTAGAGCAAAAATTACAAAGATAAAGCCCGCTAAAGTTACGTGTGACGTCACTCCTCGTGGTATTTTTTCGCAAGGGGTGACGTCACATCTCATGGTATATTTTCACAAGGGGTGACTTCAAAAACTCCTACTCCTAAATTTTGATGCCTTGTTTCTTTGATACTTTTTGTTTGATCGAATAAAGAAAAAGTACGTGTCCAATATTTTTTTCATAATCTAAAATACGGACTAAAAATGTATTTTGAGCCTGGAAATAACCATCGCAATATGATGCTGGTCTGTAAAATTTATATTCTCTTTTTTGATTCTTCGAAAATGAGGCAGTTCTATCTAGCCATATTGTGTGCTACATACTTGTGTATCTCTAGAAGTATACATTTGAATAGCTAACTACATTTGTTCGGGGCGTAACGTAACGCACTGGAACCCCGCTCCAAAAGAGCTTCCGTCTCCGCTCCTCAAGATACTGACTCGCCCGCCTCTAGATGTTCAAACATGCTTAGGAACGGATAGACAGTATACTACAGTAACATAACAATTGTAAGAATATTTAAAGATGCGTATCAAAAGATACGGTTATTTTTCAGGATACTCAAGTGACATGTCGCACCACCCGTGCATTAAAGGTGTAACTCAAAAACACCAACTTTTCAGGAGAGCAAAAAAACAGTTTATTTTTAATATAACTTCTGAACCCTTTATGTTATTCCTATGTATTGCATATCATTAGAAAGCTTTACATACGTTCTTTAATTCTCATTGATTGGTATTGTAGAGAGACTGCTTGTTTAATACTCAGAGACAAAAGAAACGATTACATATTTAATGCATGAGCTTAATTCACAAAGAACTCATAGTAAGTAAATATATGATTATTTTGCTATGCAATTCCTAAAATATGATACAAAATATGTGCACATACTCCTTTAATGCACGTGTCTTTGCGTAAAAAAATACGGAGCACTAATCTTTACGTACTTTTTGCACGGCTTTTTTCAATATTTGCAATGAAGTGATTTGTACTAAATGTTTATTGCAGGGGTATTTCGTAATAACATTACATAGTATGTGTCTTACATATTTATTGCATGATGAAAATATTTTTCGAGACGGAAATATTTTCATACATTTTGTTAACTATGAAAATTAAGTACACATTCAAATGA
The DNA here is from genome assembly GCA_031163375.1 of Conogethes punctiferalis. Lineage (NCBI taxonomy): Eukaryota > Metazoa > Arthropoda > Insecta > Lepidoptera > Crambidae > Conogethes > Conogethes punctiferalis. The sequence continues at coordinate 13,583,126 of CM062086.1, read as the reverse complement.
CATTATTAATTGTGGGTAAATTATATATTTTTTTAAAACATTAATGTGTATTTAAAATTAAAATTGAGTGATTACGTACAGAAATACAACCAAATTAAAAAAAATTAAAATATTTATTTTTGGCTTCTTTGCCACAATTGAGATTAATTTAAGTAATTGTATTAAAAATTAACAAAATCTATTCTTCTTAACATCATTTCACGCCTAGAAAGGTAAAAAAATACCAAATTGTACCTATACAACGCAGCGTAAGACCTTTCTCCCGATATTTTCAAAGGAAATATCGACTATTGATAACTCTTGTGCAACATCTTGCCATTCTTATTTTATTTAAGTAAACATTCGATAGGTACGTTAAATCTTTAGAACATATCATTGGTACATTACATAATTAAAATACAAAATGAATACAAGCAATACTTGGTACTTTATAAAAACTTTCGAAGTCAAAACTATGAAACGTGTTGAGCTTAATAAACTCGTACCAATGTAATACACCGTAGATAATATTGTATAATAACAGATTATTACATATAATATGGTATCAAAAACGAATGACAAGTGTCATAAAAATAATTTTCATCGTTAAACAATCAAAATACTAGTAACCGATTGTACAAACACAACATTAATTAAATCTATGGTAAGTGTTACGTATATGTGTATGGCACTAATACAATTTAAATAATATCTCATCGTCACATAATCACATTCTACAATAAATGTCCTTGGTATAAAAATCAGTAATCATCATCTTCATCACCCTGGGAATCATTACGGGGAACCAAACTTTGGTAATAACTTTCATAGTAGCATTTGAATCACACAATGCTTTATATAAGTAAGTTTTATATTTTATAGTATTGTGTAAATGTTCAATGTAAGCTAATGTTTGTTATGTGTACACATAAGGCACATGAAGAACAAAGTCAAAGTCAAAGTCAAAATAATCTTTATTTGTATAGGTTTTTTAAAACACTTACAAATCGTCGAAGGCACCTATATAATTCATATGAAGTTATGTCTCAGTTACATAATCAAATTAAACAATAAATGTGAAATTGTGTATCTAAATTAATATAGACATGCATAATCTTTTATAATTTTAGCTGTCTAACCTGGCGACTGACAAGCAGGCAGACAAGCAAACAGACAGGCAGATAGCCGGTGAAGTTAAGACGGGACCCTATTACTAAGATAGGGTCCTGTTTTTACCATTTGGGTACGGAATTCTACATAAGAACAACGAGACAACACTCTGACATTTTCATGCAGCTTCAAATTGTAGCGGTGGCAATTGAACCCCTGACCCATGTGCCTCGGTTGTGTTAATTAACCGACAAAGAAAATCAATCTCAAGATAGAAAGAAAATAATGTGCTTGTACATAAGTTATTAATGTCACATTCAACGATTTTATTAAACTTAAATAACGTTAAATTGCAAGCCTGATTTATCATCATCATCATCAGCCTGTGTCAGTCCACTGCTGGACATAGGCCTCTCCAAATGTTAGCCACTTTGATCGATCCTGGGCTTCTCGCATCCAGGACTTGCCAGCCGTCCTGCGCAAATAGTCATTCCACCTGGTCTTAAGGCGTCCTACACTACGTTTGCCGAGACGCTGTCTCTACTCCAGAACTCGTTCACCCTAACGGTTATCGATTCTGCGGCCGACGTGGCCTGCCCACTGCCACTTCAGCTCAGTGATCCAGTGCGCTATGTCGGTGACTTTGGTTTTCTGCCAGATCACCTCATTTCGGATTCGAGAGGGGAGGCGCCGCCGCAGACCCGCAGAGAGGTGCCGAGCATAGCCCTTTCCATAGCTCGCTGAGCGACCTTTAATTCGACTCCGTATGTCATAATCGGTAGAACGCACTGATCGAAGACTTTCGTCTTTAGGCACTGTAGGATCGACGATATGAAGGCTCGACGAAGTTTCCCAAACGCTGCCCAGCCTAGCTGAATTCTCCTATTCACCTCGTCCTCAAAGTTGTTTCCACCTAACTGCAATGTCTGCCCGAATATTTTTGTACAACAGCGCTGTGTACTTGCAATTGGTTCCAGTAGAACATGTTCATTGAACATGACCTTGGTTCTGTCCAAGTTCGTCCGTAGGCCGATGCGCACAGAGGAAGCAGCCAGTTCATTCAGCATCTGTTTTAAGTTCTGCAGCGATTCTTCCATTATAACGATGACGTCTGCAAATCGCAAGTGAGAAATGTATTCGCTATTTATGTTGATGCCACGTCTTTTCCAGTTCAGCGTCTTGAACATATCTTCCATTTCATTAATGAACAACTTTGGGGACATGCCATCCCTTTTTCTCACTCCTCAATGCAACGATATAGGCCTTGTTTGCTGATTCTGTACTTGGATGGACATGGTGGCAGCTTAATAGAGACATCTCAGCTCTAGGATGTATCGCCAATCTACTTGACATTGCTGCAGGGACTCCAGATCAAACCAGATTTCAACCGAGTCAAAGCCCATAGCTCATAGTCCACGAATACAAGACAAAGGGGCTGATTATACTCTTCTGTCTTCTGAATAATCTGCCACAATGTGCGGATGTGATCTATGGTGCCGTACTCGCTCCGAAAACCCCAGTTTTTTAAGGCAGCTGGCAAGCCTGAGTATGGTATTTATAAATAAAATAAAGTCTGAAGTACTTATCGCCATCATTTTTCATATTACCGTACAAACACCATCAATTAAATTAAGCATTCGCCTTGCCCTTGTTAATTTTCTATTTATTTTATTAAAACTATGCGGTCACTAACTGGAAATACACTGAACATTTGTGATAAACATTTGCTGTACGTCTAGTTAAGAATTTCGGTGACGAAAGTAGGGTACTTGCATTAAAGGAGTAATTAACTTAAAATATAATTTATAAAATCAATGATAAGTGAATGCACTTACGCATAAGACAATATTTAACATTCTTTACTTATGTGAAATTACGAAAAATACTTCCGAAAATATGTAGTGCATTAAAGGAGTAAGTAACTTGCTCCAACAAACCTTCTTCAATGCCTCATGCAAAAAAGGCGGGATCGCATTCACGCGCTTATTGCTAGGGACTCTAACAAAATATGTGAGTAGTAATTCTATGTACGTGTTTTTTGGTAGTCAAATATTGTGTTTCATGTTGAAGTAGCTTTTTACTTTTTTTAATATATTTTCGTGGCTATTACAGATAAAATTACGAAAAAAATAGGGGACATGTATTAGAACTTTTTCTATCGTTTAATAAAATAAAAAAAAAATCGCACATGTGGACATACTCCTTTAATGCACTGGTGGTGCGATGTGACATGAGTACAGTGAAGAAAAAACCTACGTTGTAAAAAGTTGAATTTGTTGAAAACCGGTGATGATGACAAGGCCGCTTTAGATATCATCGTAGTTAATCATCACCACACAATACAAAACAAATACTTTTACGTCGCTTTTCATGTCTGTCCCTATGCATAGATCTCTAAAACTACTTACGAAACCAGATGCGGTTTCTTTTTAATGGATAGAATGATTCAAGAGGAAGGTTTATAAAAATAAATAATATAAATAAATAACCCAAGACTTGCGACATTGGGGCACACAGCGCCATCTAGCGCCACTAAGCCGAAGCTTATACTATGGGTCCTAGACACTTACATATATTTTTTATGTAAATAAATGCATATTATACATAGAAAACACCCATTGTAGAATACCGAAGCGAAGCGAGGGCGGGTCGCTAGTTAGATTTAAATTAAAGCCAATTGCTGTCCACTGCTAAATGGCCTTAAAGAACGCAACCATCCCAATCTCGGTAAATCTGCATCCATTCTCGGCCAGCCATCTTTATCAAGTTATCACCACACCCTGTAGGAGATAGATGGAGATTATGATATTATTGTAGTCGCTTAGAAAAAAAGTGTTTCATAAAAAAGACCGGAAGAAGGTATATAGATATTTTTAATATCCTCAAACATTAGCCACCTCCAACACATTAATAACTCTACACCCAAATCTCTATGGCAACCTTTCCAGTTACATTATATCGCAAATACGCATCTCCATTACGAGTTAATATCAATGGCGGCCGGATACGGCCCGGATATGTGCATACGATGCTTGTACGTCACTCGACGCCATTGTGCTTACAGTCACATCGGCTTTATTTACATGAGATATGATTGATTCGGTTAATGACACAGAAACTTAGTATAAGTTGCTTTAGGTAATCGTTTTTTAGGGGTATTTGCACTCCCCGGACCAGGAGTGCCGGCCGCTTAACATCTGCGGCTGGCCAGGGCAGGCAGGGATGTGGCCGTATGCTTCGGCGCTAACCGTGTCCCTGCCACTTGCTGCCCGCTGGCGACACAGGGGGGTTTAGTGGGTATGCCATCCCTTTTTGCGAGGTGTGAGTCCCACACACCATGCCGCCTCCCCCCGGAGACGGCATGAAGGTGCCTAATGCATTCCCCTCTAATATGTAGTCTGTATGAATAACAATAAATAAATGAGGCAGACAATCACCTGGTCTCAATATTTTCCACTGTATCAAATGAAAGTTGTTGAAATATCATTTCCTAAGTGAATGTAATGGAAATGATGAATGAATCCGGATCCTTCGGATCATTCGCGTTAAGCTAATCACTTTAACCATTGCGCCAACGAGGCCGTCAAAATTACCAAAGGGAACACAGATATGATTCTCCCTATAGAATTACCTAAGCGCCATACTTGTTACTTTATAATACATATTATACATAAGTATTATTCATTCGATCATCAGCCGTCGTAGAGAGCGGACGTGGGCGTTAAAGTGCGATATTTCTGTCTTCGTTCTATCACACGCATTATTTGCCTATCAGCCTCAACCTTAGTACATTGACATAAAGTAGCTTTCAAACTACCATTTTATTGGTTGAATTACAGTGTATACCTATTTTCCATTTGTTTCTGACTAAGCAACACACGGACCCGTTAAAATATATTTAATAACGAACAACGGTCGGAACATAAAAAGCTGTCAATAAATACGTGAGCAGGCGCGTGACAGCCCGCCCGAATGGACCGTAATTTTTACACGTACAATTCGTACACATACGGCTAGCGAATAAAGGGCAGTGAGGTTACCTTTTTCTTTAAACAAATACAATAACTTAGTACCGACATAGCTCACCGGACTAGTAAGCTGAAGTGGCAGTGGGCTGGCCACATCGGCCGCAGAACCGATAACAGTTGGGGTAAACGAGTTCTGGAGTGGAGACCGCGTATCGGAAAATGTATTGTAGGACGCCTCTAGGCCAGGTGGAGTGATTATTTGCGCAGTACGACTGGCAAGTGCTGGATGCGAGAAGCCCAGAATCGACCTAAGTGGCGAACTTTAGGAGAGGCCTATGTCGAGCAGTGGACTGACACGGGCTGATGATGATGATAAATAACTTTTACTCACTATTAAGTCGAGTAGCATAAGGGTTCTTGTTCCACTTCCTATATACGGAAATAGCTTGATTTATCATTCCTTGTACCTAGTACATACACACAATAGCTACAGCTTACTGTTTACACTCATTATACTACGCCCATACTGTGTAGCGTGTGTATTTTACCAACGGTTTGTAGTAATAAATATACATAGGATGTTTTGGAATGAATGGGTTGAGGGGCGTTCGTGCATTCATTACCGTTGAATTTTATTTTGGTGAAGCTACGAATATTAGGGGTAAAATGTTTTTTTAGTGCCTAAAGCTATTTTGGTGAAATAAAATAATTATTGGCACAAAGTTTCATCACTTTGTGACCGAATTAAAAGAAACATGGCAAATGTACGTTCGGAACACATGATTATTACCTATTTAATTAATTAACAAATTCGTGTGATGAACATTTGTATTTGTTCCGTGACTGGGTGTTTGTATTTGTAATTTTATAGTGAAAATCTAACATTTCGATTATGAGCAACATAACAAAAGACGGTTAATGATTTATACATACCTAATTAGTAAATCACATCTTATCGATCAAAAAAAAGCAGGATGTTCACCAAATATAGTAATCGAATTAACAGCCGAACCTATTCAAATTGAGACGTTACGACACCACCCCTCGCAAAAAGTTTAATTAATCAAGATTAATAGCTTACAGTTTAGCACTACATCTGTATAGAATCGCAATTAGTTGCAGAGGAAACAACTGTGAGTTTTTTAACCGACCCCGCCTTAAGTTTGTGGGGAGTGTTGCTAGGCTAAAGAAGACGAAAATAACGATTATTTATTTGAAATTTGCAGTGTTTTAAAAGTAATTATTATCATTCCGGTTTATAAAATTTATATTCCCTACGTTATCCATCAACTTATATATATAATGTAAATAATGTAGATAAAAACTATGGTTCAGGAAAACGTCAGTTTTGTGTATTATATCTACTATTTTAGTAAAAACTTGCAATTTAAATTTTGACTATTCCCATTTACTATATTACCAAATGACGATCGGGGATCAGAATAACCATAACTCAAATACTTACATTATTTCTGACATGACTGTCGATATTTCCCATCTACACTTCTCCTTAACAGATACGAGTAAATACCACTTATTACGAGTATACATAAATAGTAAAGTAATGTAGCTTTATCTACTACTCAAGACATAGAGGATATTTTGTCTACTACATATTTGATACCCAACTGTATCCACCTGGCATCCCTCAGAAGTAAAAGCGAGAAGTAAAACAAAGAAACTCGATTTGGTACCCTTCGGGGCTCGGAGCGTATTAAATTTGCATTAGACTAAATTGAAATACGCCCTTCGATGACTCGTTACGGGGGAAGACTAATAATGTCAATTCCTCCTTCTACCAAGTCACTGCCGTGACTATTTGATTAATAGAATAATTTTTGGCCCTTGGAAGGTGGGGTTGTTTGAAAAGCATGATAGTTTAAGCTTGGATAGGCTAATTTGTCATTGTAAAGAATGATTGTGTAAGTACATTAGAAACGCGTAATGACGTCAGTGTCGGTGTCGCATTGTGTAACCCTTCCTTTTCACATGACAACCAAGATGCGGTAGCATGACTACGGCAGCCCAAATACCCAATGATTTGACACTGCTCAGGTAAATCCACTTTGACACTGCACAGGTATAAATTTTAACACACATTCACACAACTCACACACGCGCGCGCACGCCTGAGCTCACGTACACACACATACATACATCCACACCCACATACACACAAAAATCTTTCTTTTGGATAAGATTATAATTTAGTGTTTCTCTTCTTTCTCTGTCACCACCTGAATGTTATTATGTATAATATCTTTATCATGTCCACATCGAGTGAGGAGAGTGCTGGTGCTCTGTAACACAGGCTTATAGCTTAGCTCAGACACCAGTCTCTCACAATCCATGTAATTTATGTCTGATCAAACTTTATGTACCTAACCTAACTAATTGATTGTGAAAGAAAAATAAAGAATTTTTATTATTTATTATTACCTTCACACATAAACACGCACATTCACACACACACACACACACACACACACACACACACACACACACACACACACGCGCATATTCACATAAACACTAACTTTTTGCTTTGTTTGTAATATTTATTTTAAAATTAATTTTATTTAGTCGGTTGCCAGCGCCTCGTTTGTAATTCGGCAGTATGCACCACGGGGAGGTGAGGTTGGCTTGGAGCGAAAAGACGATAGGCTCCATTACATCCCAATATCTGTTTCTATGTATACTTAGATCTTAAAAACTACATAATTAATTTTGATGCGATTTTTTAATTGATAGCGATTCAAGAGGAACATTAATGTGTATGTAAAAATGCATTCATAAATAGTAGATATTTTTTTAAACATCCGAAGCGAAGTGAGGGTGGATTGGAGGTCACTAATTGGCAACAAATTAATTAGTTCTTTCGATATCAATGTTTTGCCTCTCGAAGAGCATTAAACAAAACCTACTATGAGGGTAACCTAACATCAAAATAACGTTTAGTACTTTCGGGGTAATGTTTGTTATTAGATCTAATTCAATCACTATGACTACACACATCGGTTGCATTTCCCATATGCAAAAATGCGTTGTGTAACCACCCCAAGTCACGTTTCACTTATTACTATAATAGATATAAATAGAACACACGTGCCACTCGTACTATCACAACCTAGATCAAACGCATTTATGAAAACAAGCACTATTAAGTTTATTCGGGGAGGCGCCCGGTGTCATTAAGTTGATATTGTTTTATGTTATCATTAACTTCATCACGAAATTGGATGTAATTCGCTTTTTGCTTGCATGTTGCGTCTTTCGTAATTTCCTAAATTTGGTGTGTAATGTCGACTTAATATTATTTTTATCAACTTTAGACTGTATAAATATGTATGTATGTAAGTACATAAAATTGATAAGTTTAGCATAAGACCTATGAAACTATTACAAGTAGTTATTCGATTAAACAATTGGTTCAGACATTGCTGGAGATAACTAAACTAACTACGAACTAAACTATGTTAGCCTGTAGAAAATATGATAGAAAAATATCGAAGAAAGTAGTGATATTATTGACAATATCTACCATGCTCTGGTGAAAGGTGAACAAAACCACACTCCCTAAAGAAACTTAGTAAATTTTTAACAATAATAAAACTTCTTATTGTTCTTGTTGCGACCTTATTTTGTTCTAGCCTTTGACTCCTAAGGCAAAGGTTTATAATAAAATTGTTACCAAAAAACCTTCAGTTAGCCTCCAACAATCCTGACCATGTTCTAAAACGTAAGGGAAAAAAATTGAGAATTCTTAATTTGAAAGACAGAATTCCATGCAACCTTTCGAAAACATTCTACCCAACTCAGCGCTTTGTGTACAAAGTCAGCGAGCTTGTAATCTGGCATTATCAGATGTGGCTGCTTGCCGTCCGTCACGCAGACAGCGTCACGTCCGTGGCACGTGTCCGCTCCGTGGGTGTCACGCGACGTGGCCCGTACGTTGTTAGTCGGAGGTCAGCGATCTGAGGGCACTGTGCCTCTGCCAAGTGGGCCAAATGTGTACTACACTACAACGTTTTGTTCGGATAATTCTGTATTACAAATAATTAAGCCTTTGAGTCAGAGCTCATGTGTGCCGTTCCTCTAACACCTTAAGGTGATCTTTACGCTACTTGTTACGGGGGCGGGGCCTGGTGACCTGTAACACGGGTTTTTTTTAAATCCATCACGGGCACCAGACTCTCACACCTTCGGACATAACATCAACATGTAAGCTGCTTATATTTAAGGTAATTTAAAATAAGAGTCCATTTGTGTAAGAAATAAATAAATATTAAATATTATAATATCTTTGAACATTGGAATGAGAGCAAACTACTAAACTGGACAGTTATCACCACCATACCTAATAGATATTTATTTATATATCATTTAGTCCACAATACAGACTCCGCGACACCAGAAGAGACACAGGTGCTTTGTTGGTCCTTGAGAAATTTATAGGCTCGCTTTTTGAAGGTCCCTGAGTCGTTCTATCAGAAAAAGTGTTCATACTTCTCAATGCATCCAGGAATTTCCAAATAATTATAAAAGCAGTGTTCATTTTTATTCTTATAAAAAGCTTTTCCATGAGGTTTTTATGCAGAAGCACAGGATATGAATTGATTTTTCTCAGACCCCTGACAGAATCTGCTCAATTTAAAGAGAGATAAGTTTATTTTGGAAGTAACGATTCAAACACCATATAAAAGCTAATAACATAAGAACATAATCTGCTAGAAGCAGACACATTACTTACGCCCTAGAACACATATACCCTACAGAGCTTTTACGGATGCACGTGACCGAACATCGGGCAGACATTGGCAGTTACCACAAAATACGATAGCTTTTCAGGCTCCGAGATTTAATACTGCTCGGTATAGATTTAATGTAGCCCTCTGAATTTCTAAGATTATAATCAAAAAAACAAAATATGTACAGTGCAAGGAACAACTTCCAAAAGTATGGAGTGTCTTTCATAAATTAGTTACCAATTTGAAACCAGCTTTCTTTAAAAGTAACCCATGAATAAAATATAGATTTAATGTCAACAGTATGATGAATAAACGATTGCAATAATAAGTGATTAATCTGGTTACCTGTCCGTAACTCCAACGACTAGGGCCTCTCTTTACCTTTCCATCAGAAAACTTGAGGTCATTTCTAAGATTCATTGCAGAGCTGTCCTGTGATAAGCAGATCGCAGCTACGCTCCAATACCTACACTGTCAAATCTTTATCAAAAATATTTTTTCCGAACCTTCCGGACCGATTTCGACCCTGGAGACTACTTCACTTCTCACTGTTCATATCATAGGAAAATGTAGATACAAAATAATAATGAATGACATATTTTAACATATTACAAAGCAATCAAAACAACATGAAATAGTGAAATAATTGCAGGCAATCCTCAAATTACTGCCTCATTTAAAGGAATTCTCTTAGGAGGATGGATTGCGATCTGCTCATGAATAATACGGGGCGATTTGGCTGTGGAGTGGCTTCGCACTGGAAGGTCAAGGTTGCTTGGGTTCGGTAACAGATTTTACACCTTTTGCAACATGAATTACCTGCCTATTGTAAATTCTGAAGGTTTCATATTAGAAGGGACGATTTTTAAGATTATAAGCTCAAAATTGGTAGTAAACTTTCTGCAACTTGCGAATTTGCCCTCGTGAATATCATCATTACAACATTCTCTGCCCTCTGAGCCAAGGATCGTGGGTTCGATTTCCGCACAGTACTAACATTTGTGTTCATGAACATGTCCGTTTGTAAGGGTCTGGGTGTTTTCTATGTAAAATATGTATTTACATAAAAACAAATGTATCTAAGTAAGTTAATCAGTTGTCTAGTACCAATAGTACAAGCTTCGGCTTAGTTTGGGGCTAGAGGGCGCTGTGTGGCCCAGCGTGGCATGTCTTGGGTTATTTATTTATTTATTCATTTTCATCGGGGCAAAGGGCTGTCCAGGTTTTCGGTACTTTGGAAAAACATCTGAAGGTTGTACTCATAATCGCCACGCTGCGCATCGCGGTTTGGCGTTTGCAGGGCGTAGCTCTTCGCTCCGGTGACGCTGCTGATCATCATGGGGAATGCTCCGAAGAGTTATTCCAACTCGTTCCTCCGTCTCCTTTCCTCTCCCGAACAACACGTGCTGGACAGCGTTGTCATCCTCATACCATACAGACAATAGTGGCGCGCACCAAGAGGTTCAGTTCCTCGTTCCTGCCCCGTGCCATTAAGTCATGGAATGCCCTTCCAGCTCATGTATTTCCTTCCTCTCACAATCCTGGGTTCTTTAGGCGGGGCGTGAAACGGCATCTCAGTGGGCCTTCAGGGTAAGGGCGACAGGCGCGGTGGGTATGCCCTATTGTGCCTGTCGACCTTACATTTGGACCTCACGGCCGCTTACCATCAGGTGGAGTGAGATCATCCTGAATGCTCTTTTTATAAAAAAAAAAGCTAGATAGTGATGTTAAACTAGCTAGCTGCATCTTGCGATTTGCCCTCGTGAATGTCGATGATAATGTAAAATGAAAATAATAAATATAGATATATTTTTTTTTATTACGGAAGGGAGCAACCGAGCCTGGAAGTCATCTGATGGTAAGTGATTACTTTAGCTATTAGCCGTTTAATTAAAATTTTCGCGTAAAAGCTCTTTTACTTTTCAATTTTAATTTGTTACTCAATAGACGTCTATCCATCCCTACAAATAAGTTTCGGATTTATAACATTTATATCCTTATGCATATATAAATTGCTATTTTCGCACTCTTGAAAAATAACAAAGTAACTTAAATTTTACAAAAATGAATTCAAGTATGTAGGCCGCTATATTAGGAGTCCGAATATTTTTACTTTTAATATTATGTATTAAAATCGCAAAAAGTAACACACGCTAATTGGATTCTTCATCATCACCTTTAATTCACGCAGCGCATTAACGAAATAAAGAGTAAAAATAAATCCGGCTCAGTACATCACAACATTAAGGCGTAATAAAAAAAAGCACGCGAACAGTGTTGATGTCCCGCTAATGAACTTTTATATTTTCGTCCTCAAAAAGGGCCGACGACAGACGGTACTGAGTGACAGCGCTGCTGTAGGTAAGGTGAAGGGCGGCCTAATGACGCATTCCGGCATAATTCCCTCCTAGATAGACGACCTGACGCACTCCATACACCATCCCGAATCGCAATTACACGACTTTCAACTTTATTGCCGTGCGATACGACTCTATAACACAATCGTGAGTGAAACCTAACCATTCTGCGCGATAATCTTTGTACACGAATTTAACACTTATTCCGTTGGCGTTACGAACGTGTGAGGACGGTCCGTGGCATCACCCCAGGTTCCTGTCGTATGATTAATGCCTTCCGCTCTCATTTCAACACTCATAATTCACGAGTGTTTTTAAACGCCAATCTCTTTGGACATCTGGTAAAAAGTTACTGCTACTAAGATTGCTTTATCTTCATTCAAGATTTAAATTGAATGGAAGCTTATATGTTTCTAGTTGTAAATAGAACAGGGAGTAGGTTAATGAGGCATTTCTTATTTTTATATATTGTGATTTTATGTACTAAAATGTACTTTTATTAGACTAGCTAAATACACTTCTATATCATCAGCCCATCGCAGTCCACTGTCGGACATAGGCCTCTCCAGTTGTTAGCTTCTTTAGGCAAACACCTGGAGATTTTACCCATAACCGCCACACTAGGCAGGCGGGTTCACGATCGCGGGGCGTAACTACTCGCCCCAGTGCTGCCTGCTCTATCTATCTATGCTTTGATATCAAAGTAAGTAGCCTAAGGACTTCTATTTATTATGATGAGTAACAGAACAACTAAGCATACGGCTGCTGATGACAAGCGAGCGGCACTTCTGGTTTTGATGCGGAATGAAAGCAACGGTGTGACTTTGTGCAAATACCCTAAGTAACCTTCAACTTTCATACTTTTTAAATTTGTTAAAATAACCAAACTATAGGAGCTAAATACAGTGCACGTACAGAAATAAACTTTACAACATCTTAATACTGTACTAGGGTACATTATCCATCCATGTTCTAATTAAAACTTTAACTATTACGAAGTTGGTTTCCACTGGATAATACCACTGTTTACAACCATATAAGTTTATTAGACTTTATAACCAGAGCCACAGTCAAATAAACAAAAGTGAGACGTGTAGTATACGTGGGTAGGTACCTAAAATTAATTGTTATGACACATTGACATCAAAAGCTCATTTAAGGGTATGTCACAGCTAGGGCTTCCATAAATATAGGCTTTTGAATCCTTGTAGGTTCCAACTTAATTTGAAGTGCATATTGTACTTACGAGTATATTTGACGCTCTTACGGTGAAGAAGAGCATCGTCAGATCGACTCAGTCTCATGACCCTAGTTAAGGATAGGCCTGAGCCCTGGTTGAACTTGGTATCTCATTATGTCTTTAACTATGAGATTGTCCGTATGCATTTCGGATTAAGAATAAGACCTCCCCATCTGATCAAGTGGGTGGTAGATGATGACTAATGAAATATCAAGAAACAGAAGGCAGCGTTTACCTGGGTACGACTTAAATATACCTACCTGCTAAGCATGGTGACTAAGGCAAATTCCTAAATGTATCATTAGGAGAAACCTGTCCAGCAGTGGACGTCTGTAGGCTGATGATAATGATAATTCCAATTTCGTCTCTATATAGAGTACATAGAGGAAGTATGAAAGTGGCACCAGTGACAAAGAAGTTGAAAGGGAACCGTCTGTCTTGGTACGGGCATGTAATAAATAATAAATAACCCAAGACATGCCACGCTGGGCCACACAGCGCCATCTAGCCCCAAACTAAGCCGAAGCTTGTACTATGGGTACTAGACAAGTGATAAACTTACTTAGATATTTTTTTTGTAAATAAATACATATTATACATAGAAAACACCCAGACCAATACAAACAGACATGTTTATGCACACAAATGTTTGTAATGTGTGGGGATCGAATCCACGACCCTTGGCTCAGAAGGCAGAGGTCACTACCAATTGAGCCAACGAGCCAGTCCAGAGTAATGAGGAGAGATGAGAGACACATGACAAAGACCGTAATGAATTATGGGTGTGACTGGATAGAGGGGGCGAGGCCGCCTGAAGAACATATGGATGGACTGCGTGAATGCTTGGCTGCGTGAGTGGATGGCTGAGAAAGAAGTGAAAGGGACCATGACGGCTGATAGGGATGAATGAAAGAAGAAAAGATATTGCGCCGACCCCAGATAATGGGAACAGAGCAGGCAAATGATGATTCCTGAAATATTTCCTTCACAAAATTTATAAAAATATATGAAGACAAGTACCAGCGTGCAGCGGTAAACATACTGTTATACCACGTACACTGTGCGAGCACTTCTAATTACGAATTTAAATGAACAGTTCGGAAGCAAAGCAAAGTTGCCTATTAAAATCATAAGGAGAACGAGAACCAGTTCAGATGTGAATTGAAACGTGCTTAGATTACTTGCTATAAAAGAAAAGTTGGTTTATGTCATTCTTCGTTTGATTGAAGGGTTTTATTTTATCAGCCTATCGCAGTCCACAGCTGGACATAGGCTTCTCCCGTTGTTCGCCCATTAGAACATCTGGAGGAATTACCCATAATCGCCACGCTAGGCAGGCGGGTTGACAATCGCAGCTCCTCGCTCCGATGATGCTGCTGATCGTCATCGCCCTGTGGTATTTAGCTGCGCCTTCCATCGTGATGGTTATACAGCCACTGGCCGGTTGCCAGACCCTCGTCTGTTCTTCTGCAGGATGCACCATGGGCAGGCGAAGATGGCTTGAAGCGAAAACATGATGGGTCGCCCCCTTACATCCCTTTATTTATTTTTTAAACTAGATTGCACAAAGTCGTACAAAAGACGAATTTAATGCTAGGGGCATTCTCTACTAATCAACCTAACACAGATATAATGGTAGGTATCTATTTCCAATGCACATACTATATTTAGTCAAAGCGTCAGTACGGACATTTTCGTATGATCGATCATATTCAACGTCCTCAATATTGTAACGGCTTACTCGAGGGAAATTAGAGCTGACACAATGTGTTTCTGTTTGTATAGTAGCATTAAAAATGCTGTTCATTTCTCCGACAAATTATTTTATCTATTAATAACGTAATTTTAACGGCCTCCAAGTCGCCAGGTTTTGGGCGGGTTCCGTTTGAGGTGAAGTACCATTGACTCGAGAAGAAGAAGAACGTAAATTTCTATTGTTACTGATATGGTGTTTATTAAAATAATATAAAATAAAATTATCAGCGATAAGGTAATGTAGACATTGAACTACCTCTTTATGAATACGAGTTTTAAAAAAAAATCTTTACATTGAATTCGCCACCCAAAAAACAAAAAAAGAAACATTGCTTCAGTATAACGAATACTATCAACAGGCTAAAGGTCAAAGTGAAAACGTTTTGAAAAAAGATCGTTCAATAGTTTTCACATGAAAGAGTAACAAACATCCACCCAAACTATCTCATTTATGTAGTAGGATGCAATAAAAGTTCGAATAAGAAGTATAAATTAAGGAGATAATTATGCTTCTCATGATATTATACTATGGTGGATGGACTGCGTGAATGATGATATGGCTGAGAAAGGAGAGAATGGGATCATGACGGCTGATAGGAATAAATGGAATATATATTGCGCCGACCCCAGATAATGGGAATAAGGCAGGCAAATTATGATGATGATCATCAGCCCGTGTCACTCCACTGCTGGACATAGGCCTCTCCTAATATTCGCCACCGTGATCGATTTTGGCCCTCTCGCATCCAGCATTTGCCAGCCGCCCTGCGCAAATCGTCACTCCACCTGGCCTAAGGGCAAATGATGATGATATCATACAATGGTCTGATCTAGATAAGGCTACAAAATCATTACTCTAAAGTCTAAAGTGTAAAATGTTCCGATAGCAACTGTACGTGGAGCCAAGTGTCGTTTTCTAATGGGACTCTAATTCTGCAGTCTCGCAGCGAGCGCCATTCATTTTCGTAAGTGCTCTGCCCCGTTGGGATTCATACAACACTTTATTGACTTTTGCAGTTGTAAATCTAAATTTTATAGTGCAGTGTGAGGTGTGCTTTACTAGGTAATTTAAATTTACGAAATGCAGTATAAATCTTATAGTCTAGGCTACGCAGTATCTCAACATTTCTTAGGCACCGCCCCCCATAGTAAAGAAAACAGTTTGAGATATGAGATAGAGTGACCTAGTGGTCGCAGATGCCACCTTGACAACCGGGTCGGAATCGGGACGATTGTTTAGTAGCAGCCCCGGACATATAAAGTTGGCATTGATACACCCCCGTGCATTGAAAAGCATCTTAAGCCATTGGTCCTGCATCCTCTTTCTATCCGGCCATGTTGAACTATCGTCCCATTGGATTCTGAGTCAGTCTAGTCTCGTTAGAGACTTGACCCTTGTGGCCGAAATCCGGCCAAGAGAGACTGTGATACGGATAAGAAAACAACTATAATCGTAGATCTTTTATTTTTGAATAAGTGTGAATCTGTAGCGGATATCTAACTAGCGGATATCTAACTAGCTTATGTAGATCATTCATAATTTTTTTTATTGGACTGATTCTTTAAAGTGATCTAACAGTGCCTAATCAAACCAGCAGTCAATATTTTAAACCTGCGTTTTCTTACTAGAAGCCAGTTACTTAGTCGTTAGTAGTCAAAAGTCATGAAGTTGATAGACTTGACTTATTGTCCAAAGCCCTCTAGATGGAACAGAGGGCATCCACAGTACGTCACCCCGCGGTCTTGAGATTCACGCTTCACTTCACACCTGGTCATTCGCCTTCGCTTCTGTAGTGATCATCCACGCCAGGATTGTTTTTGGCGGTCGCCCTTAATAAGTTGATGATAAATATGTACTAAATATTTGCCTCTAAGCAGTCGATCAGTAATGTTTGTACTTTAGAACTGGGGGGCTACACTTCCACTTTTGAGAATCCATGTAGTCACTTGTAATTTTTACAGCAAAATCGATCTCGTGTTTCTTCAGTAGCAACTTCATCAATTTAAATAGAGTAATTGTGACGTAATTTAGCTTACTTTATTACGGTTTAACATCGTAACTTAGCTTGAGATTTAGATAGAGATTTTATTACAGCTGTTTTGAAACAAGGAACACAGTTTTACTACTAAGTTAAACGCGGTAAGTCGTAAATGTTTCGTTCATTAAATCGCCCCGCACACTCGAAAGACTGAAGTTGCCCAAATATCTATGGGAGTTTGTGAATGCTTTAGTGCACAGGCTCCTATAAACAAGGTCTGCCTTCGGGTGCATTTCAACTTAAGCGGGGATGGGTTAAGCAGCGCTATGTTGAAAAAAAATACCAATGATCCATTGGTCTTTCACTAATTGGCCTCACGCGAAAGCTCAGTCACCCAACGCTATGGAGCGGGCTCTGCTTGGCATTTTTCGACAGGATTGAATCAGAAATGAGGATTTCCTTAGACAAACCAAGGTCACGGACATACCTCATAGGAGTAGCAGTTTGAAGTGGCAGTGAGAGACGCCGAACATAGCCTTTTCCACAGCTCGCTCAGCATGTTCTAGTTTGAGGACCAGTCGTGCCGTAGGTGTTCATGTTTCGGCTCCGTATGTCGTAACCGGTAGGATTTTCAGAACATTCCAACATAAATAATTAGGGTGTTCCCGAAATCTCACAACAAGAAACAGTATTAAGTTCATAACTAAGTATAGTGTATAAGTAGCCCAAAAGCTCTGTACGTCATGACTTATCGTCTTAGCCCAATTCTGTTTTTGTCATACAATTAAAATGAAACGATTTGAAGCCGGCATTAACAAACGATTTAGAAACAATAAAGCGAACGAACAAACAAAAGGATAATTTAACTCGGCACCTACTTGAAGTGACGAACGAATCTCACAAGAATAAAGTTCATTAATGCCGCTATATAATGGATGGAAGTCGTTCCATTGAAAGGATTATATTATACATAGCATTAAGGCTCGTCGCTCACATGATCTCAGTCGGAACAGAAAATAAATATATGCTCACTAGCCGTGCCCGCGACTTCGTCCGAGTGGAATATAGTTTCATCCCCTATTTTATTCCCTTGGGGGTTGAATTGATCAGAACCCTTTCTTAGCGGATGCCTACGTCGTAACATCTTCCTGCATGCCAAATTTCAGCCCGATCCGTCCAGTGGTTTGGGCTGTGCGTTGATAGATCACTATGCCAGTCAGTCAGATTCATAGTCATAGGAGGAGTTCATGTTCGAACGCATAGGCAGCCATCTTGCGTTATACTCCTCATTAATGAGGGCCGTCACCTCCCTTGCGAAATATCATCTCTCGTACGGTCTTTTTCCAACAGCTTCTGTCTGAAGCGGCATGTGAACAGAAGAGTCGAGTGTAGTGCAGATCTGGACCGACCACGAGGCTTCTTCCCATCTATTTCTCCGGTCATAATAAGGGGCATACCGCATAGATAATAGAATTTCTTTAGGCTTGATTTCCTCCTACGCTGACGTTCGTCGAGTATACAAATATACACTATTTCTAAGAAGCACCGCCTTCGTTTCAATGAAATCGAATTAATGGAACAAAAATATTCTGTGTTTGTACAATTCGACAAAAATGAATGAATAGTTAATATACTTCTTCCCATAATCGACTCATTCATGGCATTAATACATTTCAGTTTTTTTTTGAAGAAAATGTTTAGCTCCAACTTGCCTGATGTCAAGCTACATTAGAGCCTACGATGGAGCGCGCTCAACTTAACATATCGCATACATTTTGTTCTTTCTTGCGTAATAATAATGAGTGGATGTCCTCTAGACGAATTAACTAATCATATAAAGGTCACCAAATGTTTATAAAAATTAAAATCTTAATTAAAGCCAGTTAGCAGTTCCAAACTCGTAATAAGCCCTAATTTCTTTGAAATTCATTTATCATCTTACCGTAGGTACTCAGGCAAAATGGGATTTTCTACTTATTAATTTTTGAACGATTTCTCACAAATTATCTTTCTCAATCTAATTAAATTATTCAATGTCAAATGGCGTAACTGACGGGGCGAAAACGATTCTGTATAACTACTTCTAGGAATTAAAAGAGGGATTCTTATCATTCAGTGTTCCAAGATCGTAAGAATTTTATTACTGGATTTTCTTGATCGAATTTCTGTTTTCAATTTCCATGGAAGTCTAGTTAATTTTAAAAGAAAACATGTTTTAGTAGCACGCCGTAGTAACTAATGTAAAGCTAAAGAGAATCTCAAGTCACTGCAGCAATGGACTAGTAACCAAATCAATTACTATTTGATTGTTACCGCATTGCCAGTCCAATAAGATAGCTTTTAATAACGGCTGATCCTGAAACGCTACCAAAATTACTTCACGGGTGTTTTGCTAAGTGTACAGTGTCGCTAGCCAGGCGGGTAAGTCCTTTTACCAGCTGAAAACCCGTGGTTGTTACACAACCGACAACATTATCTATCGTTTAATGTTAAAACGTTCAAAAGACACCTTTTTTTAATATTACAATTTCAAGTGTGTGATATTTTGGGATACATGCCTACCCTATTTTAATAGCAGTGCAATAAATTTCGCAGTTCGATTTAAAATGATCCGTATCAAATAATTTCCAACACCTACAGGCCTTCGCCAATAATAGACAAAACCGCTCAGAAAAAACTCGCGTAAAAATCCAGATGTTATCAATGAACCATTCAAAGTTATGTCCATTACGGCAAAACCCAACACTTCACAGATTAATTTCAAACGAGCACGCACAAATAGACACTCCTAAGGATATAAAAACTACCGAAGTTCGTGACCCCACATAAATAAGGATGGGCAATCACTTCCCACATCGGAACAAGACCAAAAGAGCTGGCCCAATTAAAATTGACACAGAAGGTGTCTCGCCGCATCAACGGCACGCGATCTCCACAACGACGCCTGTTAATCGATACCATTAATTTTATTCCGTTGAACGTTTGCTCAGAAAATATTCTCGGGTATTTTAATGAAGCGAAATCGACAGCCAACCCGCACCGGTAGTTCAAACCTTTTAAATCCGATTAATAACCGTCCAAAGGTAAACTCGGACCATTAATTAATTACTCGCTTTTTGTACTTTTTTAATTACCCCTACACAATTCAGACGGGAATGTTTAGAAACAAATTGCAAAGGCTTTTAGAATTCGAATTTTAAAAAGGGGTAGATAAATATGGCGTAGGGTGCGTAATTAAAAGAGACGCGTCGTGCGACAGTCGTGAGGTGCATAGTGTCTTATCGCCCGGGTTTTAATTTGAGCCCGGCATGAGACACGCGAGCGGATCACGCGAACGTACCCATCGGCCGATGTCGGGAACAATACCATGTTCTCATTTTGAAATTAAACTGAGCATTCTTTTTAATATCATTATCGGCGACGTGTTAGCGGCCAGCGTGCGAATTTAAATTCAAAAGATTGTGACAGTGGCAAGGAGTTTTATCGTCGGCACGAAACGAAACCCTTCTGTTTTTTGGCGTTCGGTACAAAGCAAACTTCGGAAATGTGATTTCACGTAACAGTTTTTTGGAGCGAAGTTCTGGTTGCGTGTCGGATTGTAAATAATTAGCTCATTCTGCCGCGCCCACCGGGAAGCCATTGCCGCCATTGTTTGTTTAGACGTAAGAAATTTGTGAAAAAATAACGTCTTCCTCCAACGACCTGTCGAAGCTCATTCGAAGTAAAAAGCTTTATCACTTTACGATTTCCTGGGAATCGAAAGTAAACATTTTTAATGATAGAATTTTTTAGTTGAAATAAATTGAGCAATGTTTTCCACAAAATGTGCAACTCGATGACTGGGCGCCTATTTTGCGTGAAAATTTTCACTACATATCTCCAGAACTAAAAATATATAGAATAAACTTAAAAAACAACATACGTGTATAAAATACATAAAAATTTACGAATAAAATAAATAATATGTTCAATATCATATAGTACCAGCAAGCTGTGTCCAGTTATTTCTACAATGCTTTCAGATCATTTTCGTTCGGATTAAATAAAACACATTCTATGGAGTTCACTTAAGTGTATCATATACGTAATTGTACAGAGTTCTAAATGTATTTCTACACTAAATCCACTTCAAACAATATCGAACACATCACTTACTCACAAGCGCCAAAGTTAATCCTTTGCGTCAAGAATTTAACCGAACGACAATTTATTGGTTCACTAGAAGTTGGCAATTTCTAAGTCCGTCATTAATTGGAGATTGGCCCCAAGTACTCTGATACGAGAAGTTTGGCAATATTTGAGCCCCTTATTTGTCGCTCCATTGATTTACAATAACTTTAGTGACAGCATTTTAGCGATCGCACAATATTAGTTCGGAAACTCAATATTGTGTTTTAAGGACTGAAGTTGCCTAATTATTATCGTTGATGGCGCTTGAGGTGAGATTGGGTAACTTAGTGAGAAATTATGGTATGGATGTTGTTTATGTTCATACACGTGGCAATAGAATCCCTACTAGTAATATTGTAAATGCGAAAGTAACTCTGTTTATCTATCTGTTACGCTTTCCCGCTTAAATCTCTCAACTTAATAAAATTTGGTACAGACAATCTTTAGACCCTGATAAAGGACATGTCCACCTTTTATTGCGAAAAAAGGGATGAAGAAACACTTCTGTAATACACCTACATGAACGTGGATGACGCCGCGGGCAGCTAGTTAGGAATCGATATTTATAATCTGCCCGCCTATATAAACCAAGATTTCTTCCTTTCATATATATAGGAAAGGCAGTAATCTTGGTTTGCTGAAACAAAGTATATTTCGATTTTCAAAGTGACCGCAAAAATTGTTTTGCAATGTGTTTTGTTTATTAATTAATGTTTAAGTTAATGATTTTGGAGACACGTATCACAATCAAATCCGTCACTCAAAAAAAACCAAGAAGTCTTAGATTCAATACGGTAGACAACTATGTTATTTAGAACATATTCTTTTTTGTTTTTTGTAGCTCGACATAATGGCTTCCCTACGCCTGATGGAAAGCCAAGGAGAAGCCCAACTCGCTGTGACAACTTCCAAGTAACTGGTTAGTTACCTGTCAGTTGCCACTGCCATGCCGGCCAAACACTAACCCCCACGAGCTCCGGTGACCCTACTCACCAGCAGAAACACGACCTGGAGGTCATTTGGCTGCGATATTCTATAGGGTGGAGGTCCTTCTCCGGACGGGCAGATCAATACGAGCGAAGATTCGCTATGCCCTCTCTTAATGATATGAAACTATTGCCATAAACGCAGTAGGTATTAAAAAAAGCTATCGAACAAATTTCTTATGTATACGAGTATAACATTAACTTAAAAAAAACTTCATTAGGTACTTCATAAAAAATAATATCCTATAATATTTTTGTTGTTTTCAGTGCCCTGATGACAATGTTTTATCATAGAAGTTATATTATACTATGTTAGAAAATAGGTAAACTATATCTCTATCTGTTACATAGTTCACGAGATAGGTCACCTAGATCTATCACTAGATTGCAATGTGGATTTCCCAATGGAGTTGCCAATGTACTGGTTGTCTTGAGTAGGTAACTAAATTCACCAAGGAACATCAATAATAATATATCTTCGCTGTAACTTGGCTGACTCGCTCCCGCGTGTCTTAATCTATAGTACAAAATATACGAGTATGTACAGGTAATATAAGTTTTCATTCATAATTATTATTATAAAGAATTTGGGCTTGTTTTTCGCTTTTCATTAAGCGTATAAGGGAAGCCATTATGTCGAGCCACTATAAAAAAATATATATCTATCCTGTTACTCATATATACTACTCATAACGTGGGTATTTTCATTTTCTATTTGACAACTCAGACCTATAAAATAATTAATGTATTTATAATATTGCAGTAGGTAACTAATGTTGTACTTCAAAAAGAATACAAATAGACATGTTCATACACACAAATGTTTGTAATGTGTGGGGATCGAACCCACGTCCCTAGGCTCAGAAGGCAGAGGTCACTACCAATTGAGCCACCAAGCCAGTCGAGTTAACCTGTGGTCACCAACCTGCCTGCCAAGCGTGGTGACTAAGGCAAAACCCCCCAAATGACAATTGTCATTGAGGGAGGCCTATGTCCAGCAGTGGACATTTGCAGGCTGTTGATGATGATAACTGGATATTTCACAGTTCTCACGCTGTGTTTATTTGAAAATAAGACATGATGGCAGCATTATTTCTGATACATTTCTACGCTACTATTGTTTCAATACTTGAGCTTGAATAACCAACGAAAGAGAGAAGTGCTAACAATATTTATAGTCACGACTTGGCCAATGTATCAAAACATGTTCCCGCCGTATATCATTTTAACCAGCTAGCAAATGTAGGTATCTGTATTTCTTGTTCAACATTTTTTCCTAAGTATAGTGTCATGTTATCCTATTATTGTTGCGACTAAAGTCACTGCACGGGTGTTTACTGCACTCAGTGCATGGTAGTCGCTAGCCAGGCGGGAACACTAGCTGAGGTGCCTTACTAAGGGACTTATTAAGTGCAGTGATTTGTATTCTTTTCCGTTTCCGCACAGAAAAAATTGTACATATTTCTATCAAACTTAAATAAGGCATTGCAACAATCTTCTGGTAGGACGCTGTGCCCACATTAGTTGTTTACGGTCAAACCATCTATCCATATCCATACACCGAATCAAGAATCATTTATTTGCTAAATGTGGTACAAATGGTCTTAATTTACATACACATATCGGAACACACATTTACCAAATACTATTGGTATGCAAATATAGGTACATATTTATACTCTAAGCTAAATACTAATTAAACAAACACACATAAAACTATGTTAAACTAAACAACAACGAACATACAGTCTCATTAATAGTATTAGTAGGATTTCCTTCCATTCCATTCTGTTTATCAATCTTTACGACCCGTATTCATAAATATCGAACATTTGAGGCTTGCATGAAGTTTCTTACATATTATACATGAAGAATTTTCAAAAAAGTAAATTTCAATATAACATTTTATACTTTCACTCTCCGTTACAACTATAAGTAGTAGCTTGAATTTTAACAGCCAAATAGACGAAGGAAGGAAGGAAGAAATCCATATTTATAGACATGACCAAACTAAACAATATAACGAAATTCGTCATATATCACTATAACTAGCGAACGAAAGTGCTAATATTTCTTGCTCCACACTCAACGTCTTCCATAAAATTGACAAACAAAAGGGTGGTGCTAACAAGCCATTGGGGCGAGATTAGCGGTCAGGTGTAGCGCAAGGGCGTCCTGTCGCCCGTCGTATATCACGGAAATGTGAATTACTGTTATGATCCTGGCCGCAATAAGCCTCTCGCATTTGTTTCTTTCTTACCCTGTATCAGGAGCGGTGGACCTTTTTGGGAAACCTTGCGGTAATATACGTACGGGTAGGAACGTAGTGAAAGCCTCAAATGTTCGATATTTATGAACACGGGTCGACAGTTCGACGGTTTTTTTGCGGAAAACAACATATTTTCTATTAAATAACAATACGTCATTATGCAATACCAAAACGACGTCCTTTTTATTTTTTACGAGTATTGCGAGTCTGTAGCTACCAACTTTGTAGCATATACCAACAACATCATCTGATTCAAGTCATCATCAACATCATTATATGCAATCACCTAAGAGATCGAGCCTACCCTAAAAAAAGCCTAGCTTTAGGCCGGCAAAGGTTAACCGACTTCTTCACAAAACTTTATATACTCTGCACAGATTTGCAGGTTTTCTCACAATAGTTTATCCTTTTGATTTTCACAATACTTCTCTTACAAAATCTTTGTAAAATAGTTAGGTAACAATATCTAATAGTATATAAATGGTTTATTATCCCTGTCTTATATGCGGGCTTTGAGCTGGATTAAGCGAACCCCGTGTTTGAAGGTTCCTGGGATTTTTGTAAAAATGTAACCTTTGTGGTATTGTAACGTTTATATTTGTTTGAATACATTGCTCCGTTAGAAATTAAGGTGATCCTAATGGGAAGTTGTTAATAAATAAGCCCAGATTCAATAGCGATGTAGATCTCCTGCCTGACCTGTAGTTAGCCTGCCTAGCACAGTGACTAAGGCAAATATCTCCAAACAATTAATGTCATTGAGGATAGCCTTTGATCAGCCGTGGACGTCTTCAGGGTGATGACACAAATAGAAGAATATAACATATTTCTAGCCATTGTTAATACTTTAAACAAAAGCTATTTGAAATCAAGCCTCGTACACAAAACAATTTGAAAATGTAAGCAGGTACTTGTAAATTTGCACTTGTAAACTACTTTGACGATTTAATCCTCACCACGAAACTGGTTTTTAGACTGAACAGGGACGTTATTTGTCATCTTCGAAACATTTAACCGGCTAAAATCACAATATGTACTATTTACTTTAGACTTCCTGATTTGCAACGAATAGGAAATGATTGTGCTGTTTATTCAGCTGTGTCCCTCCCTATTTATCTGAAAATAGTTTCGAGCAGTTAATAAAACTCTTTACCCTAGCTTACCAACTTCGAAACTAGAATTCAGTTGGAGGAAGAAATACGAAATAGCCGTACGAATTAATAACAGCCGGAGGTTGAAACATCGACATTCAGTATTTCCAATAATCGAGCGGCAGATGTCAACAAAGAAAGCAAACTTCCGAAAGAGTTGGAAACTAATATCGCGCTCCCACGAGTATACAGTCAATAATAAACAAAAGGGGCCGTTTGATACACTTGTAAACTAATAACCCCGCCCCTTCAGAGTCTGGAGATGGAGTCACTCAAGGGCAGCTTCTGGGTCCTAAAAGTTTAAGGTTTTATTTAGGTGATTTTGGTGGTTGCTTGATAACGGAAATAGAATTGAAATCACATAAATGTTTTAAATTTACTTGACTAAGCTTTAAGCTTGAAGATCACCTGATGGTAAGTGCAACACCAGGAGAGTCACAGGTGTATTTAATTGCTGGTCCTTGAGACATTTGTAGGCTCGCTTTTTGAAGGCTTTTCGAAAAAATCGGAGCTGAAAGCTACGCATTTGAGCTGATAGAAACAAACTCTATAATGTAGACTGTAGAATTTAAACGATAAACTTAAAAGTAACAACTTACCATTACATGTACAGAACATAACAGAAGTAAATTAGAAGTTCAAGAGATCTTAGCAAAAATTATTTCATGGCGCCCTATTGCAACCTTAATACAACTCTGCCCCTGGTTATATATTATTAAACAATGGCCTGTGACAAATAAGCTACTGTTTGGCACAAGACGGGATGGGATATCCAAGAGGAGGGTAGTTTAATTGAATTTTTCGAAGATGTCAGTTTCCTTTAGGGTTTTAAGTGAAGTGACGTTTTTAGGGGATATTTTCGGTATAAAATATGATACTTTCTCATTCTTTCCTGAAGGAGACATTAATTTGGTAATCAATAGTTAATTTAAAAAATGGTAATTTTTCCTTCCTTCTTTTAATTACCCTCTATCGATCTCTTCAAGAGAACCTATACCTAAACTTTATGAGACCAGCTTAATCGTTTAAAAATGTTTGATATGCCTATTTTTAATTCAACTGTGTGATGTGCAATAAAATATCTATGAGCAAATATTATTTACACACTCAAAACATCACACAGTTGACTTGAAAACATGCAATAGATAGATTATTTTATTTATATTTTCCAACCCTCACAAAAATGTAATCAGTGCCTGTATTGTACCCAGTATTAATGCAAAAAATAGTCTTCAAGCTGAGAAATGCAATGATGGCTTTGCAACTAATCGTCTAATATTATGTCACTTTTTTATTGACTTTGTAATAGCATTTCATTATTTTCAAGAATTCCTTTGTTTCAAGCACGGAGCAAATAGTCGTATACTTACCTACTTCGTATTTGCTCCGTGGTTGCAAGGCATGTTTTCCGCAGCATTCTTAAGTTATCAGTTTTATCAAAGCAAGCTGTACCTATACGTAGTAGTTCGACCATTCCTCCTATAGCATTACCCCTAAATATCTGGAATACCATCACGCCACGCCACCACCACGCAACCAAGCCACCCTCCTCCAAGGACAGGATCCGTGCTAGGCTAGGGAGATGTCCCCACACCACCTAAAAGCGACCCTGAACAGTATGCCATTGACGTGTTATTTTAAGAGGGGAATTTCGCATTTAGATAGTAAGCAATTAAAAGCAACCCGACAACTATCACTCATTTCGCTTACTTTGAAAACATCAACAGAGCCAGACACTGCAAAAGGGTTGTTTAATTCTAATCTGTGAAATTGACTGATCAAAAGCGTATCTTCAGGCAATCTCGGCACTTTTACGGGCGACCCGTCAAAACACAGGACGTTTGGC
Source organism: Conogethes punctiferalis (assembly GCA_031163375.1). NCBI lineage: Eukaryota > Metazoa > Arthropoda > Insecta > Lepidoptera > Crambidae > Conogethes > Conogethes punctiferalis. Next base: position 13,555,568 of record CM062086.1, on the reverse strand, counting down.
CACGAAACAAACAGGTACAGATGGCAGAACGCGCTCGAATAACGCGCATTAATATTTTTTTACCATCGGAAAGAAATTGATATTTATATTTGTAGGTATCATGGCAAGGAAATGATAATAACTGAAAAATTTGCAAACATAAAAAATGGGACTGACTTTTATAATTTTGACAGTTATATACCTACTAGCTGCTGCCCGCGGCTCTGCCCGCGTGAATATTCGTATAAAACATAGCTTAAGTGTTAATCTAATGTACAAACTATATTACTGTAAAGTTTCATTAAAATCCGTTCAGTAGTTTTTGCGTGAAAGTGGAACAAACATCCATCCATCTATCCAAACAAACTTTCGCGTTTATAATATTAGTAGGATATCACAATACCTACTCTCATAAAGAAGATAACAAATTACAACTATACTACAATATTTTCTAATATGAAGGCCATACTGCAATTTACGTACCTATAAGTCAATCCTAGAGCGACTGCCGAGCGTAGGTAAAAAAATGTTAATTTCTACATGTGACAGACTTCTGTATTTATCTATTTTGTGATGTAGCATCGGGATTCGGGAGGTGCTGTGGCGTATTATGATGAGACGTGGGTTGGCGTTGCCGGAATTACCAGTTTAATTAAACTTACAGTCTATAGAATTGCATAAATGGACTTTAGCGAGGGAGTTTCTTCGTAATTAAAGACTTGTAAGCGTTGCCACTTCTACGGTTCTATTAAATCGATAAACTGGTGATATTATCTAATTGTAAGACATTAATATTAATAGTTTTTATTAACATTCAACTCTTAGCTTATTTGATTAGTAACTTAAAATGTATGTTTTTTTATTCAAAGAAAAACTTGTATGTAATTTATTTTTCTTTCGATCGAGAGGCCTATGCTCAGAAATGGACTGTTATGGGCTTATGATGATGATACTTAGCAAACACCTAGACCAGTACAAACAAACATGTTGCCTTTAAACCATATAAACAAAAAAATCGGTGAACATACATAAAAAAAATAAAAAAAAATATTATACATACAGTAGACTACTACTGGGTACTAAGTAGTAGTAGACATACATTACCTGAACGCGTTCCATATTTCCAAGCATATGTGATATCACAAACTAATGTGTGTAATGTAATGTGGTTTGGAACACAGCTTTTCCTACACCAAACAATGCTCACACCACAGATAATCATAATAGCACCAACATTACGGCTACAATCCCCACATTATTTGCACTCTATATCATCCAAATTAACATTCGCGAAGTTAACTCCCCATAATCCTAATTTGAACTCTGTTTACAAACTGCGGAACCCCTACCTGTTAATTGGCTGAGTGTCCTTTATCAACAACCGCAATACGACGCCAGCATCCCATCTGTTTACCTAAGATTACATGTAAATTTATCCCAAATTAATTATCAGACTACCTACGACTCCTGTTAGGGATAGCGCCCGATATGTTTGTAAGGGGAGATGTCTTGATGGATTGGTCGATCAAGGTTAAGTTGTCCGTGTGGCTTCCGGATTTAGAATATGAGCATCCAATATTATCCCGTGGGTGACGTAGAAGACGACTAAGGAAATATAAGGAAACTAGCTGTGCCCGCGGCTTCGCCCGCGTTGCCCCCCATTTTAGGGAAGTAGGAAGTAAGGAAAGGGGATAAAATAGCCTATGTTTCTCTTCATCCCTTAAACTATCTCCACTTAAAAAATCACGTCAATTCGTCGCTCCGTTTTGCCGTGAAAGAAAGACAAACATGCAGACAGACACACTTTCCCATTTATAATATTAGTAAGGATAAGCAGCAGCGTTTTCTTGGGTAGAAATAGCTAAAACTTACTGCTGTCCTCAACTCGCTTGCTTATCATGGTGAATACGGAATATCCCTTCAAACGACAATTGTCATTAGGGGAGGCCCATTCCAACATAATAATGATAACTAGTCAACGATGTAAACTAGAATAGACCAGTCCCTAGAAACATCAGCTGGTGCCGAGCATATTCAAATTTAAACCTATTATCTACGATGTACGTAATGTAGGACGCCCTCAGGCCAGGTGGAGTGACGATTTGCGTAGGACGGCTGGCAAGTGCTGGATGCGAGAAGCCCAAAATCGACCCAAGTGGCGAACATTAGGCCTATGTCCAGCAGTGGACTGACACGGGCTGATGATGATGATGATGTACGATGTTAAGTTGAAAAATATACTAGCTTCACCAAACAGCAATGCAGACAAAGTTTCTCTAAGCCATAAGCATAAGAAACGTCAGGTGTGGAAACATTCACGAACTCAAACATTCCACGAAATACAAAACAAAATTCCAAACACGACACATTCAACCAACACACGAAAAGCGCAAAATACACCTGTGCATTTCTTAAAGCATCAGTCTAGCGTAATATCTTTTATATTCGTTGTGAAGTGACTGCTACGAAATTGCTTCCTTCCCAAATCAACGGTGTATTCATGGGACCGCAGACGTCTAACAAAACACCGTTCAAAGTATTCGAGATGACGGAGCCCGGTTCACTATTTACGGCCCCTCACTGTCGGTTCTTAATAAAGCAGAGGTGTTTAATTGGCTGACAAACTGCTCGCGAAGTAATTACGTCTCGGTTGGCAACGGTTCAAACAACGCGTCAATCTAGTCTGATAGGGATGCGCTGGATATTTAAGTCGATAAAGTAATGAGGGCGGCAGTAACAAGATAACTAAGTAAACAACTCAACCAAGACAAGCCACGCTGCTAGCTAGTCCCAAACTAAGGCGAAGCTTTTACTGTGGGTACTAGATAACTAATAAATTACACTTAGGTATTTTTTTGTAAACAAATACGTATAAGCAAACATATGGACCAAACTGTTCGTCAAATTGACAATACAATGAGTTAAGAAGTTGAGAAAAGCTTGTATAAGGTGGGCCTTACACATTCGGAATTCCGAATTAAAATTCAGATTTGTAGAAATAATGCTCTACTTACATATATAGCGCTTGCTTGAGCGCTTTGTATGCAAGTAGAGCATTATTTCTGCAAATCTGCATTAACCGGAGTTTATTCTCTCTTTCTTTTTGAATTTGCTCTTTCTACTTAAAACATTGGTTTTAATTTTTAAATAATAGGTGTCTTCTAAAGAAAATGTTAAGAAATATGGTTTTTGTTCTGCAACATTCCTTGTAGAAAAACACCATAATATTGTATTATTTCGTATAAGGACTCAGCACTAGCGCAAAGCAACTTTAAGTTAGTCTTCACACTTGTAATGTAACTCGACAAAACTATGTTCATTGTAAACTTCGGACAATACGATTTAGCTTATATAGAAAACTATTTGATGTTACGTCAAACATTGTTTAGTTTAGATGGTACTCGAATGTACCCGGGTTAATTTGCGATTTACTGTACAAAGTCCGTACAAGTACATATTGAAACTGCTCTCGGGTTTAGGTGTCAATTTGATATAGGCTAGACGATTTACTCTCTGCCACTATCAGCCAGCAAACGTCCACTGCTGGACATAGGCCTTCCCCAATGACAATAAAATTATCATTCGGGGGAATTTGCTTTAGGCACCGATACTTACCAGGCGGGTTGGTGACCGCAGCTGGTTCTGTTTGTGCTCAGGTAGAAAAGATACGATGAATTTTCAATGGGCGTCGAATGACATAGTTACGCCACTGCCCCGAATTCTTGCTTGTCGATAACTCCAACTCGTCTAAATGTTCCAGCACTATTAGCTACATGAGGTGCAGGTAAAATTCGCGAACACTTCAAGTGTCAAACAACGACTTCATAGCGCGTCGCGTGCGTTATTACGTGCGCCGTTGCGAGCGGTGGCGCTCGCTGTCGGATATGAGCCAGCAATGTACTTTGATAAGTTTTAATCCACGAGTCACGACATACTTCTATGAAGTTTCAATCATCATCAGCCTGCAAATATGTACAGCTGGGCTTAGGCCCCCTCCAATGGCAACTGTCGTTTGGGGTACCCACCTGGGTGGGTACACGTCATAAGACGGACTAGACTGTCAGCAGCGTTTATGTAAAGGCTGCTACCTGTTTCCTGATATTCACTTACTCGTCTTCTGCGACCCCTACGGAATGAGTTGAGATGACCCTATTCTAAGTTAAAAAACTACACGGATCTGATTGCTTGTCGATAACTTCAAACGGCTCCTTCACTAGTTGTACGAGGTGCATGTAAAATTCGCGAACACTTCAAGTGTCAAACAACGACTTCATAGCGCGTCGCGTGCGGTCGGGCGCTATTACGTGCGCCGTTGCGAGCGGTGGCGCTCGCTGTCGGCGATGAGCCAGCAATGTACTTTGATTAGTTTCTGATCCGTGATATCGCTGAGTAAAACTAACACCTGCATTTACTTTAAGCTCAGGTTGATGGTGTTTTGTTTTGGGATTTCTTATAATATCGTTACGTTCAATGTTTGATGAACTGGTTTAGAACATTTCGTCTCTTACAAATTAGTCATAACATATTCCTATATATATAGTTTTAAATAGCACTACTATTATGTACAGACGACCATTCATCAACCCACACATTTCTGCTTTTAACTATATGGTGTGCAATAAAGATTTTTTATTTTATACTATCTCAACATAATGGCTTCCCTACGCCTGATGGAAAGCCAGAGAGAAGCCCAAGTCGCTGTGACAACTGGCAAGTAACTGGTTAGTTACCTGTCAGTTGCCACTGCCATACCGGCCCAACCCTAACCCCCCACGAGCTCTGGAGATCTATCACCAGCAGAAACACGACCCGGAGTTCATTTGGCTGCGGTATTCTATAGGGTGGAGGTCCTTCCCCGGACGGGCAGCTCAATACGAGCGAAGATTCGCTATGCCCTACCTCTCTTCTACTCTCTACCTATTTATCTTTCTAAGTATCCACGGCATAAAGTTCATTATCCAATGAGGTATTTTTACGTTTTTAGAGTAGGTACTTAGATTGATGTGTGATCCGTAACAAATACCTTTAAATCTGCGACTTAGGCTCCTTCAAAAGCGAGCCTACGAATTTCTCAAGGGCCAGTAACGCATCTGTCCCCCCCCTGGTGATGTTGTGTCTGTCTACGTACTGAAGTGGTCACTTACCATCTCAGGTAACCTTCAAGTCCGTTTGCCCTCTCAGTCTTGATGAATAAAAATGTAAGTTCAGAAAATAACACGTAATAAACGCATAGCCAAAACAAATAAGACACAGCTTATACCACAGAAAAAAAAACCGGCCAAGTGCGAGTCGGACTCGCGCACGTAGGGTTCCGTACCACTGATTGAATGAAAAAATTAGGTAATTTGATTTTTGACGTTTAAAAAAAAACTACTGTCTAGACTTCATTCAAACCAAATTTCGTTAGTAGTTTTTATAGTAATACACATCATATATTTTTTTCAGTTTTATCATGCCCATATTTTAGAAGTTAAGGGGGGGGGGGGGACACACATTTTACCACTTTGGAAGAGTCTCTCGCGCAAACTAATTAGTTTAGAAAAAAATGTTGTTAGAAACCTCAACATCATTTTCAAATACCTATCTATAGATACCCCACACGTATGGGTTTGATGAAAAAAAAATTTTTGAGTTTCAGTTTCATGTATGGGGAACCCCAAAAAATTTGGATTTTTTTCTGATTTTACTTTAAAATCTTATAGCGGTTAACAGAATACATCTACGTACCAAATTTTAATAACGTAGCTCTTATAGTTTCGGAATAAACTGGCTGTGACATACGGACGGACAGACAGACAGACAGACAGACAGACAGACAGACAGACAGACAGACAGACAGACAGACAGACAGACAGACAGACAGACATGACGAATCTATAAGGGTCCCGTTTTTGCCATTTTGGCTACGGAACCCTAAAAACATTGTTCAATCTTTATTAGTAAACGTCCGAGAACATTTGAAGATAGCCGTAAAACTTGCTTTGTTTATAATGGGCCCTATAAAGTCTGGCTAGCACTAGACTTGTGGCTCGGATAATGAGAGCAAACGACCAAAGTAATATCTCACATGAGGTTTTATTTCTCTTTTAATAGCGATACATAGCAACAAAGACATAAGCACAGAAACGTATCAAGGATAGAACGGCCTTGTGTGCGCTAGACACGTGGCATACTCTTGCACTATAGTGCATGATTGTAAAACTTAATCATCTGTTTGGCAAAATGTCATGTTGCAATAGGAAGGTAGGTATGACCAATTTGCAGAAATGTCCAATTCATTGCTAACTAAGTACTGACCGAGTAAAAAGTACCAGGAGCGCATACAAATACGTCTAAAGTCTATAGGATGCGTTAACTTAACGTGTTCTTTACTGAATGTTACTTTTTGTACAGTCTACGAAATCTGTTAATTGGCCTTAGTAATTCGTCATGTATTTACACGCTGTTAATTTAAATATAATAAAAAATGAATTAGTTGAGGCTCTACTTAATAAGCCAAATTGGATACCTTATGGTAAGAGGTCACCTTCTCCGCCACTCTTCGCTCCATAAACTTAGGGAGTCCATCTCAGTGCAATAAACCTTTGAAAATTGTGCGTTCTTGTTAAAATTTCGAAAGCTTAAAAAGTAACTCATTGTAATTTATGTCATAATAATAAGACGTCGCCGTTCTATCTAGATTTATTTCTGTGAACATAAAGCTAGAGGGGCCGTACAAGTGGTTGTAAAACAACCCACACAGATTTTTTTCGTCATCCCGGCCCGCGATATGAAGACATTGTCTATCCCATTCATAGCGTCTTGAAATAAAGGGCCGTAGACGAAATGAAAAGGATTATTGTTTTAGTTTTATCTTAATCTGATGATATAAGCGACGCCGGTGTGGGATGACGCGGAACAGAGAATGAATGGAGAGGATATTTCTGTATAAACCTCGTGTCAAAATGATGATGTTATGAACAAAATGACTAAGGTTGTGGATATTTTTTTTATGAACGCCCAGACCAATAAAACAGTCATGTTCATGCACACAGATGTTTGTACTGAACGTACACTGTATCAGATGTAGCGCTCACTCCCACCGAATCATTATCCAAACTGGTCATCATACTTATAGGATAAAATGATTCATCATCATCATCAGCCTAAATATTGCAGTCCACTGACATGACACCTCCAGTTGTTCGCCACTTAGGACAATATACCCATAATCGCCACGCTGAGCGATCACAGGGCAAAGCTTCTCGCGCTAGTGACGCTGCTGTCATCGGTCTATCGTATTTAGCTACGCCCACAAATGTAATAGTTATACCGCCACCAGCAGGTTGCCAGCGCGTCATTTGTTATTCGGCAGTAGGTATGCACCACGGGCAGGTGAGGTTGGCTTGGAGACAAACGATGATAGGCCGCTCCCTTACACCCCGATCATGTAGTTTGTTCCATTGCCCTTAGCTGTGTTGCTTAGCATACCAAGGGGTGAAAGCTTTACGCGTCTCCATCAGTCCGGATGATGACAAGGCCGCCCTGGCCATCATCGTAGTCATTTAGAAAAAAAAACCCAGGAAATAATTAAGATATCGTCTATAGGTACCGCAAGCTACTCCACACTCACCGCTGCGCTAATGTCACTTCATCGCCATCGCAAGACATTTCGTAGTCTCAGTCATTAATTATACCAGCTCTTTGTCCACAGGCTCTCGGGCCATTGTAACAATATTTGGGTCGCGCCTTTCAAAATACCCAACAATGGTGAACATAGACGGATCATCCGATGGGAAAGGTTGCAGGTAACTTCACTTAATAGGATTATTTGAACCTGGATCAAAATTCCCGGTCAGATCGCCGCTCAAAATTTTGAGAACACGTGCACAAATATTGGTTTAAATGTTAACGCTTCGTCGTAAAAGTCTATTCTCGAACGTGATGCAAAGTAAACGGAAATCTTTTTGCGCAAGTCTATTGAAACGAGAATCGTTCACCGCCACCTACATTAGGTGACATGTTATTTCAACTTAGTCCGATGGTGTCGTGAAACCAACGACTCTCCTAATAACATCATTATTACGAGTATCATCATTCTGGACAAAGGCCTCTCCAGTTGTTTGCCACTTTGGGCCAAACATCTGGAGGCTTAACCCATTCTTACCACGCTAGGAAGGCGAGTCAGCAATTGAAGGGCGTAGCTCCTCGCTCCTGTGACGCTGCTGCTCGTCAGCGGCCTATGCTATATATCTACGCTTTCAATCAGCTGATCAGCGAAAAGGTGATAGGTCGCTCTCTTACATCTATACTTATAATAAATCTGTGGAGAAGTCAATTCTGTACATGAAATATATTTTCAAAATAACTATCAGGGGATGATAAGTGATCGATACTGATGCCAAAAATGCAATCAGTAAAATTTTTGTCTGTCTGTCTGTATGTTCGTTATAGAAAAAAAAACTACTATACGTATTTTAATGAAACTTGGTACGATTATTCTTCATACTCCTGGGCAGGTTATAGTATACTTTTCATCACGCTATAATCAACAAGAGCAGAGCAGTGACGGGAAGTGTTGGGAAAACGGGAGAATTTTTTATCTGTATGTTTGATCGCGCATCACGTGAAAACTACTGCATGGAATTAAATGCGGTTTTCACCAATGTATTGCTAGAAGTCTAGCTTAAAAATTAGGTACCATTTTATGGAAGTCCGCTCATAAAATAGTACTGTACCTCACATAGTACAAGGGTTAAACTTTTTTAAATCGTCTAACCTATTACCTATTTTCTGTAAGTTCTCATACACCTTCGTTTCACTCGTATCTGCTTATTTATTACACGTATTACCTCACAGGCAAAGAAAACAAAAAGTTTCCCATATTTATTGCTACCAAGTGGAAGTGGGAGTTAGTTCGGTTCACTTCCGATTTGTTATTACGAAACTTGTGATTGGCTGGTAATCAGATCTAAGTGAAATAATTTTATCTTTCTTGTTTCATGCTATCGGAAACAAAAACTAATAAATAATCTCTAGTAAAATGTTTGTTTTGTTAATGTAATTTTATTTACTTCCTTTTGTATTTACTTTCACGCTAGTTCTGAAGTGTGGGACTCACTCCTCGGAGAATTCATTCATACCCACCAAACCGCCCCGTTTCACCATTGGACAGCTACTTGCAGACATACGGATAGCACAAAAGTATTTGTTTTAATAATCAACTGACGAATTGTCAACTGCCCCGTCCGTATATTTTATTGACCTGACCGAGAATAGAACCTTCAGGCCTTTCGCTCTTTAGAACTCGAGCACTCTATACAGTGCGCTTTTGAGATCGCCAATTAAGAAAATAATGTCACTATAGAATTATTACGTGCTTATTACCAACTGCCGAAGAAAGGAGGGTAATGTTTTGCCAGAGTAGGTATAATATGTACCTCCTTTTTAGCACACCTTACAGCCTGTACGGTTTGGCTAATTTTGAAATGCGAGGTATCATCACGCCAAATCAAATAACTAGAAAATCAAAATTTCCTGAAACTGTAGAACAGAGGTTTACGAAATCCAGCATAATAGTTAAAGATTCACTCATGCTTTTAGAGCATAGAAGACTATTGTATACTTGATACATATTATATTAATCATTAGGGATCATACAAATGGTTCTGTAATCCTTATGCCACGCATACAAAATCATTATAACTTTACACGTACCTACGAAGTTGAACGCAACAATATAGTGCCGGATATTATGAAACTTTCGTGAACTAATTACATTAATAACGTTTTTATACAAACATGCAGTGTTACATTAGAACGAAAGTCTTAATATAAACGTTTATTTACCTTACCACTTTATTAAGGTTTTAATATACATATATTATGTTGATTTTTTTATACTAGTAACTTTTATAGTATAATGGCATCTCTACACTTAAAAAGAAGCCCAAGTCACTGTGACGGGCAAGTAACTGGCCAGTTACCTGTTCGTTGCCACACAAAAATGTGGGGTGGTCCTATTCTAAGTCCGGACCCCTCACGGACTAACCACCTAGTAACCAAAAAGTCTTTGAACTGGTTATCTATCGGGTTGTGAAGACAGCAGCAGTTCAACAAATAGTCATATACCGGATCGTTCTAAAGAAAAGCGAAACTATATTCAAGGGTTCTCGACTTCTACGGAACACTGAAGTGTACTCCAGTCCCGTTTTATGAAGTTATGTCGTTTTGCATTCGGACACGAGAGTGACCCAGTTATGAAAGGTGCGCCTTTATATAAAAGTTCCTACGTGACTTGGAAATGGTCTCGACAGATTTCATTTGAGCTCCACTTACGTTTGAAGTTGTTTTGGTATATTACTTCATGATCGTCATATATTATATCCGCTTTGTGCCTTCCTTGTTTTGGGAAATGAAGTACAGGACGCCCTTGAACACGGTCTTTACAACTCATAGTCAGACGTGATAAAGGTGGCTGGCCGAGAACGGATCAAGTTTGCCCAGGATCGGGATGGTTGGCATTCTCTAGGAGAAGCCTTCATTTAGCAGTGAGCAGCAATGGTTTGATTGACAGACTGTGTGTCTTCTGTTTTCTAGAATGTGAGATTCACAGAAATCCAAGATAGAGCGGCATAGGCGCCAAACAGGAGTCCACGATTTTTTTTTTTTATTTATAGTGGCTCGACATAATGGCTTCCCTACGCCTGATGGAAAGCGAAGGAGAAGCCCAAGTCGCTGTGACAACGGGCAAGTAACTGGTCAGTTACTTGTCAGTTGCCACCGCCATGCCGGCCCAACCCTAACCCCCCACGAGCTCCGGAAACCCTACTCACCGGCAGAAACACGACCCAGAGGTCATTTGACTGCGGTATTTTATAGGGTGGAGGTCCTTCCCCGGACGGGCGGCTCAATTCGAGCGAAGATTCGCTATGCCCTACCTCTCTTCACTTTACTGAATGTGTAAGTCATAATTACACATCTAAGTGTAACACCCAAACATAGAAGAAACAAAATGTTCATCATATGAATATTTGACTGGGTAGGGGTCGAATCAACGATCTTAAGTCGCTACTAGATAAATGAGTCACCAAAGCAATCCGGGTCGGTTCTTGTTTCATCCAAAGCTACATCAAGAATCAAAACGCTTCACTCCATTACATGGCCGAATCAAACCGCGTTCCGATCAATCAATGTGTCTAGTGTCATTGAACATGGCTGATGCAATATTACGATCCATACTCCGCCTGCCGATTAATTAGCTTACTGAATGGTGCGTCGTAATTGTTCTCTCTAATGAACCCTACTCGCTGCTCGAATTAATTGTCAAACGTGCTCAGGGTAACAACACGACCAGCCACGTTGACCTCCCACATATTACTATGTAACTCGAGTGCAGCACATTTTTATGCATCAGGGCAGGTCTGATAATTTTGGTGGTTGGCTAATAACCAACGCTTGTGTTATTGCGGAAGTGTATGAATGAGTTAGGAATATATTTGGTGTTAATCATGGAGCTGTTGATTGACTATGAACATTCGATGGCCAAATTGCAAATGTTTTATTTGTACACTAGCTGTGCTCGCGACTTCGTCCGCGTGGAATAGTTATTTTTCCCCGTTTTTTTACATTTTCCATTATTTCTTCGCTCCTTATAGTTGCAGCGTGATGTTATATAGCCTATAGCCTTCCTCGATAAATGGTCTATTCAACACAAAAAGAATTTTTCAATTCGGACCAGTAGTTCCTGAGATTAGCGTGTTCAAACAAACAAACAAACTCTTCAGCTTTATAATATTAGTTAAGATAAGGAAATTGTAACGTAGTAATGCGTGAGTTCTTTAGGTTACGTCATAAAGTCGACTGTAATATAATAGATAGTCTGGCTAACGATCATGTTTAGTTTAAGCTAGAAAGAATGGAAAGAGCTTAATCAAAAACCTCATCTCTCCCATAGCAACTTTCATGTCCCATCTCCCATACCATTATTCAAAATGACGATAAGAATGTAAATTGGCAATTAGAAGAAGCTAATTTTGAAACAACTGAATTTATCTTGTTCTAATAATACGTAACATTAGAAGTAGACTCTGACTTACTAGAAGACTGGGATCTTAACCGATCTGACCAAAATCGAACCACAAATATTGCGATTAATAAATCGTCTACGAATTTGTGAATGCTGTGAATTGAGCTCTAAGCTTACAAAACGTCCCCTAAAGCTGTTGATTTCATCAAAACACGTTTGTATCGCCGACTAATCCCCCAAAACAAACGCGGCATTCTCAAGCCGAACGACCGAACGATTGAGAAGAGCACAATAAAGCGAGAACACAGGAAATTGTTTTCAGTAGATTAAAGCACTCTCTAATACTCACCACAAAGGATCTTAAGACTGTTTATACTCTCTGTCAGCGGCACAGATCCGCACAATGTGTCCCTTGTCTCCCGTCAACCAAAAATGGCATTCCTTACACAATGATTGCAGACGTTTTCAAACGTAGAAATGAGCATTCCGAAAGAGATGTCACGATATTCTTGTATATTTTCGCTGAGATTATTGTCATTGTTGGCGAATTTTGCGTTTTTGTTTATTTTTGGGATCATAATCTAAAATGTGGCACTTTTACATCAGATAACGTTCTATTTTCTGTCATAAAATTTCATTGAAAGCATTTATTGGTACGTTAGTAGAGAGGTTTTAAAGATTACGAGTTCGTGTAGATACATAATCATGTAAGTATGTTGTATGTATGTTTGTATTAATATATATCTAAGTAAGTTTATCAGTTGTCTAGTACCCATAGTATAAGCATCGGCTTAGTTTGGGGCTTGATGACGATATTTCTAAAGCGATTACGTTGTCATACTACTACTACGTTACGTTGTAACATTACCTTAGATCGGGAATCGACTCTTCAATCATTTCCTGTCGAGCCAATTCAAAATTTACTTAGAATTTATGGTGGTTTTCTGGTCTGTGCGTACTCCATATTTATTTTGCCTCTTACCACTAGGTGAAATCGAAGACAATAAATGTACATTTAAAATAAGTAATTGAAAAAATAAATCTTGCAGAATTGCTGGAAAATGTCCTCCAGTTATGATAATAGTTACTGGTTGTTTGGTATTATTGGTAATGTCTGTAATATTAAAAAACACTTTCAATTTTACGAGTAGGCCAGAAACACTTTTATAGCACGTTACATCAGAAAGTCCTAGTTATATAAGTCATTGATTTGAAGTGCGGGTGTCCATGGGCGATGTCGACTGCTCACCATCAGACCACTTGGTAGTCGGCCGCCTCTTGCATAAAAAATTTTTTGTTAATGTTAACAACGGATTAATTTTCAACTATAATCCATTTCCCTGAATTTGCATTTCCCTGAAAATATAAACTTGTTATTTCTATTTCAAGTAAAATCTAAAAAGTTGGTGGTATTAGACCTCGTCTATCCTACAAACTAGGTAATAATGGATATTAGTAACGTGTACTATTATTAACACAAGGAGCACCTACTAAATTAAATTTCCTCTTCAATGCTAATCCCACAGTTTGAAACACTAACAGGACCACTCAAGCCAGTTCCTAGAAGGATGTTGGTCCTTACGCCGTTAACTCGACAGACGCAATTAAGGCCAACTGATCTTTAATTCCTTATCCACAAAGACATTTAGATTATCAAACATAGTACGACAATGGTTGGTATGTAATGACATCGTGACTTTGGTCCAAGGAATTTTATGACGCTAACGTACTAACGTCAGGGCTTAATCATGATGTAATCAGCGATGCATCAAAACCACACACGAAGTCAGTGTCCTTTAAGCGATTAATCTGTACAAATATCTGTGTTTTGGGGCGTAAAAAGTTTATTACGGGTCTGTTGTGGAAAGGATTTTGTCGTAAAAGTATGAGTGTGTTTCATGGCGTACCTAGTCACTGATTTGAACATAAAAGTAGTTTTATTGTTTTGTTTATTAAAACTTGTCTGCAATGCGCAGCTAATGGTTATGTCAGTCATGAAATAAGTAATTATGTATTGTACATGAGTTGGTGTTTGTTACAAATATTCTTACTCTGAAGTACTTACCTACGATTTAGGAACATTTCACTCTCAACTTTTATGATAATGTCTCTACTGGAGTGAGCAACACATCGCTATACTCGTATAGATTTTACCAGTAATGGATATGATTGTTTTTGATGTTAACAATATTTTAAATTCATTCCACTCTAAACTGTATTTGTAATTCACCTATAGGTATAATATTTTATTATTGACATTATTCAAACTTTTTCGAGTCTTGAAAAGTTGAAACAGAGCCTGCGGCCGTTCAAGATGGTCTGACCCAATCAAATATGAATTTCATCGAGCGGTGCGGGGAAATTCGGAGAGAGATAGGTGAAGACAATTGATCAACTAGTCGTTATGACCCTCACTAATAAGGAAATGACTGAGAAGAGAAGAGACTAAGTATTTTACCCAAGTATACATGAATAAAGATACCTTCTATATACCAGTAAATACATTACTTACATCACGAAGCGTCGCCCACGTTAACAGTATCACCAGAACCTTCCAATAAAATTCGAATCACTACACAAACAACGCCAAAGTAAACTCAAGGGCAGTTGAAAAAAATTGCGGTTAGAACCCAAAGCTTTCTTACGGTGATTAATCCGAGCGATAAGGGAAGTACAAAGACTTACAAATGTGTGCCTTACAGATTCGAGATCCGGCCGATAGGGCGTTTGAGGCAGAAAATGTTTTTTGTGTAGTGGGTTATCTTTGATCTTGCGGCTCTGCAACGTGGCAGCACGTGTTTTGACTGTTTCTGCATCTGGTGCAATTGTGCCTTTGATATTTTGCTTTTAAAAAGACTATGAATGACTCTAAAGAATGTACTAAAACCAGATTTTTGTACGTAGGTAATCTTTAGATCAATTTGAAGGTTTATCCTTCCTTGAAGATTGTACGCGTTTTTAACGCATTAGTTGTCAAGATGATTAACCTTAATATTCCGAATTTCTTATGTCATGGAAATTTATTTCAGAGTTTAAATTTCTATGACTGACTTAGGTTTATAAGTAAGATCTACACATATTTTATATTACTTGTATTCTATTTCTATCATTAAAATCAATAACACAATTTACCTATCCAGTCAAAGAATACTTCTATCTTTCAAGGCTAGCCTAAAAGAAGATGGTAAGGGAAACATACAATTTACAATTAAAAAGATTAGTTCCGACAAAAATTGGACAGCCCTATCTAACGTGTACAATAGTGCACAAAAGTAGGCGTGCTTTATTTATATTCTGTTGTGATTATTGCACAATTATACGAAAATGCTTTGTGTGATTCGTGACGGGCGAATGTTTGGCGTTTAAAACCATCCCTTTGTGAATAAATAACAGAACAAAAATAGATTTTTAGTAGGAATTTTTGGCATTTTGGTGTTTTATTTTCACTGGGTACTGAGATATGTATTATAGGATGTTCATATACAAGGACTTTTAATATAGTATGGAGCAGATGCTGAACCCTCATGCAGACTAAAATAAGTTAAATTATGACCCCAAAACATCATCATACTTCAAAGTACTCTGACTAGGTACCAATTTGCCTCAAACTATGGCTGATCTGTTCTTGTAGGTACAATGAACGGAAATATACTAATTTATTTTATACTAGCTGTGCCAGCGGCGTCGCACGCGTGGATATCGGGTTTCAAAACTAACGGACTTCCATAAAATGATGCCCAAACCTTAAGTTAGACCTCTAGCAATACATTGGTGAAAACCACATTCAATTCCATGCAGTACTTTTTGCGTGATGCTCAATCAAACATTCAGATAAAAAATTCTCCCGTTTTCCCAACACTTCCCTTCACTGCTCTGCTCCTATTGATTGTAGCGTGATGAAACGTATCATATAACCTGCACAGGAGTATGATGAATAATTGTACCAAGTTTCGTTAAAACCCGTTGAGTAGGTAATTTTTGTTTCTATAACGAACATACAGACAGACAGAAAGACAGACGGACAGACAGACAGTCAGATAAAAATTTTACTGATTGCATTTTTGGCATCAGTATCGATCACTAATCACCCCCTGATACTTTTTTTGTAAATATATTTTTAAAGCTGAAACGCCTGTGCAAAACTATCTACCTATACTCACTTCACTTAAAAATAAATACTTATAACTACTTTAATTAATAAAAGTACCTACGCTTAATAATTTTTAATTTGAACGAATATTTTACAATATAACAACAAAAGAAATTCAAATAAACTATTTAAACACTAAAAGTCGCGCTGATAAGCACGGTTTCTCAATATCAATTATTGTCTGTCAATAAGGTCGATCGCTCTGAACGCATCAACAGCCAAATATTGAATGAAGCTAGCTCTCGGACCTCCCGCCTTTTTTTCTAAATGACTACGATGATGGCCAGGGCGGCCTTGTCATCATCACCGGACTGTTGGGGGAGCGGAAGGCTCTCACCCCTAAAAATTTAAGCAACGGCGCTGAGGGCGCCCCCTGTGGGGCTCGAGCCTCGGCTCAGGGCGTTGCTGGGAGATGCCCTACGGACGTATGTTTGGGGAGAAAAGCGACCAGGCGCGGGCCGGTATCTAGAAAAGGGCGCGAAAGCTGGGGGGCGACGCGACGGAAGTCCCCGCCGGCGGGGACGGAACGACGGTTGTCTTGAAGTGTGGTTTGTCGCGAGTTGTTCGGCGGCGGTCATGGCTAGAGTGATGGGGTCGTCGGCCTCCAAGAGGACGTGGCGGGGGCGGCGGCGTGCGCCGCGGAGCTCCTCAAAAGCGTGGTAGTTGGAGGCGTGGGTTGGGGTGATGAAGGGCAGAGTCAAAGAAACGTTTTGAGCATTGTTTAAAATACTGCGCGATGGTAGGCAGCTTTAAATCAATGTGTAGGTTTTCGTTTCGGAGGAACCATGGAGCGCCGGTGGCCTTGCGCATGAATCGGTTTTGGATCACTTGTAGCCTATGGATTTGTCGAGGGGCCGCGTGCGCGAATGCGACGCTAGCGTAGGACATTATCGGTCGAATGCATGTCGTGTAAAGTCTGACCTTATTTCTAAGGGACAGTTTACTACGCTTGTTGATGAGGTAGTGTAGGCGGCCTAGCGCGAAAGCGGCTCGGTCGCGTACGACTTTAATGTGTTCTTGGAATCGGAGTCTATTATCAAGGTGTACACCCAAGTACCGGACCTTCCGTTCCCAAGGGATTGGACGCCCGTACATTGTTATGGGTGGCGCTGAAGGGAGGGCTGCACTCCTACGGAAGAGGATGGCAGCGCTCTTTTCAGGGTTGACTTCGATCCTCCATTTCCTAAACCACTCGCCTAGGCGGTTTGCGGCGTTTTGGAGGGTCTTTGTGATTTGGGCCAGTTTGTGCGATGAACAGTAGATGGCTGTGTCATCTGCAAAAAGGGCCGTCTGTGCCGTGAGGGGAGCCGGTTCAAACTTCGGAAAGTCGCTCGTATACAGGGTGAAAAGTATGGGGGAGAGCACGGATCCTTGGGGGACGCCAGCCCTTATCGGGTGGGGCGCGGCAACCGTTACACAAAAATAATCCTTATAGCATGATTCAGTATTCACGTGCGACGGCGCGATGGCTTATTTCATGTATAAGTTTGGTGTTTCTATACCGATTTCTATGATTCTTTTTTTATTGAATAGGTAATAATGATAACTTTTTTAAATTAGGGATGAATGAGAGTATTATAAACGTAAGAGTAAACAAATATAATCAGAATGCTCCGAACTGCTAAGCTATCAGGAGTTACACGTGTTATTGTGAGTCAACCATAAAAGATAGACATAATGCTGTTGCGGGATATTTTTTAGTCAATTTTATGTAAAATATTTCTGTCATACATAATTTCTATGTAACTTTAACCATTAAGGCTGCACACGCGACGGAAGCTTAAAAAATGGAGTAACTTCTCCCGTTTTCCCAACATTTCCCTTCACTACTCTGCTCCTATTGATCGTAGCGTAATGAAAAGTATACTATAACCTGCCCAGAAGTATGAAGAATAATTGTACCAAGTTTCGTTAAAATCCGTCGAGTAGTTTTTGTTTCTATAAGGAACATACAGACAGACAGACAGACAGACAGACAGACAGACAGACAGACAAAAATTTTACTGATTGCATTTTTGGCATCAGTATCGATCACTAATCACCCCCTGATAGTTATTTTGAAAATATATTTCATGTACAGAATTGACCTCTCTACAGATTTATTATAAGTATAGATGATTACCTAATATACGGTTCTCACGGAACGCATCCTGATAGCTAGTAGTTTAGAATAAATCATTAAGTTCATAGAAAAGTTCAATCTCCTTCCAACCGTAAACCGCAATCAAAAGAGGTCTATGAGGAGGTTATCTCTATAACCTGTCTCCATACTGCTTTAAGCTGGTAATAAAAATTACTACAAAACTTTTAGTCGGGCTCTAGAATTGAACCCAGCAAGGCTGATCTACATTTATGCATGGCCAAAAATTCCCGCAAGTTTCTCAGCAAATGCGACAAATCACATCAAACATGTCTCCAAACAATGTTCCCTTCTAAGGACTACCTTCCGAGTCAATAGAATTGAACACAAACCAAGCAGCCAGATTCTTCAATGACAACTGTTCCGGTCATCGCAAATTGGTGCTTATTGCAACCGAATAGGGTTCCCTCGCCGTCAATTGCACATACATCAATAAACGCCTCCTTTGGGTCTATCATATTAATAGAGCGGGCTCTTGCCACGATAATAATGGTTATTTGCCACGCCATTGTCAATGTGGACTCTGAATTGCGAAAGGAGGTGGGCACGTCATTATTCTGTCGGTGGAATTGATGTGCCGAGGATTCGGGGTTGATTTAGTGATGCGGCTAAGTCGATGATTTTGTTTCGATGAAATGTTTGTTAGAACTACGAGGTGATTTTTATCGTTTTGGTTATCGTTCCAGATAAAATTTAATCTTAAAAATTGAAGTCGTAATTAAAATAAAATCTGAGATGTGCAACCTTTATGTCATGTTCGTTATATCTATATGCTGCACAATTGTACGTATATAGTATTATCATTTTGTTGTCAATAATTCAAAGTTCTCACATAGAATTAATAATTGATTTTTCCAAGTAAGTTACTATAAAAAGGAAGCATAGCTGTAAGGTAGTAGTAATGTAGGACGCCCTGCTACACCCGTTAGACTGACGGTTTTAGAAGAACTGCTGGCAGCAGTAGCTGAATAGGGTGAGCCAGTGATAAAGAAATATTTGCGGGAATTGATTCGGTTACTAGTCCGTTTCCATAGCAATTGGACCTCTCTTTCGCTTTCCATCAGGCGTCAGGGGCCCACTATGCTGTGCTACTATGTAAAACAAATTAGAAGAGGTCTAAGTTCAGCAGTCGATGGACCAAAAAATTTCGCATTCACGCCTTCAACTTTATCGATACCTCATTAACAACTTGTCGATCGGTTCGTCACTACCCGCGACCACAATGTAACATTGTTGTTCCCACATTTTTTGCAAGCAACCCGTGGGGATTATCGAAACAATGCGTGCGTAGACGCAGCGCAGCACGAACCCTGGCCACACATCAACTAGAGTTTTTGCCAACACATTTAATGGGATCCAGAAATTTATTGTAAAAAGCTTTTATTCAATGAACGTTTGCGATTTAAATTCTATCGCCGTTGAAATGGTTATGCAAGGAATTGAGATCAGTGCGTAAACATACCGTTGATTTTTTTTTAAATCTGATAGGTCAGTTTATTTGTGTTGGATTTTATCGTTACACAATGTCAATTACCGGATTGGCTATAATCGTTTTCTTTTTTTTTAGTATCGGCCGAGATCATACTACATTGCTCCAATTCGCCATTAAATAGCTTAGGTAAGCTCTTGTGTTTGACACGCAAAATGGGCGCTCAGACGCCTGGTTGCGGAAACTGGCCCGTCTAAACTAAAGCTCTTGTGTTATGGATATCAGAACATCAGAATACCAGAACTTATACCACAAATATAAACTTAAATACAAATAGGGAATTATCCCTATTTGTATTTAATATCCCTATTTGTGTTTATTAAAACACTCAGACACGAAACAGACTAACGTAAATCACAAGGGTGGGGATCGAACCTACGACCCTCGCTTCAGATAAAACGCCAACGGCCCACTCCAATTTTAAGGTACCTACTATGAATCTGAGTTGTGCCTTCTATTTTTATTATATTTAACATGCAAAAGCTATTAAATAATAATAAATTATACCTTTACAACTTACCAAATACAGATTAGTTTCTCTACGTACTAAATAAGATGCATGGTACTTTAATAGCGTCCATGAAGATGAAAAGCTTCACTTTGTACTAAAACGAAGGCAAGCGGTTACATAAAGGTTCCCTTTTGGCAACATTTGTTACAAAGTAGGCTTTTGCCTGCTGTAGTTCTTCGCTGTTTGGATAGATGGCGTTGTTCGTATGTTTTAGGTTTGATTGTTTACCAGTATTATGTACAAGATGAAAGCAATTTAATTTTGGGTTGTTTATCTCCTCTCGATTAACATACTTACAAAAATCTATTTTGTTCTGTGTATTTGACGTACAATGTAAGTCTTATCGATTCACAATGTACTCGTATTTATATGAGATCCAGTAGGTACATACATTTAAATTTGAAAATAGGTAGGTATGTAGAATCATTGACTTCATTTGTTTTTCTACACGAAAAACAAAACGATTAAAAACAACGTTTTTGGAATCAATTACGTTGGTTTGTTGTGGTTAATACCACTACTAATGTAGATAACGGCTGAAAAGTACCTAAAAACGTATTTACCTATATTAGATCTGTACCTACAAGTACCTATTCTCTAAATAAATGAGAATATATTTAGAGGTTACTAGTAATTGCTCCGTTGCTGTTTTATTTTATTTATTTATTTATTAGGATCTCCAACATAAGACACACACATTTTTTTTTAATAGGATACCTACATAAAACATACATTCAAATAGGCGCAGTTTCTCGTGTTCCTACAATTACAGGAGACCACAGTTTGTTATGTATGTTCCGCGATTTTCAATAATTTTGATATTAGTCTAAGTTTTTGAAAATATTCTAATAATAATTTGGAAAATAATAACAATTATATTGGATCCAAAAAAAATTAAACATTAATAACGAACTTCAGAAATAAACTTCACTTACTGTACCTTAACCATTGATTATACTTGACCTATTAAAACCACAGCAGAGATTGTTCAACATAATCCACCGACCGTAACTAAATCCAAAAGCCGATAGGTGCAGGAAGGAATTGTGAATTTTAAAGCGAGTTCAGATGTCCGCCATCCGGCACTGTATTAAATTGTTCTTAGAGGATAATCATAAAGTTAACTGCGCAAATGGAGCGTAGTGAATGCGAACAGATGTGCAATGGAGTCGTTCATAAGTTTCCGATAAGGACATGGTAGATCATCATCAGCCTGTATCAGTCCACTGCTGGACATAGGCCTCTCTCAATGTTCGCCACCTTGTTCCATCCCGCGCTTCTCGCATTCAGCACTTGCCAGCCGTCCTGCGCAAATCGTCATTTCACCTGGCCTGAGGAGGGCGTCCTACACTTCGTTTGCCGAGACGCGGTGTCCACTCCAGAACTCGGTTATCGGTTCTGCGACTGATGTGGACATGGAAGATAGTTATTCTTTATTGAAGAATAAAGAATTAGAATAAAAAAGATGTATTGTATTCTTACAAGATAACACACAAAAACATCAGAATAACCAAAATACAAAAAAAATAATGGGAATAAGCTCAACTGATGCTGCTTCAGGGAATGACTTAGGCAGCGCTTCAGCATCTCGCCTGCCCACGAGACGCTTGCACACTAAGAGTGTACGATTGGCTTAATACTAAGTAAGTAGATTTGTTCAATGTTTCCGTCTGTCCGTTCTGTGTGATTAGTCCGTCTTTTAGATTGTTTAAAAATAAAAGACACGTATTTTTCATTTGTAAACTATTCGTGATGACGTGTTAAAATTAAACCGACTTCAAAAAAAACACAAACAACCAAAACTAAAAAGCGATAAATAACGTAAGAAATTCTATCCTTAATACATAGTTATTTAAATATTACAATTATCACTTATTTTTGAAGTCGGTGCCAGCCTCTCGGTACCTAACGTAGACTGTTGTTGTATGACGCACGCGGCCGGCAAATCCACACGACAATATACATTTATTAGTTTGGCTGTCACCGACTTCAAAAATAAGTGATAATTGTAATATTTAAATAATTATGTATTAAGGATAGAATTTCTTACGTTATTTATCGCTTTTTAGTTTTGGTTGTTTGTGTTTTTTTTGAAGTCGGTTTAATTTTTTTTAAAAAATAATTTTATTTCTCTATTTTTAGTTGCGTTAATGTGCTGTGACCTTGAATAAAGGCTAATTAATGTCCTTGAGAGTTTTACTTAGGAATGAAAAATTTTGCTTTAAGTCAAGTGAAGACTTTGCGATCTAGAATCAAGCATATCACTTACCAAATCACCTGCCCTATTAGCCCTGCATAAGTACATACTACTACCTAGTTTAATATCGACCAATGTCAGTACTGTCCCCTAACTCCTAACCGTTAAGGAGTTCTGTGGCTTCATCATCAGCACCAGATGTTGACGCCCGGAAGCATATACCTGAGTAAAATATGATTACGTAACAAAAACACCATATGAGCATACAATTTTCGGTTGTTGCCCTCAATTTCTCCAGGATCCCATCATCAGATCCTGACTTGGTGATAATGGGACCACCTCGGAAGTGTCCTCTGTCGAACTGTCGAAAAATTTTTGAAATCCATCCATAATTGACGGAAATATCGGTGAACAAACATAAAAAAAAAAAAAAAATATTATACATACAGACGAATTGAGAACCTCCTCCTTTTTTCGAAGTCGGTTAAAAATTACGCGTGACGTCAAAGAGTGTGACTTTTTTTGCCACTGAATGACGTCAAAGACCCCCACTCCTAAATTTTGATGTATGTAACATAATCTTGTATATCTATGTTTTTTTTTTTTAATAAAAAAAGGAAAATTTTTGTCCAATATATTTTTATAATCTAAAATACGGACTAAATATACTGTAATTATTTTGACCTTGGAAACATCTCTAAAAGGGATGTTTTTATAATAACGTCTTCATAGCTCTCTATGTCCTAGGTCGTCTTGAGCTAGCCCACCGTAGACGCGGCGTAAACCCAGGTTATCCGACGCGCCCGAGAGCGCAGTGTCCGCGCGAATTACGAGCGCGGCTTAACGGGATCGGCCATTGATTTATGCACGTTTTACTTGCTCATTTATGTTGCCGTACGGTTTACCCGCCTGGCTTCCGACCACGGTAAACTTAACTAACGTTTGATTTGGTCATTATTACTTACCTACTTAGATACTTTTTTTTGTAAATCATCATCATCAGCCTATTGCAGTTCACTGCTGGACATAGGCTGCTACAGTTGTTCGCCACTTAGGGCAAACATTTGTACGATATACCCATAATCGGCTGGGCAGGCGTGTTCGCGATCACAGGGCGTAGTATCTCGCTCCGGTAACGCTGCTGCCCGTCATCGGTCTGTGGTATTTTTGCAAATAAATACATAGGTATTATACATAGGAAACACCCAGACCAATACAAGAAGGCATGTTCATGCTCATAAATGTTCGTACTGTGCGGGGATAGAACCCACGACCCTTGGTTCAGAAGGCAGAAGTCACTACCAAATAAGCCATCGGACCAGTAATGCCTACTCATAAATTTTCCTTATTATTATAAATGCCTACTATAATAGGGTTGCATAACTTATATCTATTGCTATTATGTTCCTATTATTCTTTAAAGAAATCCTCCCATTCATTTCGATCTTACCTAGACCTGCCTGGTTTTGAAAAGCAAGCTAAAAGTTATGTCCGATCTAACTTTCAATTAAAAACAAATATGTACATGTTTATAAATTTGTCTTTTATTTTTTTTTTGTTCAGATTTTGTCATCCAAAATACGCACGTACAGTAATTTGCATTTTTAATTCATGAAAAACAGTGCAATTAAATCGATTACATGCGTCATTTGTTTTTATTATTATTTACAAACAGTAATATATAAAACCGTTGCACATTCTGATTTGGGCCACAAGTTTCGTACCCTGCAGTCATAATGTACTCGTACAAAATATACTCTTTTATATTATTTGCTACTCTTGCTTTAAGTATATTTGAAGCTAACGCAAATGGTGAGTGTTTTATTATCTATCTGTCGCAGTCATCTGGTTTAATCTCCTATTCAATTGAATGGCTAGCGCGATAATTGAATGACGACATTCAATTGAATGCCTAAAGGACAACTCGTCAACTTGATTAATGTAACGTTCAACGTCTTGACTGAACGTCATTTTAGAATAGTCGTTGAATGGGTAAAAGCCGATTGTTTAGTCTTTAATTTTTTCTTTAAAAGTGTCCGGAGGCGGTGCATTAATAGGTAAATCCATGCTGACACAATATTTTATTAAGAATAAGTCAGTTTAAAGTAAATCTAATCAAAAAATATCAACACTGTTAATAATCTTTTTGATCATGTTTGATGCCATATTTGTTTTAGTGACTACTAACGCCACGTGGGAAAAAAATGAACTAAATTACAATCAACCGTGGACTGCTTTTACGTCCGCTCTGTTCAAAGAGCAATGTTTCAATCCGCTACCTTATAGTTGAACGTTAAGTGACGCGTGTTTAGTCAACGCTCCGTTATTCAATTAAAATTTTTAAGTGCTTCTGAGGCTACTTAACAGAAATTTTTTTAAGTTTCTGTAAAGTAGCCTGAGAAGCAGAATTTAATTATTTTACTTCATGTACTTAAATATTATTTTCTTCTAGATGAAGGCTGCTATAAGGAATTGAAGTGTTTAAATGACAGGTTGCAAAACAACGTCGACACTTCAACAATAACTGTGAATGGCATAAAAGGAAACGAACATGGTCTAAAATTCGCATTACCCTCAGCGCACCTTGATGGAATGTCGCAATGCGAAGTTGTTGAAACGCAGTGAGTACCAGTTGGAGTCAACATCATCCAGTTGTTCGCCTCTTTAGGCAAACTCCTCGTCATCAGCCTATTGCAGTCCACTGCTGGACACAGGCCTCTCTAGTTGTACGCCACGTAGGGCAACATCTGGAGGATATACTTACTCATAATCGCCACGCTGGACACGCTGGTTGCCGATCGCAGGACGTAGGTTCTCGCTCCGGTGACCGGTCTGTGTTATTTAGCTATGCCGTCAATTGTGATGGTAATACCACCACCAGTCCACCAGTACCACTAGTCGGTCGCCAGCGCCTCGTTTGCTATTCGGTAGGATGCACGAAGGGCAGGTGAGGTTAGCTTGGAGTGAAAAGGTCATACTAGACAACTGATAAACTTACTTAAATACATTTTTTTTTGTAAATAAATACATATTATACATAGAAAACACCCAGACCAATACAAACAGACATGTTCATGAACACAAATGTTTGTACTGTGCGGGAATCGAACCCACGACCCTTGGCTCAGAAGGCAGAGGTCACTACCAAATGAGCCACCGAGCCTGTATTTGACCATGAAAAATTACTTTGACCATGAAAACATCTCTATTCTCTTTTCAGAAACCCATGTGCATCAGGATTTTACTAAATTCCTTTTTTACTTTATTTCAGCGTAGATGAAAGTGAGTTAACAATACATCATGGGTTATTATGTCGTGAGCTTGTACTTTGGGGGGATTATGCTTTATACGGCGTTTTACTTGGTGCCATGCCCTTATATGGTAATGGAACATTCACTGTTGCATGCGGTAAGTACTTAAAGTCCCTATCATAATTTACTATTAACTAGTGACCCCCTCTAGCGTCATTTTCAGATAAGGGTATTTTTTCTTCGGGTAGATATTTTAAGAGAGGTAGGGCATAGCGAATCTTTGCTCGAACCGAGCCCCGGGGAAGGACCTCCACCCTATAGAATCATCATCATCAGCCTATTACGGTCCACTGCTGGACACTGGCCTCTCCAGCTGTTCACCACTTAGGGCAAACATCTGGAGGATATACCCATAATCGCCGCGCTGGGCAGGCGGGTTGGCGATCGCAGCGCGTAGCTTCTCGCTCCTGTGACGCTGCTGCCCGTCATCAGCCTGTAGCATTTAGCTACGCTTTCAATTGTGATGGTTATACCGCCACCAATCAGTTGCCAGCGCCTCGTTTGTTATTCGGCAGGATGCACCACGGGCAGGTGAGGTTGGCTTGGAGCGAAAAGATGATAGGTCGCTCCCTTACATCCACCCTATAGAATATCGCAGCCAAATGACCTCTGGGTCGTGTTTCTGCCGGTGAGTTGGGTTTCCAGAGCTTGTGGAGGGTTAGAGTTGGGCCGGCATGGCGGTGGCAACTGACACGTAGCTGACCAGTTACTTGCCCATTGTCACTGCGACTTGGGCTTCTCTTTCGCTTTCCATCAGACGTAGGGAAGCCATTATGTCGACTACTATAAAAAGAAACTTGTAATTGGGTTACATTATTGGCGTTTTCGTAAAGATCCCTAATCTTTTCTAGCAATAAAAATATGGTCAATGTAACTTGGGTGGGGTGAATGTAGCTTTCCTATACTAACAAGATTTTTGAAGTCGGCACAGTATTTTTGACTCACTCTTTATAATGTTGGTAAGTTAAAATATTTCTTACTATAATCTTTTACAGAACACTACGAAATTACCTTCGACTTAAAACCCAAATGTGTATCCGACCCTGACGGAAAGGAAACCCTAAAAATTGACAGTTACGATCTTAATTTGCAACCGAAGAATATGGTATTTGATTATAAGAATCTCTATAACGGAAACAAGCAAATGTGTAAGTTGAAATGTTTTTTTATTTCCCTTTTTAAATAACACATTTTCGAAAGTTTTTTTGTCTAGTGCACTAATAAATCATACAATCTATGCTACAGATAGCTTCTTTCTTCAAACATGATGGTTATGTCGCAGTCATCTGGTTGAATCTCCTATTCAATTGAATCGCTAGCGCGTTCGTTATATGACGACATTCAATTGAATGACTAGACCGAACGTTAACTAAACACGCGTCACTTAACGTCCAACTTGGTAGCGGATTGAAACATAGCCCTTTGAAAAGAGCGGACGTAAAAGCAGTCAGGTGATTGTAATTTAGTTCATTCTTTTCCCACGCGGCGTTAGTAGTCACCAAAATCAATATGGCGTCAAAGATCATTAAAAATTTGATACATATGAACAGTGTTGATAATTTTTTGATTAGATTTACTATAAACTGGCTGATTCGTAATAAAATAGTGTGACAGCATGGATTTACCTATTAATACGCCGCCGCCGGATACTTTTAAAGAAAAATTATAAATAAAGTTGGCTTTTACCCATTCAACGACTATGCTAAAATGACGTTCAGTCAAGAACGTTCAGTTTCAATCAATAACTTGACGAGTTGTCCTTTAGGCATTCAATTGAATGTCGTCATTCAATGAACGCGCTAGCCATTCAATTGAATAGGAGATTCAACCAGATGACTGCGACAGTTATACCACCTCCAGTCGATTTTGGTTCCGTTTCTCCTCGTTTGTTATTCGGCAGGATATACCACGGGCCGGTCAGGGTAGCTTGGAGCGAAAAGATGATAGGTCGGTCCGTTATTTATATCCCTTAAAATATTATGTATTTAATAAACATTTTTTTGTTTATTTTCAGCCGATATAGCCCACAACTTGGCGAACAAACATTGGAAATATGTTGCTAAACAGTTCCAGTATCCGATGGTTGGACCATTCATCGAAAAATATATTGAAAAAGCACTCAAATCTTGCATAAATTAGTAATTTGTTGTAAAAATAATACTTACGTCACAATAAACAGATATAATAAAATCACCACCCTGTATTACTGACTCATCCATCTGTCGATATATTTAGCTTTGTATCTCGAAATGTGTTTCATAAATAATAATCTGGACACGGCAGTGCCCCCGCCAAGTCGAGAAAAAAATAGTTATTTATACAATATCACATAGGCACATCCGAAAGTAAGTGGCTGACTACTATTGTTATGGTACTCGGAATCCACGAACATAATACAAATATTACCCAGACATAGAACAAACACAAAATGTTCATCACAAGATTATTTTTTTAATAAAAATAGCGTTCAGGGTGACCTCACTGCACCTGATTCAAATGTTAGGTCGACAGGCATAATAGGACAAACCCACCGCGCCTGTCACCCTCACCCTGAAGATCCATTGAGATGCCGTTTCACGCTCCGTCTAAAGACACCAGGATTGTAAGAGGAAGGAAACACTTATGTGTTAATAAGGAAGGAAACACTTATGTGTTTCCTTCCATATTTCCTTTCCCAGCTTGTGCTGGAAGGGCATTCCATTACTTAATGTCACGGGGCAGGACCGAGGAACTAAATCTCTTGCGGCTCGCCACTATCCTCTAGATGGTATGCGGATGACAACGCTGTCCAGCACGTGTAGTTCGGGAGAGGAAAGGAGAGGATGGGATTAGTCGGAATAACTCTTCGGAGCATTCCCCATAGTAGAGACGGTAGAGAACACTAAGACTGGCAATGTTTCTAAGTGATTGAAGAGGTTCTAGGGTCTTAGGCGCCTCTTGATCCCCAACGATACGGATAGCACGTCGCTGCAACCTGTCGAGCGCCTCCAATAGGTATAATAGCAGAACCGTCCCAAAGATGAGAGCAAAAGACCTCACACGGACGAACTTGTGTCTTATATAAGATTGTTTTGAATGGGAATCGAAGTTATAACTCTTGGTTCAGACGGTCTACCTCCACATTATACTTGACATTACCCGAATGCGTATCCTCTACCTAAAGGTTGTCTGGACGAGATCACTATAAGCATAGCGCGCGGTCATATCTGCAAAATTTTGTAATAATTGTAATGCTTTTTCCTGTTAATATTTTATTTTTCATGCAAAGAATGTCTATCTTTCTATTGATTCCATATTTTCCGTTAATATTAGTTTTTTTTTTCAAAAGCAAGTCGATACACGATTTATCTAAAATACATTTGTTCGTGTATTTTTAGTTTTATAAATAACTTTATCTATCTTTGAACTTTGTTTTTGAGATGTTCATAGAATAATTAAAATTTGTCTAATGTGTTTTCCATGCATCTAAAGTAAGTATCTACAAAATTTACATCTAGAATTAATTAAAAATAGTCTATTTAAATTAGATGCGTCAATACTTATCGGTTTTATTTAAATTGTGACTACATATATATAAACCCCACGCATTTCCTTCTAAGTTAGAAGTTGGAGTACCCTACAGTCATAATGAAGTACATAACATACTCCTTTATATTATCTGCTTTTACATTTGCTGGAATTATACTTGAATCTAATGCAAACGGTAAGTGTTTCATCAACTAGATATAATTGTTCAAGATTTTGCGGCTTTCTATACAATGAATTGTCCTTTTCTTATGTATTTTGTATTAGACTTTCGTGTAATTCTTGGCCCGCGTAATCAGCCTATAGCCAGTTATTCCTATGTCTTAACTTCTTAACCTTTATATCGTAAAGGTACAATTCCATAGAGGTGAAGATGGGCAGAGTTAAGCTGAGGCTGAAAAATCAAATTCCACATCTCATTTCTGCTCCACTTCAGTGGAACAATATCCCAAGCATGACTCTGCGTAGCCTACTTTTTATGCTTTACAAGCAGAGTTTAAGATCAGAGCAGAGATTAAAAACGTCATTTCTTCCAGATGAAGGGGAGAAAATATTATCCTGCTATAGGGACGTGAAATGCGCAAATGAGAGGTTCCAGAGCATGTTCAGCGGTAGTTCATCAGGAGTATCTACATCTTCAGATTCATCGGATGAATCAAACTCTTCAGATTCATCAGACGATTCAAATTCTTCAGAATCATCAGACGAATCAAAATCTTCAAATTCATCGGACGAATCAAAATCTTCAGAAGCTACTGTGGAAAATATAGGAGGTTACCTTCATGGTCTTAATTTCACTATAGCCCCGGGGCACCTTGCTGGGTTTTCGAAATGCAAGGTTATTTCTACAGGGTGAGTATCAGTTTAGTCGAATAGTGTTTATAGTTCATCATTATTTTGCATTCATCTTAGAATTCACTAAAAATTCTCACATCTTAGAATTATAACTTCTAGCGTTTTAATTGGCTAGTGGCCTGTCAGTGACCTGTCAGTCACTATTTTCTTAACGCGAATGAACTATAGTCCATATTCGACTGGCCGTGGATGTACGGCTAAGAAGCCTAGGCTTCTGGGCTGGGCTACAAATTCTTACTGGGTTTTTCTGACAGGAAATTCTTAATTCAGGTAGCAGCCCCATTAGCAAATTGGCGGTAATATACCCTATCAATCGCAAAACATGTTAAACCATTGGTCATGTGCCTAATCCGACCGTATCGAACTATCGTCCAATTAGATCGTGAGACTGAAGGACACACTTGGGCGTTTTAATATCTCCTGCAGAATTTACTATTCTCCTTGGAGGTTGACCGCAATGACCGAAAGTCGGTCACGAGAATATTACATTTATAGTTCATTGGTAATTGGACTGTCTCAAAAGTTTAGCTTTCTACAAGTGCCGTTCAAAGACGCAGAAGTTCCCGGTTCAAATCCCATGTATTATAAAGCCTGAAATAGTCTTGTTCTCAGGCGGTTGGCGGTTCACTTTCGTTTATTTTGTGCCATCTGACATCTCAAAAGTCATTTGAAATATCATTTTGTGAATTTCACATTGGTTACTTATGTGAAAAAGTCGTAAAAATTGTAAACTTTGAAGCTACGAGCGTAAAACACTCGGAAGAAAATTTCTGAATCAATGGTATCGTGAAAAGAAATGGAGCCCAATTTAAAAATGAACATTTTCTTATGTCTTTTCACCTACTTATTACCTAAAAGCAATTATAAATAACTAAATGAATTTTTTTCCTCATTTCAGAGTAAACGATAAAGAGTTAAAAGTACGCCATGAGCTATTATGTCCACAACTCCTAGTTTATGGTAGATATGACATAATCGGTGTTTTCCTGAACGAAATGCCGATTATGGGTAACGGAGAATTCTCATTTGATTGCAGTAAGTACCTTTACCCACAAAATATTAATATCAACGGTGTTAAACTCAAAAACCATATTAAATATGAAAAACGAACTATTATTGGAGAAAGTTATTTTTGGAGTTTCTCTCAGGGATAAAATCCCTGACAAGGTAAAACGCCAGATAACTAAGGTAACCGACATCGCTGCTTGAAGAAGTAAGCTAAATTGGTGATGGGCTGGCCACGTCTTCCGCAGAAATGATGATCGTTGGAGAAAAGTTTTGCAGTGGATACGGGCATGCGTAGTTTGGTATGCCCCTTGGCTAGATGAAGCGAAGACCTGCCCAGGGCGGTCAGAGTCAACTGAATGCGTGTGGCTGCAGATCGAGCAGATTGGATGTAATTTTTTTGACAGAGAAGGCAAATGGGCTTGAAGGTCACCTGATGGTAAGTGATCACTTCAGCTCATAGATACCTACCCACCTTTTACCATAAACTGTGTAAATTTTATTTTGGGACTAGCCTTTGTTATACACGACATTTTAGTAATATCCTAGGAAAGTGCACATTTTGCGAAGTGCACATTTTGCTAAATTTACATTTTTGGGTGAGTGCTCATTTTTTTAACCGACTTCGAAAAAGGAGGAGGTTCTCAATTCGTCTGTATGTTTAATATATTTTTTTTTATGTTTGTCCACCGATATTTCCGTCAATTATGGATGGATTTCAAGAATTTTTCGACAGTTCGACAGAGGACACTTCCGAGGTGGTCCCATTTTCACCAAGTCAGGATCTGATGATGGAATCCTGGAGAAATTGAGGGCAACAACCGAAAATTGTATACTCATATGGTGTTTTTGTTACGTAATTATATTTTACTCAGGTATATGCCTCCGAGCGTCAACATCTGGTGCTGATGATGAAGCCACAGAACTCCTTAACGGTTAGGAGTTAGGGGACAGTACTGACATTGGTCGATATTAAACTAGATAGTAGTATGTACTTATGCAGGGCTAATAGGGCAGGTGATTTGGAAAGTGATTTGCTTGATTCTAGATCGCAAAGTCTTCACTTGACTTAAAGCAAAATTTTTCATTCCTAAGTAAAACTCTTAAGGACATTAATTAGCCTTTATTCAAGTTCACAGCACATTAACGCAACTAAAAATAGAGAAATAAAATTATTTTTTTAAAAAAATTAAACCGACTTCGAAAAAAACACAAACGACCAAAACTAAAAAGCGATAAATAACGTAAGTAATTACATCCTTAATACATAATTATTTAAATATTACAATTATCACTTATTTTTGAAGTCGGTGCCAAACAAATAAATATATTGTCGTGTTTGCCGGCCGCGCGCGTCATACAACAACAGTCTACGTTAGGTACCGAGAGGCTGGCACCGACTTCAAAAATAAGTGATAATTGTAATATTTAAATAATTATGTATTAAGGATGGAATTACTTACGTTATTTATCGCTTTTTAGTTTTGGTCGTTTGTGTTTTTTTCGAAGTCGGTTTAATTTTTTTTTAAAAATAATGACGTTCACATTCTGCGTCAGACCCTTGCGATGGGTCTAGGGGAATCACAGGTGCGTTGTCGACCCTTGAGAAATCTGTCGGCTCGCTTTTTGAAGGTCCCTAAGTCGTGTTATAAATAAACATAATAATTATAATTTATTTTACAGGAAACTACAGGATTCACTTCGAGGTATATCTTGAATATGTTACCGGTTCCAGTGGTAAAGAAGTCTTTCAAGTAAAACGTTACGATTATAGTATGAAAGCGGAGAAAATTGTATTCTCATGGGAAAACCTCTTTGATGGACATAAAGATATGTGTAAGTACAGTTTTTCTTTAATTGATGCCCATAAATATATATTTTTTTAAATAGTTGCATCAAAATTAAATAACCCAAGACATGCCACGCTGGGCCACACAGCGCCATCTAGTCCTAAACTAAGCCAAAGTTTGTTCAGGGTGGCTTGTCTTGGGTAAATCAGTTAACTAATGAACATTTTTTCCATTTTCAGCTGATGCAGCCCACAGGTTTGCCAACCATAGATGGGCCGAAATAGCAGACCAATTCCAAAAAGCGATCTTCGGACCATTTTTCAACCAGTACGTTAAAGTATCTAACAATTATTTCATGAATGAATAAATTATTTGTTGAAATATTCGCGTTGTATTACTTATTACATAAAACAGATATTTAACAAAGAATAAATAAAACCTCAAATAGACATTACCTAGAATTAGAGTAGAATAACTCCCTGCTATTTTATTTTATTTTATATTATATTCCATTTTCAAATTAAACAGAAATTCAGTTTCATTTTTCGTTTTTGTAAACTATGTACTAAGGTACCTTAAGAATTACCAACTAATTAATTAAACTAAAATAATATACTTAAACAAAAAAGGAAGTTCACATAAAAAGATAACAACGTAAGTATACGTTTGAATTCGAACAAATTCAGTGGAAATCAGATAAAACTCGATTCCTTTAGAAGTTTCGCTATCTTGGCGGGACGGCCGAACAGGCAAATTTGTATACGTTTATCTCCGAGAAAGTTCCAGAAATTCCATTTATATTCAATCTTTCAGACAGTGTGGAACAATGATAAGGATTCTTTTAGCGTTAAATTACACTTTGCATTAGATGAATTGGTTTAATCTTGTTAAAGTTTTGCTCTAACTACCGTATCTTCTGGCTATGTTAATTTTTACGTGCGTTGACGAAGGAGAATAGATAGATAGATATTCTATATTGCACAGCAAACAGTTGACGTAAAACTAGATCGAGAAAAGGATGGTAGGCAGTGCCGCTTTTTTGCTCGACTTGGCACTGCCGTGCCCCCAGATTCAACGAAAAATCGAGGTACAAATTAGGCGGCCTTATCGCTGTCAGCGATCTCTTCCAGATAACCGTTGGGTAGAGAATAATAAGAGAGAAGACGAGAAGAAATGGGATAGTAGTAATATACAGATCATAAAATATTCCTTATACAGTGGCTGTCCCAAGAGGGCGGGGAAAGCTTGGACGAGAGTAGCGCAGGACCGTGGTGAATGGCAATCAGGAGAGGAGGCCTATGCCCTGCAGTGGGACCGATAGTAAGGGCTGATGATGATGATGATGATGATTCCTTATACAGTGGCTGTCCCAAAAGTCGGCTATGGCCTTGTGACTTCTTCAGATTTCAGCTTTTAAGCTGATATGGTAGGATAATATATTCGTCTAGTTATCAGTCATAATCAAAATAGCAGCATGTATTGTGGCAAATGACAAGTGATTGATCTGATTACTTGTCTGTTGCTGCAACGACTGCTGGGCTTTTATTTCATTTTCCCAAAAAAAAATTGACTTTGATTTCAAAACGATTTTATTTGCGTTTAAAGTCAGCTGTCATCTGTATAATGTCACCGTAAAATTTTAAATACCATTAGATTAATCGTCTTGCGAGATTGTAAACTGTCAGACGATTGTGAACCGTAACGACTGCTAACAATTTAACGTATTATTTTTCGGTAAATTTTGTTCGATCGAATTGGAACTGTTGATAATTATTATTTAATGCGTTACAGTTCACAATCTTTCGACAGTTTACAATCTCACAAGATGAATTATAATCAAACTGTATTTACAATTTCAGGTAACATACTTACTCGTATATACGACTTCGAAACCTTCTAGTAGGCTGAAAACGCACCGACGACTTGGTATTAAAATAACTACGTGGTGAAGTGACCCCTTACCTTAGGTAACGTTCACGCCCGTTTGTTCACTTTTAAACATTTTGCTCCTACTCATAAACAATCTCACAAAATTCGTTAGTGAACTCGTATAATATCAAGGTATATAAATAGCTACAAAAGAATACCTAACAAAAGCAGACCAATGTCACCTCGTTGTTAGGTATTTGACCTCTATACACAGTATAAAGTTATGGCAAAGCTCCTTTATATTAAAACCTTTTTATTATTAGGCATGATATTTGCTACATACATCATTATATTTTTTGACCCATCGCTGCTATGTCGTCCGACCATATCGTAACAATAAAATTGATACTTATGGATTATTTCCTAAATATAAAATCTAAATATATAAAACTCAAAGGTGACTGACTGACTGACATAGTGATCTATCAACGCACAGCCCAAACCACTGGACCGATCGGGCTGAAATTTGGCATGCAGGTAGATGATATGACGTAGGCATCCGCTAAGAAATAATTTTGATCAATTCTAACCCCAAGGGGATAAATAATGGATGAAAGTTTGTATGAAACTTTGTTAACTTCAAACCGATCGGGCTGAGACTTTGCATGTATAAAGCTACTTTAAAGTAGACATTCGCTAAGAAAGGATTTGATAATTTTTACCTCCAAAGGGATAAAATAGGGGTTGAAAGTTTGTATGAAACTTCGTCAATAGGGATGTTTTGGGGGTCAAAATAATTACATTATATTTAGTCCATATTTTAGGTCATAAAAATGTATTGGACATGTTTTTTTTCCTCATTTCATTCATATAAAAAATAGCAAAGATACAAGGCATCAAAACTTTGGAGTGGGAGTCTTTGACGTCATTCCGTCCCGTAAAAATACCTCACCGAGTGTACATAAGTTTGTAATTTTTAGTCTAATTTAGAAATAAAAAAATTCATGTCTTTTATTTTTGAATAAGCTAAAGGACGAACTAATTACTGCCCCTTAGTATCACATTTTCAAAGAGTTACTTTTTTATTTTGATTATTATTATTTTTTTATCGTTGTGTTTTTTCTTATTTATATATTTGGCTGTATCACAATGGGTACCTACCTAACCATAAAGATAAAAACAGTTTCCGTGAATACACATCAGCACTTTTTAAACATAACATACATAATTAACATTTTATTTGTTGTTTACACATTTTGTTCCTCAATGTCAAACGGATACTATGCGGAAATATATATAAAAAAATATACTCCAAGTCGAAAAAATGTACACTGTACTTCCTAATAGTTTTAGAAATAAGAAATTAAGCGTATAATTAATGAGCGCACTATCAATCATGACTGCTTAATATGCAAAGCTCTTGATTTATTATTAGATTAAGATCAGGGATGCCACAAAGTTTTATTGGAAGTTCAAAATTATAGTTTAACCGTTTAAATCGGCAGAAATGTGAATATGTATTAGCTATTTCTAATATTTATTTTGTTGATAGAACGATTATGTAGAACTAGCAAGTAGGTCTGTACCGTTAAATTTGTTTAACGTATTATTACGCTAATAAAAGAGTCGCTTTGTCTTATTTCGATCGAATTATTTCTAAAGGCAGACAGATAACAGATTCTTCGTATAGTAAACTTGTATAACTTTTTTAGTTACACAATTTTAAAATTAACTGACTTTGAAATTTGTTGAAAAAAAACACAACATTGATTAAGTGGCAACAAAGGTAGTTTCGAATACGAAATTAGATGCAAATCCCTAGGATTTGCAGTTCCGACTTTAAGGTTCAGAATCCAACCATCCCTAGTTAAAAGGAGGCCGGAAAAAGGTTGTGGCAACTGTAGTTAGGAGAAAGGAAAAATAGAGGACGTTAGGTAAACCACGGCGGAAAATTTTAACAGAATATTGTATGTCGAACTCAAAAACATTTAATAATAAATAAATAAAAAGAAAGAAAGAAGAAGAAAGAGTTGTTACTAGGGGTAACGTGTCCAAAAAATCGAAGTTTAGTTTTCTAAATGACTACGGTGATGGCCAGGGCGGCCTTGTCATCATCAATGAACAGAACAGAATCTGAATATTCGGGTACACATCTTACACGTGGCTAACTTATCATAAATTCGAAGGACATACAAAGAGAAATCCTTAGCAACATACTAGTTTTATCTAGCCTCGTGTGCTTTGAAAAAAGCCTGCTCGGCAAGTTTTTACTCAGCTTGATCTAATAATTGTTTAATGACAAAAAATAACTAAACACTTCTTATGTTACCGTTTTTGGGTGAGTATGTTAATATACGGATATAGAATTTAGATTCATTAGTAAAAACTAGAGGTATTTGTTCGTCGGTCACATAATATATGTATGTAACTTCATTGTCAACACCATTAGCCTGTAAAAATCCACTACACCATTTGGTGTAGTCACCATGCTTGGTAGAACCTCTACCAAGCATGGTGACCATAGTAGGTTTTACTTCATCATCATTATTATCATCAGCCTATTGCAGTCCACTGCTGGACATAGGCCTCTCCAGGTGTTCGCCACTTAGGGCAAACATCTGGAGGTTTTACTTGTACCTAGGTAAACACGCTGCTGCCCGTTTTCTGATATTCTCTTAGACGTCTTCGACAAGACCCACAAAATGAGTTCGAGGGGTCCTATTCTAAATCTGAATACGACACGGACGTGATAGCTTAAGCACTACTTGAGTTAATTTGAAATCAAACTGTGATCTTGGTTAAATTTATTAAAATCCAATCCATTTTACTAGGTGAATGTTACCTCACTTTTTCCTAACCTGTGTTTTTCGTTTAGTACCAATCATATAAGGCTACTTATTACAACTGTCGAATCCAAAATTCAGTCGAATTGACAGCTTCCTTCTTTTTTTAACTCGGTTAAAAATGAGAAAAAACAGTTTAAACGTTATAGTCTGCGTGTTTTCAAAGAGTAAGGTAAACAGCTTAATTTTCGTTGAGTATTTGCTCTATTCAAGTCTGGACTAAAAGCTTATTATCTGATAAAACATCAGCGAAGTAGCAGTATGTTTACATTTTGAAGGTTCCGTATTAAATTGCAAAAGTTATGTTGCGTTCTTGAGGGAGTTTTATCGCATGTACCACGGTGAGAGCTCTGAAGAGTGGTTTTCCCTTGTTCTTCTTCCCCTTTTCCGCTGAAGAACCATTCGTATGGGTCTCAGTTGTCATACTTTCACCGTAGAAAACATTCTTTCGGATACAAAACAGTTCGGCAATTACTATATAAAAAGTGAAACTCATTGCCAGTATAATTATGTGTTTCTTACCGTCAATTTGAGATCTTTTAAACGGGTCTGTACTCGTAGAAGCTTACAGACCACGTATGGTTACCGACTAACAGGTGACAGTTATCGCAGCTACTAGGCCTTCCATCTCGTTTCCCGTCATGCGTAAATTTACAGCCGTTCTACCGAGCCATTATACTATAATATATAAAGTAACCATATCATGAAGCATTGTAACCATAATGATGTCCAACTAACATTGGTTGAGAAACAAATATTAATAAGACGCCAAAACGTGCATTTTAGTAGCTAAAAGAAGTGTATATGCTCAGAAATGATTATATTGTGAATTTTGACAGGTTATTGGCAGATCTGCCAATAACGTCCTTAGCAAAAGCCAAGCGTCACAGTCGTCACTGAAGTCATACAAAATTTTATTATTTTCCTATCTTTTTTTTCATATTTATTTATACTATTTATATCATCATCATTATCATTAACCTGCATTATCATTATCATTTGGGCTTTGCCTAGTCACCACACTTGGCTTGGGTTGGTGACTGCAATAGGTTTAATTTGTACCCAAGTCAACGCAAGTTTCCTGATAATATTTTCTTTGTTAATTTATATTTCTCTTTTCCAAATTTGTCTGGTTCCCCTTTCTGAGGGTTACGAAGGTCAGATGGCAGTCGCTTCAATGTAATAACCAGACTCGCTAAATCTAGGATCATGGTCAAAGCGGACCCTGGGCCTAGAGGCACAAACCGGGACAACGCTAAGAGGATGATGAATTTATATTTCTCTTTGTATGACACCTAACTCCATCTTTTAATTTATCCTATACCCAAAGGTTGTAGTAGGAAGAGATAAGAAGGCTTGATTCGATAAGACCGCCTAATTATACGTTAATATTATGGATTTCTGTGCCAGATTTTAAGTCGACTGTTTGCTACACCAGGAAACTGAGTAGAAAAGAGAGGTAGGGCATAGCGAATCTTCGCTCGAATTGAGCTGCCCGTCTGGGGAAGGACCTCCACCCTACAGAATACCGCAGCTAAATGACCTCCGGGTCGTGTTGCTGCCGGTGAGTAGGGTTTCCGGAGCTAGTGGGGGGTCAGGGTTGGGCCGGCATGGCGGTGGCACCTGACAGGTAACTGACCAGTTACTTGCCCGTTGTCACAGCGACTTGGGCTTCTCTTTCGCTTTCCATCAGGCGTAGAGAAGCCATTACGTCGAGCTACTATAAAAAAAAACTGTGATGTGTGTAGTACCTACAGAAATATCATATTCGTGATGTAATTCAAAAATCACGATCACAGTAGCATATTTGCTAATTTAATTAGTAACAGATAGTAATATTAGCTTGCTGAATCCTAAAACTAGTATCCACATGACGTTAAAAACTGGTTTCATGTCAAAAATTATGTTCACTTGAAGTGCCTACTACACGTACCTACCTGATGCTACTGACCTTATAAATATGACCATAGCACAAAAGTTTGTATAAAACTGTTATTCACTGAGCAATAAAGTCGTGTACCAAACTTGAGATGATTATTAAAATGTTTAGTTTCATTTGTTTATTTAGTTTAATAAGTTATGGATATTCTGCTTCTGGTGAGTACTAATTTATTATACCTATTACTAGTTTGTTAACGGATTTACAAAAGTTATTTATAATTATTATTAATAATTACCTACGTCTTTAATTAGGTGCTAGTTCATATTTCTTACTAAATAGTAGATATATAGAAAACAATATACATAATAATTAATATAATTGATGTCTGGAAGATGTGTGGAATAATTATTATTGTATGTTTTATGTTGAGTCTTACTTTTGACGTAGTACAAGTGGAAACCTTAGTTTGAAACCAGGTGTGAATTGTCTGAAGCAGTTATTATTTAATTGTATTATTTGTACTTTATTGCACAAAAGGCGAACTTAATGCTAGATGATACCCATAACACAAGTGCTTAAGCTACTTACTTTGGGATAGAAGCAATGTATGCGATGTCATTTGATAATTTATCTACTCTAAGTGTATCTATGCTACTTTTATGTATCTTTTACTTCCAGTACCGCCAATAACAAAATGTAAGGCAGCAGACAGTGATTGCATAAAAACCTCAAGTCAAGCCTTAATACCAATTTTCGCGCAAGGGTTTCCCGAGCTGGGCGTTGAAAAATTAGACCCAGCGGTTTTCACCAAGACCATTGACGCTAGCACCAGTGGCCTGAAATTGACCATAGATGATTTTGTCGTAACGGGCTTGAAGGATTGCGTTATGCAAAAACTGACGTAAGTACATTTGAGCATATTGATCGCGGGTACGATTCCCGCATAGTACAAACATTTGTGTGTACGAATATGTCTGTTTGTATTGTGTTGTAGGTATACCATATACATTTATTTACAAAAACTGTAGCTAAGTAACTTTATTTGTTGTTTATGTCACCGTAAATACCGTAAGATTATAATCCATCTAGCGAGATTGTAAACTGTCGACAGATTGTGAACTGTAACATAATGCTTACTAACTATTATTCTTCGGGAGATTGTAACATTTAAGTATACATTTGTGGCACCTTCGTTGTTCTGATACCATTAATACCAGCGTTTAAGCTTCTTACTTGGAGATCGGAATAAAAGGAGCCTATTTAAAATTCGGAAACCACACACGACGTACAAATAAAACTTACTGCGGTCACCAACCGCCTGCCAAACATTTTGACGAAGGCAGATCCCTCCAAATAATAGTTTTCATGTAAGGGAGCGGCCTATGTCATCTTTCCACTCCAAGCCAACCTCACCTGCCCGTGGTGCATCCTGCCGAATAACAAACGAGGCGCTGGCAACCGACTGGTGGCGGTATAACCATCACAATTGAAGGCCTAGATACCACAGACCGATGACGGGCAGCAGCGTCACCGGAGCGAGAAGCTATGCCCTGCGATCGCCAACCCGCCTGCCCAGCGTGGCGATTATGGGTTTGCCCTAGGTGGCCTCCTGATGTTTGCCCTAGGTGGCGAGCAACTGGAGAGGCCTATGTCCAGCAGTGGACTGCGATAGGCTGATGATGATGAGGATGATGAATAGTTTTCATAAGGCCTATGTCCAACAGTGTATGTTTGTAGACTGATGATGAATGAGCCCAAAACTTAGCAACCTGTATCTTGATAAAACATGTTAAGTTAACTTTAATTATGACCCAGCAACTTGCTGCCCTCTAGCTACACAGGGCCCCCGGAGGCGGCATGAAGGTGCTTAAAGCATTCCCCTTTAGAGAAAAAAAAATCTTTAATTCTTCCAATTCTTTTAGCCGTGATGTTGCCAACTCGAAACTCCATGGAAAAGTTCTCTGCAGTGTCGTAGGAGATGGCAACTATGAAATGGATGGCCAGCTTTTAATTGTGCGAGTGCAAGGCAAAGGAAAAATCCATGTTGTACTTAGTAAGTATTCCTTTCACATTTTAAATTATTAACCGTCAACTATCTGATAGATAACCGTTGGGGTAAACAAGTTCTGGATTGGAGACCGCGTCTCGGAAAACGTAATGTAGGCCCTCAAGCCAGGTGGAGTGATGAATTGCGCAGGACTGCTGGCAAGTGCTGGATGGGAGAAGCCCAAAATCGAGCACAGTGGCGAACTTTGGCAGAGGCCTATGTTCAGCAGTGGACTGATGTGGGCTGATGATGCTGATGATCTGATGGGCATTTTTACTTACACATACCTACATAAGAAATAATAATATGCATCAAAAATATTTTCCTGTATTTACAATTTATCGTATAGAAAAAAACAAAAGTACCTATAGGTAGGATGAACAGAGGAAACAAAATCGAAATTGTCTGAAAAATTAACAAGATACAGTCGTTTAAAGTTAAAGTCAAAAAATTAATTCAAAATCTAATAATATATTTTATCCCTTCTTACAAAAACAGACTTTCTATACATATAGTTATTATTTTATACAGGTCTTTTATGAATAGGTACTTAAAAGATTTGTATAATAACCTGTTACGAAATAAATATTTAGATCTTTAAAACTATGCAACGGATACTGATGCGATTTTTTAAGTATGTAGAATGTTTCAAGAGAAAGGTTTACATGGTATAATCATACCGAAGCAAAACCAGGGCGGGTCGATAAAATTATAGACACTTTTGCTACCCGAGATTGTAGGTTATGATTTATCTAGGTATCTCTAAATCGAAAATAACACCTAATAACGTAACTATTAGAGCTGAGGACAACAAACTGTCAAGATGTTTTTAAAACAAACACACACACGGTTTGTAGACATATTTGAGCAAAGTTCGAGGTCGTCTTGTGATTAATTTACATACATTCGTATATTTACGTAACTATTATCTTCTTCGGTCGCTCTTCCTGGCATTGACCTTAACTTAAACATCTAATGGAATTCATAGTATATAGGTACTGTTAGAGGACAACATCGAACACTGAATAACGCCTTATTTCCTTGTTAGACAGCGTTAGTAGCTTTTTTTTTTATAGTAGCTCGACATAATGGCTTCCCTGCGCCTGATGGAAAGCGAAAGAGTCGCTGAGACAACTGGCAAGTAACTGGTCCGTTACCTGTCAGTTGCCACTGGCCATGCCGGCCCAATCCTAACCCCCCACGAGTCCGGAAACCCTACTCACCAGCAGAAACACGACCCGGAGGTCATTTAGCTGCGGTATTCTATAGGGTGGAGGTCCTTCCCCGGACGGGCAGCTCAATTCGAGCGAAGATTCGCTCGCAGACATAAGAAATGCTACTTAATTACTTTTTCCACTAAAAGATAGGTTATATTCTTTATCGTATTTAAAGCTAACCTGGTTAATTATCAAATTAATCATAATTATTGTCGTAATTATATACCTATTACAAAAATAAATCCAGTAATAGGTAACAGGAAATAATTTTAAGATAATTAAATAACATTAAATAAAATCTAATATTTACGATTTTTCCCAACGTACCTACCTATACTTATATAGGTATTGTTTTTATTAAAAAATAAATTTAGACTTTCAAAATAATTCTACTTTCAATTGAATGAAATGGATAGGGCCTTTTTTTTTAGAGGGGTATACATTAGGCACCGTCATGCCCCCTCCGGGGGGAGGAAACATGGTGTGTGGGACTCACACCTCCCGAAATGGGAGGGTATACCCACTAAACCCCCCTGTGTCGCCAGTGGACAGCAAGTTGCAGAGACACGGCAACGCCGAAGCATACCGCCGCATCCCTGCATGCCCTGGCCAGCCGCAGATGACAAGCGGCCAGCACTCCTGGTCCGGGGAGAAATGGATAGGGCCTACCCCAATGACAATAGGGAATATGCATGATTTTTTTTTAAAGTAACTTTTCTATTAAGCGATTTATAAAGCGTTAAAGTTATTGCTTAGACAGAGAGATCCGACGTGGCGGATGACGTCACGTACCGTGCGCGCCATACAAACTCCGTAGAAAAATCTGGTTTGTGTGAGAGAGACGGATACTTTTACTTTCAACGACTGTATCTCGCCCATTTTTCAGCCAAGTTTGATTTTGTTTTCACTGTTTGTAGTATATTTTTTATCTATTTTACGATAAATTAGTAAATATAGAAACTATTTTTCATGCATATTCCCAATTGTCATTTGGGTGGATTTTCCTTAGTCACCTCGATTGGCCGCGGGTTGGTGATCTCTGTAGGTTTTATTTTTACCCAAGTAAACACTGCTGCATATTTCCTGATATCCGTTAATCGTCTTCTACGATTGGTTCTATTCTAAATCCGGAAACCAGACGTCGGCCATCATTATTATAATATAATCATTATAAAAATAACAGCATTTTTTAACAAAAGAATAAACCGCTATGTTGACAATGAGACCGAATAGGAAGTACATTCCTTCAAAAAAAAAAGATTTTTTCAAATCAGTGTACAAATTCTCAAAGATATGTATTAACCTGTGGTAGTAACATACTATGTACCTACAACAAAAAAAATCAGTCGAATTGAGAGCCTCCTCCTTTTTTTAGGTCGGTTCAAAAAGTAACAACACCCAACCGTTGAATAGATGCAGCACGCGTTACCATGGTAACCAAAACACAAACAAATGTTTCTAACCTGTAGTCGACATTCAGTTACCAGGTGCGAATTTATCGTCCACTCTGCGACTTAATGATAACTAGTTAACCTTCAAAAAACCGGCACTAGCTGCATTAGGTAATTCAAAACCATTCAAAACAAAGGAAATGTCAACAAGCAATTAAAAAATTTAACTCGAGTTTGCAAATCCTCTAACTGTTTTTGCTTGCCATAAAAAAAACTTAAAAAAATATTTTGTATTAGGTACAGATAATTTAGATACCCGGAAGATATTATCATTTTCAGGGC
This sequence comes from Conogethes punctiferalis, assembly GCA_031163375.1. Lineage (NCBI taxonomy): Eukaryota > Metazoa > Arthropoda > Insecta > Lepidoptera > Crambidae > Conogethes > Conogethes punctiferalis. The sequence goes on along the minus strand of CM062086.1, from coordinate 13,511,018 downwards.
CACCGGTGTCACATAATAATATGGACCATATTCCGAAATAAATTTATTTTATTTATTAACCATCCAAATCAACAGCTCATTATAAATATTACCATCCACCTAGGAACCTACCCTAAAGTAGAACAAAAAGCACTTTCAATTGAGGGCTCACTTCAAAGAACTTTGTCATTTCAAGGGAACCCAGGAAAAAATTACAGGTTGACTGAGCTCACGGCCTCTTTGCTGGGGCTCTCCCATTTGGGTCCCCTACGTAGCTTCGAACGCCGTTGTTGCGAAGCTCACTGTTTAGAATTTTTTTCGACTGCCTCATTGGTTCGAACGCTTATGGACTCGAATGATGTAGTCGCGAAAGATGCTGGTTCGAAAAACATTTTCACTGCCTCATGCTTAGAATATGTGTTATTATTCTAAGGCCTCATGTTGAATGCTTGTGACTGTACTGTACTGCGTACATTAACCCTAAACCTAATTAACATTAACCCTACGCGGCATTACCTCCGCCTTTTGTACAATTTTTTTATGTGAAATAAATAATAATAAAGTATTATGTACACCTTTTTCAGGAAAAATTCTTATCACCATCGATGCAGACATGGCTGAGAAGACCAAAGATGGCAAAAAGTATTGGGATATAAAGAGATTCACGCACACATTTAAGCTCACGGACAAGTGTGACATTAAATTTGAGAACTTGTTTACAGGAAACGATGTTTTGGGTACGTATTTTTTATTTAAATATTATTCATATTCATGCTTTGCGCGGTAGTTACAGCTGTATCGACCAGTTAGGGTGCGCTTCCAGAGGAAAATAGCTGTGCGAAGCAAAAAAAATTGACTAAGGACATTGTTACACTGAAGTGGAGCGGAGGTGACAATTTTTTTTTCATAGTAGCTTCCCTATGCCTGATGGAAAGCGAAAGAGAAGCCCAAATCGCTGTGACAACAGGCAAGTACCTGGTACAAGTTACCTGTCAGTTGCCAAATTTGACAAATGCTAGAACTTCTGTTAAAGGCACCCTTAAGCCTAAGGCTGCCTATCTGCTCACATTTCTCTCTCACTGAGGGACCAATGTTAAACTAAGGGGATACGATAAGACCTTTGGCACGCTGGCCAAACGCGGGGTCGACTTCACAAAAACTCTATAAAAATATTTTTCTTAAGCAAACCTCTATAATAATCAAAATCGATTACCTATAAAAGTTAGAATTCATATTCTTTTTTCTATAATAGGTCGTGCAGCCAGTGAAGTTATTGAGAACAACGGCAATGATATCATCCAGGAAGTAGGACCTCCAGTGATCCTAACTATAGTGAAGAAGGCCATCGAAAACATCAAGAGATTCTTCAACAACGTCCCTGCGGATGAACTCGCTTTAGACTGATTTAATATCATTTTTAATATAGAACCTAAACACTATTAGACTTGAAATGCTCGAGATATTACCTTAGGTGGACAGGCAGCCTAAGACCGGTTTCGCACTACGTCCGATCCTAATCCGATCCGAACCCGTGATAATTAAATCCTTAGTAACCGTGGCGTATATTGAAGAACAGAATACCAACCTTCTTCAATTTAAAGTATCCTTTGCGTAAATTACCCTATAAATAGTTGTACGGAAAGAGAGAATAAACTAGAAGTAAAAATAGTTACTACGAATTATATTTTCAAGGGTTCGGTTCGGATGTAGTACAAACCGCTTTTAGGGTGCATATCCACGGAAAAGGAGCAAACAAAAGTTTACAAATGTCATTATTCCACTGCCGTGAAATGGAGATGAAATGTCTCATTCAACTAATGATATTATCAATAGATCCCGAGCATTTCATGTCTCATGATACAACGTGGAAGTTTAAAAACTTACTAAACACCATTAGTCAGCATAATCTTAAAAATGTAAATACCTGTTCAAAAATCCACAGCAAAATACAAAGGGAATCTCAAATTGTTGGACTTAAGATTAAAGAGAGTGTGTAAATTATTTTATAATAAAGTTTAATTTTAGACTGAGTTTTACTTTACTCGAAGTGAAATTTTCCATCCTTTCATGCATGCCTATAAGTCTGAGAAGAGTTCAATACTTAAAAAGTCTATTGATACTATTTAATTCGGTAGCTTAACGACACAAAGTGAGTCTTGACTTCCGAAACAATATACATAATAGCTTTTCTACGCCTGATGGAAAGCGAAATAGAAAAGTCACTGTGACAACAGGCAAGTAACTGGTTAGTTACCTATCAGTTGCCACCGCCAAACCGGCCCACGAGCTCCGAAAATCCTACTGACCGGCAGGAACACGACCGGAGGCTGCGGTGCAGCCAAATAACCTGCGGGTCGTGTTCGGCGGGAGGGACAATTACCGCCCGCCCGAAAAAATACCTCCAACCTATAGAATACCGCATTTAAAATGACCTCCGGGTCGTGTTTCTGCAGGTGAATAGAGTTTTCTGTTCCGGAGCTCGTGGGGTAAGTAAACATCGGCATCCGGGAGGTAAGGTGGGTAATGCGCGTGTGATGTCCCTGGTGTTGCAAGCGTCCATTGGCTGCGGTAACCGCTTAACATCGGGCGGTCCGTAGACTTCTTTGCCCACCTTTTATATCTATAAATAAATATATAAGTATACCTAAAATGTGACTGACTGACTGACATAGGATCTATCTACGTACAGCCCAAACCACTGGTTAGATCGGGCTGAAATTTGGCATGCAGGTAGATGTTATGACATAGTCATCCGCTAAGAAAGGATTTTGATCAATTCTACCCCCCAGAGGATAAAATAGGGGATGAAACTCTATTCCACGTGAACATAGTCGCGGGCACCGCTAGTAGTGATATAAAAATAAAATTTAAAAACAAGAAGCGCGAATTCCTATTCAAACAAGAAGCTCTAAACTCGGTTAGACCTGCGGGTGTCCATGGGCGGTGTCGACTGCTTACCATCAGGCATCACACTTGCGCCTCAAGCATAAAAAAAAGAATAAAAACTCACAATGCGTTGCCACTGTATAAAAATATTGACCCAGTACCCTACTTTACTACCCGACTTCTTACCATTTAAATAGATTATAATTACCATCACTTATATTGTATCACATAATCACTTGGGTACTTAAAGCAAATTATCCACCAATGACGGTTATGGTTCGTCGTAATTGGCATGAAGCGTGATCATTTGCCTGCACTTATTAAATCATGCATCATTTTCATTTACTAGCCAAGATCATTTATATATCTATTGATGATATCACGCCCTTTATATGTAATCGTGCTGATATTTTCCTTCAAACGTTAGCATCGAGTTAAAGAAGTAGGTTGTGGTCAGTTTCTTAATGATGCGTCAATACTTGATAGTAGTGCTTTGTTCATTTACTGTTTTGGTGAACTCGGATCCAGGTAACTAATATAGATTATGTTAATTTACTTACAAGATGTTATACCTTTGTTAAATCTGATTTTAGCTAATATGCTGAGTGAGGCACTTTTATTCTATTAATCGCAGCAACGTCGTGTCCGGTATTCCCGTTTTGTTTTTCTTTTTTTTTTGTATTCTAATAAATATTTCTTATTACCTTAACACAAGTATTTGAAGCTATTTACTTTGGGGTCAGTTACATGTATTTGGTATTGGTTAAATATCATACTAGTTGTCTAGCCCGCCCAATGGTTGACTGTGACTGATAGAGAATGACATTATGGCATTTGTACAATAATTATGTAGAATAAATAAATAAAAAAATATATTTCATTGCTTCTTTAGTCCTAGGCATTTTGACCAAACGTCACGAGTTTCAATACATACAAAAAAATGTAATGTTATGGGTTGTTAATTTTTCATTTCAATGAGGAAAGTCGTTCAAATTCACCATTTACGAGTACCTTTTTCTTGTCGGATAAGTTCTTTAGGCGAAATGACTAAACTGACTGTTACACAAACAGTAACTATGTTATGTAATTAGTAAACATTACCTAAGTATTAAATAGGTGATGATACACTTAGTCACTTTTTAACCTACACTACGAAGACTTGAGTAGGTACTTATTTTTTTAGTTAGAGTTGAATCGTTTTTGTTTTAAATTAAGTCATCAATTAAATATCAAACATTAATTTCCAAAATTCTCAGAACAGTGACGATGTTAACGATATTTTTTTCATTTATACTACAAACAGCTCTGTATATGAGCGACCGTAGGATAAATATTTTAAGAGAGGCAGGGCATAGCGAATCTTCGCTCGAATTGAGCCGCCCGTCCGGGGAAGGACCTCCACCCTATAGAATACCGCAGTCAAATGACCTCTGAGTCGTGTTTCTGCCGGTGAGTAGGGTTTCCGGAGCTCGTGGGGGGTTGGGGTTGGGCTGGCATGGCGGTGGCAACTGACAGGTAACTGATCAGTTACTTGCCCGTTGTCACAGCGACTTGGGCTTCTCTTTCGCTTTCCATCAGGCGTAGGGAAGCCATTATGTCGAGCCACTATAAAAAAAAAAAAAAATAGAAATACCTACTCAGGAAACAAAGAAAAAAGCAGCAGTCATGACATCAACTTAATTGATTTGCCAACAATGTAGATTGTCAATGACAATATGACATTTAAATATTTTGCAAGTACACATTTTGCTGTTGTTATAGAGCTCAGAATTAAAGTCAATATTATTACTACAACTCATAAAAAATGTACTTCAAGATACACCAGGAAGCAATAAGTCGCACTCTTAATAAAATAATGACCAAACTCAAAATTTTTGGAAAAAAGGATGTATGTGTATGTCGTTATTAACTATATTAAGGGTGCGATATGTTTTTTAAATAGGAAAATTATTCTGCACAAATAATTATATGTACTTTATCAAACTACTATACCAATGAATAATATATAATCAGCCGATTACACCTGCGACACAATAGGTTTTATATTAAACTAGCTGTGCTCGCGACGTCGTCCGCTTGGAATAGTTATTTTTCCCCTTTTTTTTACATTTTCCATTATTTCTTCGCTCCTTATAGTTGCAGCGTGATGTTATATAGCCTAAAGCCTTCCTCGATAAATGGTCTATTCAACACAAAAAGAATTTTTTTAATTCGGACCAGTAGTTCCTGAGATTAGCGCGTTCAAACAAACAAACAAACAAACTCTTCAGCTTTATAATATTAGTTAAGATGTATGTATAATGTGGCTATATAAAGCATTTTATTATGGTTTACAAACTCAATAATTGACTTTGATGATAATGCTTCGTAATGCTTCTTACAGTACCGAACATCAACAAATGTAAGTCCGATGACACCAAATGTCTAAAGGAATCCACAAAAGCGTTCATACCTATTTTTGCAAATGGTGTACCGGAATACAACGTGGAAACTCTGGATCCAGTTTTTTTTGAAAAGATCGATTCGTCGTCATCATTTCTGAAACTTCTACTAGACAATGTAACGGTTAAAAATTTGAAAAGCTGTTTTCCTAAGAAAGTTCAGTAAGTTTCTTTAGTTGCTTATGTTATCACCCTTTTCCTTTTGTTAGTTTTCCTTGTACCTACTTCTTGACAAGTCAAAAGTATTAAATAGCACATATCCTGATCAATTTAATACTTAAATTTATCTACATATTTCCTTATTTTGAAATGGCTGAAAATATTCGAAACAATTACATAATTCGGTTTCTTATTTTGACCTTCGGTTTTTAATACATTTGAATTCGAACATTTTAATGTTGCGTAAACCGTAATTCCATTACAATTAATAAAAGTTTTAATAATATTCGGGTACTAGATTCGCCGACGATTATGGGTATATCCTCCAGAAGTTTGCCCTAGGCGTCGAACAACTGGAGAGGCCTACGTCCAGCAGTAGACTGCAATAGGCTGATGGTGATGATAATGAACTAGATTCACCAACATTAGTCATAATTCCTCTTTTATGTAAGGCCAGATACCATTATATAAGATGTTATCACCCAAATATATTTCTATAATGGTATCTGGCCTTACATAAAAGAATATTTGGTTTAAAAACTTAATAAACTTTATTAATTCTCAGGCGAGATTTAGCGAAGGGAAAGCTATTTGTGAAACTTCAATGTGATGCTACTTTAGATGGTCATTATGACATGAATGGACGTCTCCTTATCCTGACGATATCAGGGAACGGAAAGATTCACGTGGACCTCCGTAAGTATTATGATAATCACAATCATAAACAATAAGACTGCTTGTATTTATCACTGACTAGCTGTGCCGGCGGCATAGCACGCGTGGATATCGGGCTTCAAAAATAACGGACTTCCATAAAATGGTACCTAGATTAATATATAGGTTATAGGATTAGGATATATAATAACAGGTAAGTTAGATTTCTAGCAATACATAGGTGAAAACCGCATTTAATTCCATGCAGAAGTTTTCGCGTGATGCGCGATCAAACATACAGATAAAAATTTCTCCCGTTTTCCCAACACTTCCCATCACTGCTCTGCTCCTATTGATTGTAGCGTGATGAAAAGTATACTATAACCTGCCCAGGAGTATGAAGAATAATTATTGTACTTTTTAAGTTTCGTTAAAATCCGTTTTTTTGTTTCTATGACGAACATACATCCGTAGTTTTTACTTCTATGACGAACATACAAACAGACAGACAAAAATTTTAGTGATTGCCTTTTTAGCATCAGTATCGGTCACTTAGTTACCCTCTGATAGTTATTTTGAAAAATATTTAATGTACAGAAGAATATACGAAATATTTAATGTATAGACCTCTCTACAGATTTATTATTAGTATAGATAGAAGATGAGTACTATTTGTATTCAATATTGATTAGTCAGAGTCAGTATGTTATGTATACCTACTTCAAGTAAAAACCAATAGGCAAAAACTGCCCTTGAATTCACCTCTCAATTCAATACGCATTATACCTATGAAAGGTTTTGATAAATAACTTTATGTAATAATAATAGACCTATTGAATTAAGCTGTCAAATTAAATATAAAGACGAGCTTGGATTTTTTATAGGACTATCATAAGAAGCAAACAAATTGAACATCCGCTTAGTATTACCGAGTTGATTAAAATATTTGAATCAGAATTCATGTTATTAGTATTGTATGAACCCTAAATGAAATAATGGCCTTGTCTGATGGCTCATTTGGCAGTAACTTCTGCCTTCTGAGCCAAGAGGCGTGGGTTCGATTCCCGCACTGTACAAACATATTTGTGCAATAATAAATCTGTTTTTTGTATTGATCTGGGTGTTTACTATGTATGTATAATATTAATTTTAAAAAGTATCAAAGTATGTTTATCAGTTATCTAGCACCTATAGTACAAGTTTTGGCATAATTTGGGGTGAGATGGCGATGTGTGGCCCAGCCTGGCACGTCTTGAGTTATTAATCAATATTTTTTTATAAATTTAATAATTATTTATAAAAATTATATTTTTGAGACGAAATAGAACAAGACTATTTCCGAAGAAACTACAGATGGGCTGACGACCACATTAAGTGAAATACTTTTGAACTCTCTTCGGTCGTTATATAGCTCTGGCTATGATCCCGACTGATCCCGATTTGCGAGATCACTGGCCTGTATGGCGGTGGCAAATGAATGTAATTGATTTGGTTAATTGTTCATTGCCGCAGCAAATTGAGATTCCCTTTCGCTTACCATGAGACGTAAGGAGGTCACCAAACTGCATATGCCGAGGAATTATTTACATATACGAACACGAAAACGACACAACAGTCTAAATTTTTTTTTTATATTGGCTCGACATAATGGCTTCCCTACGCCTGATGGAAAGCGAAAGAGAAGCCCAAGTCGCTGTGACAACGGGCAAGTAACTGGTCAGTTACCTGTCAGTTGCCACCGCCATGCCGGCCCAACCCTAACCCCCCACGAGCTCCGGAAACCCTACTCACCGGCAGAAACACGACCCAGAGGTCAATTGACAGCGGTATTCTATAGGGTGGAGGTCCTTCCCCGGACGGGCGGCTCAATTCGAGCGAAGATTCGCTATGCCCTACCTCTCTAAATAATTTCTTGTTTACATTTCAGGAAAAGCTGTATTCGATATTGAATTCGACATGGCCAACAAGCAAGGCAAAGACGGAAAGGAGCATTGGCAAATCAAGACGTGGAAGTACCAATATGACCTTAAGGATAAATCGACAGTCTATTTTGAGAATCTTCTGAGCGGAAATCCGGATTTAGGTGAATATTTTTTGAACTCATTTTGAATGCATTTTCCTGTAACTGGATAAAGAGAAGGTGGTGGAAGGAAAGGCTGCTTAGGCAACGTGCAAGGTTTCTTTTTAACTAGTTCCTTGTAAGTTGCCACAGCCAATCTGAGACTGCGCGCTACGGGGCTTAGAATACTACCGAGGTATACCTGCCTGTCGTAAGAGGCGACTAAAAGGGGAAGGGTATGGCGTCGAGTCCCTTTGGGCATCCCGACCCCATCAGACATGGCTCTTCTAGCGGATCACTGCCGGGTTCAGTGGGTATTTTTTTATGCAAGAGGCGGCAGACGAGCAGGTTTGATGCCTGATAGTAAGCAGTCGACACCGCCCATGGACAGCCGCAACTCAAATCGAGTTCTGGGGTTGCTGCCGACCTTTTAAATACGAATACGCACGTTTCTTGAAGGTATTGAAGATTAGATAGGAGTGAACCCTACACTGCTGGTGTCCCGTACCCACGGCCTCGTGTATGCGTACAGGCATTCCCAACGAAATAAATGCGAGCCGATTCTTATGATGTTTCTTCAAGTAGTAAATGTCTCTCTTTTCCGAGGCTAAAATTTCATTTAATCTCAGAGATATTATCTACACGCTAGTTTGACGGCTTCAGTAATTAAAATGCATTTAATTATTGCATTGTTCTCAGTTATCTATGTAAACGAAGGATCTAATCTTCTATTGGTTTTTATAAGCTTGCAGGAAATACAGTGCCTGATTTTGTAACTCCTATAATTGTATTTATCATCATCATTATCAACCTATTGCAGTCCACTGCTGGACATAGGCTTCTTTAAACTACGTCATATTTTAGTAATAATATAATTTTGTAAGGAGATGTCAGGGAGCGACCTATCGTCTTGTCGCTTCAAGCCAACCTCACCTGCCCGTGGTGCATCCTGCTGCCGAATAACAAACGAGGCGCTGGCAACTGACAGGTGGCGGTATAACCACTACAATTGAAGGTGTAACTAAGTAGCATAGGCCGATGACGGGCAGCAGCGTCACCGGAGCGAGAAGCTACGCCCTGTGAGCGCCAACCCGCCTTCCCAGCGTGGCGATTTATGGGTACATCCTCCAAATGTTTGCCCGATGTGGCGAACAAATGGAGAGACCTATGTGCAGCAGTGGACTGCAATAGGCTGATGATGATGATGATAATTTTGTAAAGATGGTTTAATCATCCCAATCCGTCCAATCATCATATGTCTTAAAATGGATATTGAATTGGATTTATGTTCACCAACAACTTAATTTATACTTTTACAAAAGGTGTTTTCAAAGCAACACCTCATTTTTGTAACAAGTTGTATTTGTATATCAATTTTGGCATGTACTGGGCATCAAATCTTTTTATCAAGATTAACAAGTTCTCAGTTCTTTTTTGTATATTTTGCTATCGTCTCACCAAGGTCTCTCACTTAATGCTATTATTGATTCCTATTTCTGTAATTGGTTGATCCATTAAATTGCATCTAATAACACTATTTAAATGCATTATCATAAACTAGTTTAAAAATAAACATAAAATTTGAAATATGTGATTAAGTTGGCTAATAATAACATCTAGTTCTCGGAGACTAGATTTTACTTTATCTGAATATTTTTTCTACTGGTAACATCTTCATCTAATTAGTCCTTATTTCCACAAGTCTTCATAATATTAAAATCAATGTTTTTATGTTTATTCTTTAAGCGTTTACAAATCACTGAGATAAATTTTTGCTAGAATTTTTCTGGGGTTACGAGGATATCTGGTGTAAAACTCAACAGTGTTTTTTTCTTTACCTTACAAATCTTTAGGCAAACGAAGTGATTTAAAAACACAAACTAGGTACAATTAGTTGCAATTACACGTAAGAAGTCTGACCTCTATATTACCCGTACTTTGTCTTGTCTGATACTGTCATAACTGGTTTATTAACTACTCAATTTAATTTACCTTCTAATTTGCTTGGGTTTAATTAATGAAATGGCAATAATTGATAATCCTACTCTTGATATTTTATTCCCAAACTATCCATTATAATAGAGGTGTCATTTATATTTCCTTAGTAGAATTTGAGAGGCAACCTATTAGACGAGGTCTATTTCCACCAGTGGAAGTTTGCAGGGTAATGATGATGTTGATGATGATGATTGAGCGACCCGACCGGAGAAAGACCTCCAGTCCTCCCCTACTACCCCTATAGAATACTGCAGTCAAATGACCTTCGGGTCGTGTTTCTGCCGGTGAGTAGCGTTTCCGGAGCTCGTAGGGGGTTTGGGTTGGTCCTGCATAGCGATGGCAACCGACAGGTAACTGACCAGTTACTTGCCTGTTGTCACAGTGACTTGGGCTTCTCTTTTGCTTTCCATCAGGCGTAGGGATACCATTTTGTCGAGCTAATATAAAAAAATACTAAAATTAAATAAAAATGACCTGTTTCAGCCAAAGCAGCCCAGCAGGTTATCGCTGAGAGTGGTAACGAGATTATCAAGGAGGTTGGCACCCCTGTCCTGAAGGCGGTCATTGCTCGTATCATCGAGAATATGAGCCACATGTTCCAATCTGTGCCTGCTGAAGATCTGAGCTTGGACTAATATCATTTATCAATAAAATGTTTACTATTTCCATGTAGTTGTTTATTATGAAATGCCGAAGTTCTGCGATATCGCTAATTTGTGAACCCCATCATAGAGCAGAGAACATATGAGGCCTGACCCAATGATATACACAAAAAAAATGCTGGGGCTTTAAATGGTTGTATCCTGCTTCCTCATAATCTTCAGACATTACAATATCATCAAAATCTACCTTTCTTGAACAAAAGAGGAACCTTACACGATGATGATTAACAGTTATACATTAATTGTAAAAAATTGCCGGTTCGAGTAGCAAGTAGCATAAAGAGCGAATGATAGATACGTATTCTGAAAAGTGGACTAGAATCTTTTATAGTACAGGAGACTTTAAAGTTTACAGTTTGAATCAGGCTTTTTTCTCGAGCCCTCCCCGGACTAAGAGTACCTTCGTGGGACACGTTCGCCTGTCGTATGAGGCTGGTCAGGGTACGCGGTCGTATGTTTCTGCGCTACCTGAATATCTGCAAGTAGCTGCCCACTGCGACTGGCTCATCCAGCTATGGAGAGAGCTATGCTTGAAGTTTCCCTGAGGGATAAAATTCATAATGAAGTAATTCATGATTACGCCAGAATACGCCAGAGAACTAAGGTAAACAACATAGCTACTCGAATAAGTAAGCTGAAGTGGCAATGGTATGGTCACGTCTGCCGTAGAACTGATGATCGGTGGAGTAAGAAAGTTCTACAGTGGATACCGCGTGCAGGCAGGCGCAGTGTGGGACACCCCTCAGCTAGGTGGAGCGACGATCTGCGCCGGCCGGCATCAACTGGATGGGTGTTGCTGCGAATCAAGCAGAATGGCGCATTTTGGGAGAGGCCTACGTCCAGCAGTGGACTGCTGCGTGCCGTTTATACTATTTATTTACAAAAAAAAAGGATCTAAGTATGTTTACCAGTTGTCTAATACCTATTACCTACCTACCTTCCTTGTACTATAGGTACCTACCTATAGTACAAGCTTCGGCTTAGTTTCGGGCTAGATGGCGCGGTGTGGTCCAGCGTGGCATATCTTAGCTGATTTCTATATTTATATTATTATGGGAGGTGTGAGATCAACACACTATGCTAGTCCCTCCTAATATGACATAAAGATATTTCTCTTGTCTTTTGAACAAAGTGGTCTAATTAGTATCGATAGTGAAATTATCTCGGCATCACTTGCAGAGATAAGTCCTCTTAAAGAACAATGACCTACAAAATTACAGCATATCCGCATTGTTATACTCATCAAGCATGATAATCGTGACGTCATTTTCTGCGCAAAATAGGCGATCTCTAGATGATTCACAATTTAGGAACTAGTCAATCTAGTATATTATTATTAATCTGGAAAAAAACTGGCCACTATTTAAAACAGGAATTTGAGAACGGCTTCTTAATTAAGTTTATATTTCGCGTTTGTTAGTTGTATTGCAGTTTTCGCAAGATGAGGTCAGAAAAATGTTTTCTTTTATTTTGCTTAGTTTGTGTTGTTTCCATAGGAAAAGTTTGTCCAGGTTTGTTGTGTTTTATTTTTTATTTGCTACTTCAATTATTTGGACCCTAAGTCTTTGCTCGTAAAGTGAATGCATCATGATCAAATGGTTATTTCTATCTGATTTCTAAAAGCATATAGAGGATCTGAACTTTTAAAATTATCAAAAATTTTATTTTGAATTTTATACGCTAAAAGTATTAGTCCTGAAGATATAACTATACTTCTTTGAACGCATAAGAAACAGATCTTAACTAAAGCTTGCCTTTGTAAAGTAGGTACTGGTGATAAAACTATAATTAAACCGACGATTTAAAAAGGATGGATGCAGATTATCCAAAGCCAGGATTAAGTTTGTTTCTTATTAATTTGTCCTTATTATACTCGTATCTCAAAGTTTTTTAAAGTTTAAATCTAACAATTAATTGCATGGATCCGAGTTTTGACCTAATGCAATGGCATTTTACCCAAAATCGTTGCTGAATTTAATATTTGTATTTCTTGTAGGTCCTGTAACAAAATGTAGCTCAGAGGACAGTAAATGTCAGAAGCAATCAGCGCAGGAGTTGATACCACGCTTCGTCGCTGGCATCCCGGAGTTCAATGTCCAGTCAATGGACCCGCTTCACATTGACTCAATAGATGCTAGTTCTGGCAACTTGAAGCTCTTTATCAAGGATATGGATGTGACTGGGCTTAAGGACTGTGTCGCTAAGAGAATTGAGTAAGGAATATTTAATTATACAATTAAAATGGGCATTTTCCTAAACGGCCTATCATGCGCGGAATGGCGAGTTGTTGGACATTACATCGCACTACCAATACTAGAGAAGCCTTGTCGAGACACGCTGAGCATTGTGACTCCTCCAGAACTACAACGCTGGCAAGAAACCCGGGAGTTATGCTGATAACTGCATATCACCGTCTGCCTCCCTTTAACAGACGGTGAAGGTCCAAATTCAAGGAAAAAAAATAGAGACATTTAGTTTATTTACTCTTACCCTCGGTTTCACTCATTCTCTTCTTCTTAAAAATATTTTCGTGAAACTCAAAGAAATGTTGATGTAAAATAAATGTACCTATCTGTTAGTTGAATAAAACAATTAATTTAATTTTAATTTACAGACGTTCTGGTAACATGCTACTAACAAGACTGCAGTGCAATGTTCGGGCTGACGGTCAATATGAGATGAATGGTCATTTATTAGTGTTACCTATCGAAGGTAAAGGAAAAGCGGAGGTTGTATTAAGTAAGTCACTTTGTTTTAGTCGCTAGCTTTTATCTAAGAGTTTTTTTATATTATAATTTTTAATTATTGTTGGCGAACTTTCATAACTAAACTATCACAGCCAAATGGCTTTGGCAGCGATCTCGGACATATTTTTTGATTATAAGTTTTTCAACTTTTTCTTTATGTTACTTCAAAAGTAAACTATAAAGTATAAATGATTTAAAAAAAACATATTTAAAAAAAAATCTTTCTATCTAAATCACTCTTAATGTTAAGTGATGATGTGTAGGTCACAGGGTGGGTCGTATTATTGCTAAATTTAACAAATATTTTACAAACAATAAAAATCTTATGCACTTCTCTGTGACAATGAACCCAAGATATTGGCTTCGTCACTTTAACATTCGTTAGTTTTTCTCACCATTTTATCTTAATTTTGCAGATAAATTAGTGATGAATGTTAAAAACGAAATGATAACCAGAACGGGTAAGGATGGAAAGGAATACTGGCATGTGAAAAATTGGACTTACGACTTTCAATTGAGAGATAAAGCCTATGTGCACTTTGCGAATCTCTTTAGCGGTAACGAATTATTAGGTAAGTGTAAATCTTTACATATTCGGGAATATAAGGATTTTTTAAACTTGTCATAATGTGGTCTACAGTATTCTCACCGAAATGTAGGTAGGTACACTGCGTCTATATTTTTGGCTGGCTCGATGGCTCATTTGGTGTCCTCAGCCTTCTGAGCCAAGGGTCGTGGGTTCGATTCCCGCGCAGTACAAACATTTGTGTTTATGAACATGATTGTTTGTATTGTATTTGTCTGGATGTTTTCTATGTATAATATGTATTTATTTATAAAAAAATAATATTTAAGCAAGTTTATCACTTGTCTAGTACCCATAGTATCTACGAGTACCCATAGCATGTGTGAACCAGCGCGGCATGTCTTGGGTTATTTATTTATTTATATATGCCCACGTTTCCTTCTTTTTCGTCGGGAATGCCTCTACGCATACAACAAGGCCTTTGCTACAGTGAACCTAATACACCATGTTTTCTACCACTCACAAAGATACTACACCTCCAAAGAATGCAAAAACTTTATTGTGTTTGTTACAGCAAAAGCAGCAAATGATTTGATTGCCAGTAATGGCAACGACATTGTGACAGAAGTGGGACCTCCCGTCATCAAAGCGATACTGACTAAGATTATAGAGAACATCAACAGATTCTACAAAGCTGTGCCGTATGAAGAACTGTCTCTAAACTGATCTCTTGTAACTATTATGTTGTAAATAAGTAATAAAATATGTTTTAACCAGTACTTTTATTAGTAGATTTAAGTAAACCCAGATTCATCTGAATCTACCTATTTTGGTATATATTATTTGTTATGGATTTGCCACAATTCGTCTGATATTATTGATATTAAAAAAAACCTATGATGCAGCGAGCTTGCCCAGAAAATATCACTCTCGCCGTGAATACCTAAAGATTGTGCGTCTCGGTGAACAAACAGTCCGGCAAGCGGTTCCGTAGCTTGGCCATTCCTGCTAAAAGTAGAGGCAAAGGCACCGTGTTTTTTTTTTTGCATCAATTATAAATATGCATATAGTACTTATTACTTAACTCTGACGCCTAAACTGGGAATGGGCTTACCCTAAGTGTAGCGGAGGTCTGATGGCAGTCGCTCTGTGTAAAAGCTTAGCCCTCGCCAAATCTCTTAGTTTGGGAAGCCGACCCTGAGACAATCGGGAAAAAGGCTAGGATGATGATGAGTACTTATTACACCCGTGCGAAGCCGGGGCGGGTGGCTAGTAAGTAATAAGATCAAAGCTTTTTTTAATGGAATTAGTAAGTTAAAGTGGCAGTGGACTGGCCACATTAGCCTCAGAGCCGATAACCGTCGGCCTAAACGAGTTCCAGAGGTAGGAGACCGCTAAAAAGTATTAAAGTGATAATTGGTTCTATTATAAAAATCTCACTGATCTTCAAAACAATTCCTGTAAATATGGTATATAACTAACCCTTCAACATCTGAGCTAATTTAGAAAATTTAACTAAATAGAACCAATATTCGTATCTCGACCTTCGGACCCTCTGTCACAAGGTCAAAGTCACTAACCTCAGTGTTTGTTTATTACATTCCTACAATTAGTCACTTACCTAACATTATTTTTCGGGGGTTTAGGTAACTAAGGAATAATGTCCAACAAACAAACAAACATTAAAATCGACAACAAATCAATGTGGGTTACCTGACATTCTCGTCATAGACGAACAGGTTTGGTAAAAAAAAGGCTAACAAATGTAATAATAAGGTTGCGGTGACCTAATCCTTGAAATCTATAAAAGACGGGGTATTCAATATTTTTATTTCTATTATTGTTTGCGCTAGGTGCATACCGGTTATTTAAAATGTACCCAAAATTGTTGTATTTTGTTGGTATTATATGTCGCAGTTACTCCATTATATCTGCTTCTAAAGGTAAGGATTTATTTTCGCTTTCATAACTCCTTATGCCAATGTTATTGTTGTTTTTATTAAAAAAACAATTCATACTTAAAATGGCATCATCATCATCAGCCTATCGCAGTCCACTGCAGTTGTTCGCCACATTGATCAAACATTTGGAGGTTTTGCCCATAGTCGCAGTATAGCAGAGTGCAGCTTCTTGTGAGGAAGTGACCACGCGACCCTGTCCGTAGTGCATTCTGCCGAATAACAAATGCTCTAGCAACTGACAGACGGCGGTATAACCATGACGTTTGAGGCGTAGCTATATACCACAGGCCGATAAATAACAGGTTAGCAGCGTTACCGGATTGAGAAGCCTACAATCGCTAACCCGTCTGCTCAGAGTAGCGAATACGAGCAGCCTTCAGATGTTTGAGCAAAGCGATGAACAACTGGAGAGGCCTATATCCACTGGCTCTGACTGGCTCGGTGGCTCAATTGGCAGTGACCCCTGCCTTCTGAGCCAAGGGTTCGATTCCCACCCGGGACAAACATTCGTGTGAAGAATACTTGTGTTTGTTCCGTGTCTGGGTGTTTATAATTTGTATTTAAGTATTCATTTATGGTACCTTCGTTGTTCTGATACCCATAACACAAGTGCTTAAGATACTTACTTTGGATATAAAGCAATGTATGTGATGTTGTCTGATATTTATTGATTTTATTTATTATTATCCAGCAATGGACTGCGATAGGCTTAAATATACGTAATGATGTTACTTACTGTCTACTTATACAGTCTAGAGAGACAAAAATTAATGTTCTTAATCATATTTTAAGCACCATTCATAACAAAATGCTCGAGAACCGACAGTGATTGCATGCTAAAAAGTGCAACGGAGGTGCTTCCTATGTTTGTCAATGGAATGCCAGAGTTGGGAGTCGAAAGTATGGATCCGTACCACGTGAAGTATATAGACGGAAGTTCGGAAAATTTGAAATATGTACTAACTAATGTAACAATGACTGGAATGAAAGATTGTGTCTTACTTTCTATTGGGTGAGTTTGGTTTTTGATACGTTATTTGATTCGATGTAAATTATAAGTTCTTTTTCGGTAGGCAGCAAGCAGGTTGGCTCTGCCCTGGCATTGCACAGTTAGAACGGTAAACGTTTATCATCAAACAGGCGGCGTCTGCCATCTTTAGTAATGAAAAAATATATTAATTTAATTATATATATCCTCTACCTGAAGGTTGTCTGGAAGAGATCGCTATAAGCGATAAGACCGCCTAGATTGTACTTTGTGTTGTTTGTAATATGTTTTCCTGTTATGTCTGTGTTTTTGTGCAATAAAGAGTATCTATCTATCTATATCGTGGGCGTCAGGCAGCAGGGTCACCGGAGTGAGGAGCATCATCGCAGTCCACTGCTGGACATAGGCTCTAAGTGGCGACCCATAATCGCCACCCTGGGCAGGCGAATTGGCGATCTCAGTGCGTAGCTCCGGTGAAGCTGCTGCCGAAAAGCGGCCTGTGGTAAATACCACAGGCTGTTTCTGAATAGAAACGCTTTCAATCATAATGGTTATACCGCCACAAGTCGGCTGCCAGAGCCCCGTTTGTTGTTCAGGATGCACCACAGGCAGGTGAGGGTGGCTTGGAGCGAAAAGATGTTAGGCCGCTCCCTTACATCCCAAATAGTACTATTTTTTTTATTGCTGATAGTGGCAGACGAGCAAGCGGCCTGTCTGATGTTAAACAGTAACCGCTGCCCATGGACACCAGCGATGCCAGGAGCAGCCATGCCGCTGCCTTTCGTGAGGAAAGAGTTCTCTTTAAACCACGCTTTATGAAGGACATGTCGTAGCGACTATAATACAAATTAGTCAAAGTGAAGAAAATTTGATGTTAATTTAATTCATTGACATTTTTCCAGTATAATAGAGACGACACTCGAGTTGTCAGTAGAGTGTACATGGAAAATACGTGGAAAGTATAAAGCGGAGGGGGAGATCATGGTTCTACCGATAAAAGGACGCGGTGACACAGAATTCGATATCAGTAAGTCATCATCCTAGCTTTTTTCCCGATTGTCTCAGGGTCGGCTTCCCAAACTGAGAGATTTGGCGAGGGCTAAGCTTTTACACAGAGCGACTGCCATCAGACCTCCGCAACACTTAGGGTAAGCTATACCTATTCCTAGCTAGGCATCAGAGTTATCATCATCTCTGATATGATGTGACGACTGCTATCTGAGTTGGTAAGGATAGCACCCGGGACCAACAGCTTAACGTGCCTTCCGAAGCACGGAGGAAATCGGTGTCAAATTCTGGTCACCCATCATCGGATTGACCGCGCCAATGATTGCACAACGTTGCGATCATTCTTAAGCGTACCACCGAGACCACGGCGCCACCGAGCTCCTCGATATCAGTAAGTATTCACGTATATTTCATTTACAGATACACTATTTTTCTGAAGGGGAATGCATTAGGCACCTTCACGTTATCTCCGGGGGATGTAGTGTGGTGTGTGGGACTAACACCTTCCAAAATGGGAGGGTAAACCCACTAAGCTTCTCATGCGCCAGTGGGTAGCAACTTGCAGCGATACGGGTAGCGCAGAAGCATACGGCCTGTCCTGGGCTGCCGTAGATGACAAGCGACCAGCACTCACGGTCTGGCAAGGCCAAGGCAAATACCCCTACTCACAGCTACGGGGGGCCAGGGAGCCTACGCCCGCCACCGTTGTACAGAATGTATTATTATTAAACGTTTTTCTTTTGCAGATAAAGCACAGTTTGATTTTACCTGCGATATATACGAAGAAAAACATGAGGACGGAAAGAAATATTTCAATGTTGAAAATGCCGATTACACTTATGTACTGAAAGAAAAAGCTGCTATAAATGCCAATGGCCTCTTTAATGATAACAAATTTTTAGGTATGTATGTGTATAAAGATAAGGGTACAATAATTATATACGTATTGACACTATCTGACAATAGTGTCATAGACATATTTTGCCCCTGTCTTATACTTCTCTTATAGGTATATTTTGAGTAATATCAGCTCGATCGGAATTCAGGAAATAAGTCAAATTCGAAGATTTGACGCGCATTCGTATGAATGCGCTTCACAGTTCAGAGTTTGTATAAACTTATTAACGAGAGATACATAAGGGAGAGTTGAATAAAAACTTGTAAAGCTCTAATAAAAAGAAAAAATGCTTTATAAAATAGTACTTTCGGTTTGAAAGCTAAGATGCCACATAAAAACAGAGATAAGTGTAAGGATGCGTTTCCACAGGGATCAAAGAGGCGTGAAGCAGTGCAATGCTGATAAAATTCACCAATGTCAACTGAAGTAGAGTATAATTATGTCTGATTTTAACAATATCGTTGGTAAATTTTTGTTAGCCTCAGCTTAGCTTCGCGCAATCCCACTTATGTCGTCGACACATACCCTTACCTTGTGAATAAAAACTTTGCTTTTTTATTTGGTTATTATTTATTAATGGTAATTAAACTAATCTTCCCTTTTTTCCAGGGCTTGCAGTTGAACAATTGTACCGAACAAAACCTAATGAAATCATCATGGAATTTGGAACACCTATCATAGACTATTTTTTGGATAAAGTCGTTGAAAATATCAAAAATTTCTTTCATGTAGTCCCCGTTGAAGATTTAGTATTAAATTGAGTATAAAACAATTATTTTGAAAAACAAATTATCAATTGTTATTTATTTGAAAGGGATGAATGGTCGATCTACCTTAATGATATAATGGATTTTAGTATGTATTTAAATTTCGGGTCATATCAAGTTCCATAGAGTCTAAAATCATAATAGGCAGAACGACTAAGACTATTAAGACTTCTAGACTATATTTAAATAAATATGACGTTTTTATATAACATAGCTCAGTACATAATTTTCTTTTTCGTCCGATGCAAACGGACACAAGGAACCCAAGTCGCTGTGGTATAGGAAATTTTGCAATTTTATTTTGAACCAAACAAGTAAATAATATCCAGTGATTATGTTTGCATGCTATGTGTATTTAGTTACATTGTATGTTATTTAATGACTCTTCTTATATGACTGACATAAAAATACGAATGTCAATCGTCATAAAATGATGGGGAAAAGACTTAAAGTAAAAATCAATCCCCCCAAAAACATTTTCATGTAAAATGTAGCCAAGACGAGGGCGAGACCACATTGCGTGCACTGTCAAAAAGTTATTAGATGTCATGAAGGGGCTAAGCTGACTACAACTCTACACGCCCCCAATTATTCTACAATCACAAACTTAACATCTTTGCCAAAATATGTGGATGGCCGTTTCGCATAATAATGAGGATAATTTTTTTTTTCGTTTCCACAATAGTTCTTACGAAAGCTCAACGGCCAAGCCACATATTTTGGCAAAGATGTTAAGTTTGTGATTGTAGAATAATTGGGGGCGTGTAGAGTTGTAGTCAGCTTAGCCCCTTCATGACATCTAATAACTTTTTGACAGTGCACGCAATGTGGTCTCGCCCTCGTCTTGGCTACATTTTACATGAAAATGTTTTTGGGGGGATTTCACCTCTTTTTGTAGGTTGCTTGTTTATGCAGTATTGTATTTTTACTTATTCTCCCTATTTTTTAGCAATTATTCACTGAATAAACATATATATTATATACCACGCAGTCAGTTCATCATCATCATCAGCCTATAGCAGTCCACTGCTGGACATAGGCCTCTCCAATTGTTCGCCACTTCTGGCAAACAACTGGAGGCTTTACTCGTAATCGCTACGCTGAGCAGGCGGGTTAGCGATCGCAGGACGTAGCTTCTCCCTCCGGTGACGCTGCTGCCCGTAATCGGCCTGCGATATTTACAGCCCGTTCCCATTTGTCGGGTCCGGATTTTAATCGGAGGTTACAGTGGCAGAACATTTATATTATATGGAGCTATTCACACTTGTTGGAATTCGATTTCTTGCCGGGCCCGACAAGAAATGTCGGGTGTTTTGCCAGCCCTCTATGCCCGGAAAAAAATCGCCTCGCCTATGAATATGAATGGCGCTGTTCACATTTGTCGGATGTCGGGACCGATAACCGATGATTGAAACTTGTATATTAGTTAATACTAGCTTTTGCCCGCGACTTCGTCCGCGTGTTTAAATTTATACATACAAAAGTTTTTTCCCGCTAACTCCCGTTCCCGTGGGAATTTCTCAAAATACAGCCATAACTAAACTTTATATTTACTAAGGTACCTGCATGCCAAATTTCAAGCGTCTAACTTAAGCGGTTTAGATTTTTCATACAAAAGGATTTTCCCGCTAATTCCCGTTCCCGTGGGAATTTCGGGAATTCCTTTCTTAGTGCACCCCTACGGTACCTAAGCTACGTCCCTTCCAAATTTCAAGTGCCTACGTTTAGCCGTTTGGGCTGTGCGTTGATATGTCAGTCAGTCAGTCAGTCAGTTTCTCCTTTTATATATATAGATAATTATGGACTGGTAGATAATGCCACACAGCACTAAGGCCGCCATTTGTATTTTCATCATCATGATGATGATGATGACGATGTTAGTTTTCTGGCTCGCCCAATGGTTGACTGGTATAGAATGCCACATGGCATTAAGTCCGCCATTTGTACTTTCATCATCATCATGATGATCATGATGATGACGATGTTATAGTTTTCTGGCTTGCTATATGGTTAACTGTTAGAGAATGCCACACGGCATAAAGTCCGCCATTTGTACTTCCATCATCATGATGATGATGATGATGTTATAGTTTTTTGTCTTGCCCAAAAGATTAATGTTTTATAATTTTTCTCTTGTTTGTTTGCTAATAGCAGCTTATACTCGTATACCAAATTTCAGCTTCCTAGAACTTCAGGAAGCACCTTAAGATTTTTTTGTTTCATACAAATTGCCATCCCCTAATTTTTAGGGTCTGGGGGGTAAAGTTTAAAGTTTTATAATTTTCCTCTAGCTTGTATACTAATATCAGCTTACATACCAAGTTTCAGCTTTCTAAGACTTCAAGAAGTACCTACCCTAAGAATTTTACGTTTCGTACAAATTGCCACCCCTTAATGTGAGGGGTCGGGGGGTAAAGATTAAAGTTTTATATTTTTTCTCTTGTTTATTTGCTAATATCATCTCATAGACCAAATTTCAGCTTTCTAGATCTTTAGGGACCACCTTAAGAATTTTTTGTTTCATACTAACTGCCATCCCCTAATTTTAGGGGTTGCGGGGGTAAAGTTTGAACTTTTATAATTTTTCTTTTGTTTGTATACTAATATCAGCTTACATACCAAATTTCAGCTTTCTAAGACTTCTGGAAGTACCCAATAATTTTGATGATCAGTGAGTCAGTCAGTCAGTCAGTCAGTCAGTCAGTGACGAAATCGGAGGTTTTTACATGTTAATAAAAACCAAAGTATCAAAGCTACGGTATTCAAACTTTGTATGTTTAATAAGTGTACTGATGGCATTCTATCTTGAAAATTTTAACTATTTAGCATCATTCAAACCAAAGTTATGAGGGTTCAAAAAAACGGCGAAGCCTTTCGAGAAAAGATAGGTAGTGCCCTTGCGCTTCGCTTGGCTCGTCTTGGCGAGGGCACGACCGTGCCCTCAGATAAGCTAAGATGTTTAACATAATTGATCTTCTAAGGGTTCGTTTAAAAGACGTGAGACTTCTTTTTTTTAATGACTAGATGATAGCTAAGGTGGCCTTGTCACAACACCGGAGTGCGCGGGAGCAGAAGGCTTTTATCCCTAGTCACCGGACTGCGAGCGTCCTGGGGCCCTACTACAGAAAATGAAAACGATCGTTCGTCGAACGGATCTCGTATTTTTGCCCCTTTAATCCCTCTCATTTATCCCTCCCGTGTTCTAATATATCAATTAAATTGTTGAAAATCGACGTTGACGAATTTTAGTTCGTATATTCGAACACGGGAGGGACAAATGAGAGGGATTTATCGGGCAAAAATACGCGATCCGTTCAACGAACTATCGGTTTCGTTTTCTGTAGTAGGGCCCCTGTAATACGTATTTTTGTGATGACTGTACTTAAGGTTCCAAGTGGGTTCAATGTAGAATGAAAGATTGTTCTTTAATTATTTTGTAAATTATTTTAAGTTTTGGTTTTAATAAAAATAAATTAGTATAGTTACTAAAAAGATTTTTCAATTAATTTATTCCTTTGTAAGAATATCTTAAAATTTTTCTTCTAGAAAGATATGATTGATTAATAACCATTACTTTATGCAAATACAAAAATAAATGTGAAATTAATAATTAAACATATTCACAAAATTTCTTATCTTACTCAATAAACTCACATATAACAAAAGCACACAAATGAAAAAGGACAATTGTTAAAATTCGCATTTCTGCGATTTATTATGAGATGAATCGATAAGATTAAGTGGTTATTTAATGACTTACCATTAGATCATCATTGAATTGTCACTTTATAAACATTAGCTAAAACTCTACTAAGCAAAATAAATTGCAACTACCAAAAGGCATCCCATACAAAATTTATTAAAATCTGATTAACAATCCCCAGCAAAAGTAATTACAAAACAGGTTATTAACGTTGTGAGCATCACGAACATATGGTCGGTAGCGGTTATTTAGGGATGCGAGTGGCTAAAACAAGAAGCTGTCATTATGGAGAATTGGATTTGGTTCTTAGTGTGATTAGCACTGGTCACTTTTTTATACAATTGTGTCCTGGCCACATGCATTCAGAATTCCTAATTGAAATTCACGTTCGCAACAAAAATGCTCTACTTACATATAAAATGCTGTAGAGCATTTTTGTTTCGAACGTACATTTTATTTCGGAATGCCGCATCAGAATTCCAAATGTATGTGACCAGCCTAAGGGACCTATATTTTCACTCCAAGCCACTCTAACCTGTCCGTGGTGTACCTTGCTGAATCAAACTAGGCTCTAGCAACGGACTGGTGGCGGTATAACCATCATGATTGAAGGCGTAGTTAAATACCACAGGCTGATAACGAGTAGCAGCGTCACTGTACCGAAGAGCTATTCCCTGCCATCGCCAATCCGTCTGCCCAGCGTGGCGATTATAGGTAAAGCCTCCTGATGTTTGCTCAAAGTGACAACTGGAGAGGCTTATGTGGATCAGCAGTGGACTGCAATAGGATGATGATGGCCTTTTTATTTTTTACTGTGGATGGCAGACGAGCTTCTCTTTATCAGAAGAGCGGAATCTTCTATGCTATACTACTATAAAAAAATTATATTAGTATGACTCTAAAGTCTACTTTTTAATAAATTGTTACATACTTACATTTTAAAACAGATTTCAGACCGTTATTATAAAGTTACCAAATTTTTAACCCTCTAAAGAGCAGCGTGCCAACATTTGAGTTAATTTAAAAAACTTACTTTTAATCACTATTTCAAAGATAATAATCAACAGAGAAATGCACAAATCTCCTATACAAAAAAAGTTTAGTATCGGCGACTTTATCGTAAATACCTGTCAATTATTTATTTTGACAAATAGATGATTACTCCCGATGTAATCTGTGTCTGGTCGGTCTATAATGAGCTGCGGTGACTCGGCAGCATTCCTGTGGCATTTTTGCTTTACCTGTGGTTGTTGCTTGGGTTTAAAGTGAAGGTTTTATTCCTGACATGTTCAGTTTAACCTAGTTTTATGTGTTTCTTTAACTATTTAAATATGTACCTATATTTGCATACCAATAGTAATTGGTAAATGTGTGTTCCGATATGTGTACATAAATTATGACCATTTGTACCACATTTAGCAAATAAATGATTCTTGAGTCTTGTCTAGCTTTTGCCCGTCACTTCGTGTGCCCTGTCTTCTTACATATTGCAGAAATCGTCATTTTTTTCGGTATAAACATTTTTGAGCAACTTTAGGTTATATTTTGTGAGATTTTACAATATTTTCAACCTTATTGCATGTTATTTGAAATGTCAAGAATAATTAACAAAACAATGTTACCAATTAGTGGGGTTTTTCCCTACGGTGACACCTAAGTAACACGCCCATAGCTAAGTAAGTCATCAGATACAATAAAACATACAACATTATTATCAGGACTGTTCGTTCAGACCTTACTGAGTAAGTAATGAAGCAATGCTTTCATGTTACTTTTTTTGGCTTCATTTGGGATCGGGACAATACATGTGATACTGTTTAATATTATATTTGTTTATCATAATAATAATTATGGTATTTCATTTAAGACATTTAAATCAACTTATTTATCTGTTAATATCCCGTATACCTATCTATGAAAACATTCAATAACTTAATCATAAGTCATACATTTTGTGTGCTACGAAGTTATGTCAAAGTTTATTACCTTATATCTAGAAGCCCAATTAACCTGTTCCCTTTATAACTAATTATAATATTAACTGCCAGATATGTACCATGTTAGTCAAGTAAATGAATGAATGATTGTCTTAAATGGAAATCGAAACCCGGTACACCCGCCATAAGCGCAATATCATTATTAAATAAACCAATGAGACACCGAACGCATAAATACGAGTGCCTATACCTACTCGTACTACGAAATGTAAAATTGTAAATACAAAGTTACCTATTGGTCCTTTACGACCTTCAATCAACAAATTAGGTATGTAAAAAAGTAAAAATATCTTTACCTGAGATGATACAAACAAGATTAACAACATAGGTCGTTGAAGACGGATATATTAGTAGTAAAAATTCTTTTTACAAAACATTCAAGTTCGTTTAATTATAATTAAGATAAATAATGAACCAAATAAGCTAGATCCTTTTGAAACCTTTTTGCTTATTATATGGATAAACACAATTTAATGCACTTAAATACGAAACTAAAATCATTACAAAGAAAAGACATAAAGTTTATTTTTCATTAATTAATAA
Organism: Conogethes punctiferalis; assembly: GCA_031163375.1. Lineage (NCBI taxonomy): Eukaryota > Metazoa > Arthropoda > Insecta > Lepidoptera > Crambidae > Conogethes > Conogethes punctiferalis. The sequence goes on along the minus strand of CM062086.1, from coordinate 13,485,042 downwards.
TTATATTAACTACTAAATAATTCTTAAGTCTCCTTCGGCGTGGTGAGTGGGATTCACTTCTCCTAGAATAGGAAGGCATGCCCACTAAGTCCCTCTGTGTCGCCATCATCATCATCAGCCTATCACAGTCCACTGCTGGATATCATCTCCAGTTGTTTGCCACTTTGGACAAACACCTGGAGTATTTCCAGAACCGACACGCTGGGCAGGCTGGTTGGCGATCGCAGGGCGTAGCTTCTCGCTCCAGTGACGCTGCTGCCCGTCATATACGGTTATTTAGTCAGTTGCAAGAACCTCGTCTGTTTTACGGTTTACTGTTACGCACAGGTGAAGGTGTAAAGTGAAAAGATGATGGGTTCCTTACATCCCCTGTATCGCCAGTGAGCAGCAACTTGCAGGAACTCAAGTAACGCCGAAGCATACGGCCGCATCCCTGCCTGAACTGGCCAGTCGCAGATGACAAGCCGGCACTCCTGTTAATAAAATAACCTGCACCAACCTATAACAAACGATAAACAACATCTAACTAGTATACCGAAGAAACTAATCTATACATAAAACAGGAATCATAAAGTATACCTATCACGCAAAACGACCATGAAAATGAATTAACCCGGGCGTAACTAACTACCAATCAATAGCACGCTGATTTATTCCCAAGGGGCGATGTTATCACGGCAGTGTTAAGGGTCATATCACATTACTGAGTATTCGGCGTAATCCCAATCGAACGGTATTTGTAGGTAAAGTGGGCTTTAGTTGATCGTTTGTTTTGTTGGCCACTTTCATTGGATATAGTAAAGTACCAGCGTTATTGACGACTAGTTTGGTTCAATGGTACTGAACGCTTTGGTACTACGCAGAGGCTTCGTTCCCCGCTCAATACAAGCATTATTTTGTGTGCATGTAAAGTCTGTCGTAACTATACCGTGTAAGGCCCATTGCAAAGACTTTTAACGAAGCCCTACCTGTAAAAATAGGCAGGCTATTTTACTGATACGGCCTCTTGGCTGAGGACCTCTGGGGTCGGGGATCCGTGCCATTTTTCGTGTATTACTACACAACTGAAAAACATGATTAGACAGTTACTAAAAATAGCACACTACTGCAGATACATCGCTCCGATTCCAAAGTAAGTAGCTTAAGCGCTTGTATTATGGATATCAAAACAACGAAGGTACCACAAATATTATACTTAAATACAAATATGAACACCCAAACACGGAACAAACACAAATGTTCATCACACTATTTTTTTCCCGAGTGGGAATCGAACCCACGACTCCTGGTTCAGAAGGCAGGGGTCACTACCAAATGAGCCACTGAGCCAGTCAAAAAAGTTATTAACGCTATCTCTTCCTCACTTCGCGCTACCCAATCAAACTTCACGATTTTGTAAATAGCAAACGTTTTGCAGCCATCGGGGGGCTCGCCGACACGTGCCAAAACCATTTGTGTGACGTCTCCCAGGATGTGCCCTTGTAAAACGAGCAACGAATGACTCGAGGTCTGTCTGAGGGGTGTACTGGGGTCACAAGCGAGACAAATTGTAAACTGTGTTTTGAACCGGAAAGTATAATAGATTCCCTAGGCATGACTTTTTTTTGGGGATTCATTCATACTTTTATGGTCCAAATACACAAAAATCGAAGAATACTTATTATGTTTTTTATAGTTATTGATTAGACAGAGAGATCTGATGTGATCGATTCGGGCCATACAAAGCAATAGAAAAATTTGCGGCTAACTGATATATTTTCTTTAAACGCATCTTGTCATAGCTTATCAGCCAGTTTTGATTTTGTTTTCACTTTTCGTAGTACATTTTTGTCTATTTTACTATGAGTTACACAAAACATATTTTTGATGCATCAAATTGCATCAAATCATCAATAATAAGTATACTCGTATACTGACTTTTGCAAATACCTAGGAAAAACACTTATTTTGTTTAATACATAAAACTTTATTTAAATAGTTATATTGTTATATTTGCGCTCAGTAGCAGTTTCTGTAAAATAGCTAAAAATGCCATTTTGTATTGTTTATTGTCACACTTCGTTGATTCACCAATCTTACCAAGCTGGTTTTTAAGTTTGATAATACTTTTTTTAGTGACACGAGTAGTCCGTGGTTGGACTGAGAACGATTCAAATTCAAAATTATTTATTGCATTATCATAGGTAATTGTAACATTAAAAGATAGAATATCATAGGTAACATTAAAAGATAGAATATAAGTTAGATAAGATGCTGAATATAAGTATTTTTGATACTGTGAAAAAGTGTATTGGGTTCCCCTAGCCTGCTAGAACGCAAAAGGAAAGCCCTAGCTAGTGCGGCAACTGACCAGTACTCAAATTAATCATTTCTCAGTGTCCATGCCATGGATGAGAGAAGCCCAGGATCGATCAAAGTGGTGAAAGTTGGGAGAGGCCTATGTCCAGCAGTGGACTGATATAGGCTGTTGATGATGATGATGCCAAAGCCGGCCTTTATAATACGTACGTTGAGTATTCTTTATCCCTCACCGCCCAGAAAGAAAGGTATACGACCGACTAAATTATACCTATCATATTTCCAGATACATATCAACAGAATTTATAAAAGATTAAAATAACTTCAAACGACATATCTGACGAACAGAATCCAATTTCCTGTCCTGTTCCTTTTTGATGATTAACAAAACATTATGTAACTATTGTTCAGTTTATTGTAATTTTCTAAAAATAGACAGGTAATTTTTTTAATAACAGATTTGTATTGTTTGTATAAAATGCTTTCCGCTCGAAGTCAAGCGGAGTTAATCAAGGCAATTATGAATACAACAAAATTATATATGTGCCTTATATATAAATTAAAGTTTTCGAGATTCTATTACAGTACTTATATCAGGCCTGGTAGACTGTTGTGCTATATAAATTTTTAAAGCTTTTTGTACTAAAGGATAGTAAAATGCGTCATATAATACTGTTGATAAGTTTACTTGAAATTCTGTGTTCGGCAACAGCTGGTAAGTAGAATTAAATTTAATGAAAAGACGAACTTACTTTTAATTTATTGAACATTCTTCAACGATTAATATAATTTTTTTTTGCCAAAAGATACAACTAATTAAAATATATATGAGTTACGTTTGCAACGACTAGTTAAAGTTCTCTGAATCGTGTTGAACGCAGACCACCTTCTTCTTTTTTTGTCAGCGGAAATAACATTTATTCAGCTTTGCTTGATAAACCTATATTATTATCGGGAATGTGTTTTGGGAAGGTCAGGACGCGTCAGTGGGACTCGATGCAATCTCTCCTCAACGTGACAGCGCTGCCACTCGCATCCTATAGATTGGGCAGCATGCCTCATCATCATCATCATCAGCCTATTGCAGTCCACTGCTGGACATAGGCCTCTCCAGTTGTTCACCACTTAGGGCAAACATTTGGAGGATATACCCATAATCGCCACGCTGGGCAGGCGGGTTGGCGATCGCAGGGCGTAGCTTCTCGCTCCGGTGACGCTGCTGCCCGTCATCGGCCTGTGGTATTTAGCTACGCCTTCATTAGTGATGGTTATTCCGCCACCAGTCGGTTGCCAGCGTCTCGTTTGTTATTCGGCAGGATGCACCACGGGCAGGTGAGGTTGGCTTGGAGCGATAAGATGATAGGTCGCTCCCTTACATCCCTTAGCGTGCCTCAGTAGGACGGTATTCTCGTGGCACCTAGCGATACACGACGTCACTGACCACAGCGTGTGAAGACCACTCTGTCCCTGTCTCCGACTTCCTAGCTGGCTACCACTCTCAAGCTACTTTTAACACACTTATGTCAGACGGGATACCTCGGTAGTCGGTATTCTACGCCTCTACCTGATCACCTACAATATCTGATAATAAAAAATTACCGAGATTCTTTTGTTTTTCCAGTGTCGATTACAAAATGCAAAGCGGCAGACTCCGCTTGCATCAAGCAGTCTGCCCAAGCCTTCGTGCCAATCTTAGCAGTTGGAATACCAGAAATGAATGTGAAATCCCTGGACCCACTGCACATTCCCAATATTGACGCCAGTGGGTCGGATTTGAAGGTTCACGTTACTGATCTGGTAGTGACTGGTATGAAGAAGTGTACCATACCTAATATTTCGTAAGTAATAACTTTTATTTAAATATAACATATCGTAGATATGTATCACAACTATAAAATCTTCAAAACTACTTGATACATGCAATAGTCGAAACATTTCATTATACAGCTACGACTTAGGAGCCTTAAAGAAACGAGCGTACTCCTATTTAAAAGGTCGGCAGCGACCGCAGAACTTGATTTGGATACCCCCATGGGCAGTGTCGACTGCTTACCATGCATCACATTTGCTCGTCTGCCGCCTCTTGCATAAAAAAAGTCACAATATAACTAAGTATATAAAATATACATTCCCCCGTTACATAAATTATGATAAATTTTAATAGTACCAGCAAAGTCACTAATATTACTATGCAATACTCGTATTATGTATTTAACTTATGCATGGTCTCACAGACCCTCCGCAAAGTAAGTAGCTAAACTTACTTTAATTCCATTAAAATATTTTTGTTTTAGAATCAATGCGTCCAGAATGAGCCAGATATTATGTACAGGACAAACAGAAATTACATTTTTAATATGTCGTTTTTGTTTGCAGACGCGATGCAGCCAACCATAAGATTAACGTGGATGTACTATGCTCAGTTGACGTACAGGCTCACTACGACATGAAAGGGAAGATACTTGTACTACCTGTAGACGGAAATGGCCATTTGAGTATTCAGCTATGTAAGGAAATGTTTTTAGTTTTAATGCCTGATAATTTACAAAAAAATAACATTGATAGGAAAAGTATTCCAGACGTATTGCCCTCCAATGTAGGAGGCTTTACCAGGATATCCAGTTATCCCAGACAGGGCCTGAAGCATCTTTCAAAGCTTGTGCCTGGAACCGGGCTTTAAAAGTGCTCACTACTGGACACCTAAACCTAAACACGAAATTACATTGACTGCGTTTTATTTTCAGCAAAAATATTGATCAGCGTTGATAGTCAGTTAAAAGATGTTGTGAAGAACGGAAAGAAGTACTGGAGTATAGATCACTGGGACTTCACTTGGGACTTGAAAGATCGCGCTAACATCGAACTGAAGGATCTGTTCGGGGGAAGTCCCGAACTGAGTAAGTACAATGAGGACAGCGCATTCCATCGTAGACTACGATATCGCTTACCCTCAGGCGAATCGAAGTCAATACGCAAACCTATTTTGAATGAAACAAAGCAATTGCAAACGCTGACAAATCTGAGTAAAAAGTTGTTTCCCACTTAGCTTATGTTAATATCCGCAATCAGGTTAATTCTTTTATTGTATCACACAGCCTAGTGGTTTAGCGTCGCCTGATGGAGAGAGAGAAAATAGATGCCCAAGTTGCTGCGGCACCGGATATACCTACTTACCTGTTACTAATTAATCACATGTCAATTTCGTTCAATATACTAGCGGCCTGTGTAACAGTAGTCGCGAGTTCGATCCCCGTACAGTACCTACAAGCTTTTGTTGTATGAACATGTTTGTCCGTAATGATCTAGCACCCATTGTACAAGCTTTGGCTTATTGTAGGACTAGATGGCGCTGTGTAGAACAGCGTGAGAAGTCATGGGTCATTTATTTATTTAATACTCATCGTTTCAGCTAAAGCCATGCGAGATCTGATGGGCGAGAGTGCAAATGAGATCATCAAAGAAGTTGGACCGCCGATTGTCAAGGCTATAACTGGTGAAGTGGTTGAAGCTATCAGGCAGCTCTATAACCACGTCCCAGCTGACGAATTGTCCATTGACTGAAATGTGTAAGAATAAACATTCAGTTTCAATTATCCTGAAGTTTCTTTTCTACTTTTATAAACTACCGAACGGCCCGGCTTCGCACATACTAATGTTTTTCTTTTTACGGACATAAAGATCTCAATCAGTATGAGGCGGTGCCTCCGGCGACTCATCTGCGGTTTATCGTTCAAGTCTACTCCATATCGCTTTTAACCCAAATCCCTTTTGAAATCCATCCATAATTTGCAAGCTGATGATGATAATTGACTGGCTCGGTGGCTCAATTGGTAGTGACCCCTGCCTTCTGAGCCAAGATTCGTGGGTTCGATCCTCACCCGGGACAAACATTCGTGTGATGAACATTTGTGTTTGTTCCGTGTCTGGGTGTTTATATTTGTATTTAAGTATTTATTTGTGGTACCTTCGTTGTTCTGATACCCATAACACAAGTAAGTGCTTAAGCTACTTACTTTGGAATCGGAGCAATGTATGTGATGTTGTCTGATATTTATAATGATGATGGCATGAAGAAAGTTATTGGATGGACTTATTGACAGACTAATAGTTATAAATGTGTCAAAGAAATTGCAACAACACCTAGTTTCAATCTTAAGGAACCTTGTACCTACTACATATTAGTATCAGACGATCATTGAAGAAGACTTCTTAAATATTCGACCCCAAGGTAATTTAGAAACTCTCTGTACCATCCCTTTTTTTTAGAGGGGAATGCATTAGGCACCGTCGTGCCACCTCCGGGGGGAAGTGACATGATATGTGGGACTCACACCTCCCGAAATGGGAGGGTATACCCATTAAACCCCCCTTTGTCGCCAGTGGGCAGCAAGTTGCAGGGACACGGGCAACGCCGAAGCATACCGCCGCATCCCTGCATGCCCTGGCCAGTCGCAGATTCTCGGTACCATCCTGACTCAATTGGAATGACCTCTGCCTTCTGAACCAAAGGTCGTGGGTTCGATCCCCACTGGGGACGAGGACAAACATTCGCGTGAATATTTGTGTTTGACCCATGTCTGGGTGTTTATTAGTATTTAAGTAGGTACATATATTATCGCCCGCCTGCCCAGCGTGGCGATTATGGTTATATCCTCCAGATGTTTGCTCTAGGTGGCGAACAACTGGAGAGGCCTCTGTCCAGCAGTGGACTGCAATAGGCTGATGATGATGATATTATATTTTGTGCTGCCTTCGTTGTTCTGATGCCCATAACAAAAGGGTTGTATTACCGCCAAAGTCCTGACGCCGAGGGTACAACAGAGTCTTTCTTTCTTAATAGAATAAGCCAGTAACACTATTTGCTCGAACCGGGAAACGAACCCGGAGCCTCTTGGTCAGCAGAACCTGCTACCACCACCAGACCAACGAGACAGTCGAAAAGGTACTAAAGAGTATACCAATATGGTTAGCTATACTTTTCTAAATACCAACTCATATCATAAACCCAAATTAAAAAAATACGTAAATAAAAACTGTACACATACGGTCAGTAATTGGCTTTTAATTTTATATTTAATTTCAAACATACTTTGGTGACACGCGAGGCTTGCACAGCCAGTTCACTTCACAAATTTAAACTTTATTCCAACACCGTAGGGTCTAATTTCGAAGGCGCTTATTAAAGTAAAGCTACGCCATAAATGCAACTTGTCACAACACTGCATTTCACGTGCATTAGGACTACAAACATCGTGATTAAATTTTAAACGTGAAATATTGTTAGAAATAATTTTCGAAACTTGAAACGGAATGGACAATGTTGGACGGAAATGCGCTCATTAAAGTATTTACTGGTCTCTAACATTAGTGTTTGGTTGCACCAAATTGCAGTAGTTTTGGAAATGTGACCAGAATTATAGGTTTTGGTGACAGGTGTGCGAAGGAAATCTGTAGGTATCTTCTATACTTATAAAATCTGTACTGAGGTAAATTCTGTAGGTACATACATGAAATACTTATATTTTCAAAATAACTATCAGGGGGTGATTAGTGATCGATACTAATGCCAAAAATCTATCTGTCAGTCCGTATGTTCGTTATAGAAATTTAAAAAAATTAAACCGACTTCAAAAAAAACACAAACGACCAAAACTACAAAGCGATAAATAACGTAATTAATTCTATCCTTAATATAGAATTATTTAAATATTAAAATTATCACTTATTTTTGAAGTCGGTGCCTGTGTAACTGGTTAGTTACCTGTCAGTTGCCACTGCCATGCTGGCCCAACCCTAACCCCCCACGAGCTCCGGAGACCCTACTCACCAGCAGAAACACGACCCGGAGGTCATTTGGCTGCGGTATTCTAGGGCATAGCGAATCTTCGCTCGTATTGAGCTGCCCGTCCGGGGAAGGACCTCCACCCTATAGAATAGTATTCTATAGGGTGGACCATTCTATAGGGTGGTCTCTTAAATGTATAGTTTTGAGAGCGTACAGTTCGAGATTATTTTATTTTTAGCATTTAATGTTTATTCGCGAGCTATCCTGATAAGATTCAGTCGCAGGAACAAGTGAGTACGTCAAATATTTCTAAAGGGAATAGTCGCCATTCCCTGAACCGTACCTAATTATCAAACAGGTATTCACGTAATTAACCTAACTATTACACTCGTAAGTGAAAAACTATTAAGTCCCAGCCTCCGAATGGTACAGCATTTTCGCCCTAAAGTCCAAATGATAAGGCTTACATTCCTATACACATTTTATATGCTATAGCATTGTTTCCATGAACGGAAAGCACAATTAGATGTTTTACTCGCCTTGCCCCATGCATTCGTAAAATTATTTCCGAGTGAAAATTACAGTTGTAAAAATGAACGTGAATTGTTTTCTAAAAGTAATTAGTACAGGTTCGCCTGTGCTATTTCACTTATGCATATTTAAAGCTAGTAGAACCGATATTTTATGTTAGTAACCTATTATACTTACTTCATTTTTCTAGTTTAAGAACAAAATTTGGCCCTTTATTATGCATGTTACTTTAATCCAAATGTACAAATAATTGAATCATCATTACCAGCCTATTAATTGCAGTCCACTGCTAGACATAGGCTTCTCCAGTTGTTCGCCACTTAGGGCAAACGTCTGGAGGATACGTCCATAATCGCCACGTTGGGCAGGCGGGTTGACGATCCTGACCGTCATCAGTCTGTGGTATTTAGCTACACCTTCGATTGAGATGGTTATATATATTCAGCTGGAAGCACCAAGAGCAGGTGAGGTTGACTTGGAGCGAAATGATTTAAGCCGCTTCCTTACATCTCCTAAAAAAACCTACAAAAGGCTGACTAAATGTAACATAGGCATTATCTACCGGTGAACTGTTGGACTAAGCTGAAACAACCTACTTTTGTAGTAGGTCTATAAAACTAAGTTCTTAATATATACGAGTTGCTAAATGCGTACAGGTCCAAATCATAACCCTCCTTTTTGCTTCGCTGTAATCAGGTACACATATACACAAGTTCAAATGTTTTAAGCCCATTCCGATTATGGCAATAACTGATCAAATGGAATCGAACTATATTACTTTTAATACAACCCAAATTTATCTAAGCACATGTACTAAGTGTGAGCATCAAAATAGTGGCGTGATTAAATAGACACGGTTCGTCAGCCTACCATCACTATCTAACATTTGGCATTGATTGAACACACTATAGTAAAGCGGTAGACACACTGGTGCTTCCTCATTATGATTAAGATGAAGAAGAAATATATACGGGTTACATTGCCTTAACTATAAAGCTTTACATACTAGTACATACGCATAATGACTCAAAGAGCCAAGGATAGATCATCATCATTATCTGCACATGTTCACTTTTGGATATAGGCCATTGGGGGATTTGCCTTAGACAACACTCTTAGCAGGCGGATTGGTTACCGCAGTAGCTTTTATTTGTACTCAGGTAAGCGCTGCTGCACATACATACATAACGTCGCATATTTCTCCCAGAGAGGTAGGCAGAGACCAGGTCCATTTGCTACGATCCTGGCAATCAACTTTTGCACCAATCTCTTCATACATGCTCGTCGCGTCGGTTTAGGCTACTTAGTATTTTACATTTTTAGGACACTTTCCATTTCCGATCCTGCCTTCTGCTATGAGATAGGGAAGTCTTTTTTTGTTTTTTTTTTGTAGAAACAAGTGGGCAATTTAGCAGAGATTAATTTCTAAGCACGTTGTTTTATGTTCTAGTGACAGGTTTTACTTATTTGCGTGTTGATTCAAGCGATAAGGCTTACAATAGCAAAGTAATACGTTACACTCATATTTAATTCACTCGTAAAGGATATAACCGGGCAAAAAGCGAATTTTACTGCCACTTTCACAAATAAAAGGAAAGGTATTTTATCTGGTACGCAAACTGTGGCATTTTCATAAAAATATTTACGGCATTTCCCGTTAGTGTAATGTTACCGGTCTTTGACGGGGCGGCATATTTTGTGAATTTTGTGGCCGTTTGCTTCTTTTCATATTTTGTAAGCACTAGCTGTCTCGAACACAAATGGGATCAAACTTAGCAAAAAAAAAAAAAAATGCATAGATAATATGGTTCAGTGATAGTGTCCGCCGCCTCTGACACAGACGTTACGGGTTCGATCCCTGCACAGTACAAACATTTGTGCGCAAAAACATGTCTGTTTATATTGGTACAGACCAAACAAGCAAACACATAGTTCGCTATGTACAATATAAATTTATTAACAAAAAATGAGCTAAGCAAGTTTATCAGTTTTCTAGTACTTATATATTACAAGCTTTCATCGCTAGAAGCGTTCTAAAATAATAATGTGTAATCTAATATTATACTTTTACTACATATAAACGAATACTATAACGACTAAAAGAATACTATAACGAAACGAGTAAGTGTTTACCTGGGTTTAAAATTAGATTTTTTATACGACGACCGACGTTTGCACGGTAGTTATTCCTGAAATGGATGTAAGGATGATGACAATGATACACGCCCCAAGTATAAACACGTCCTAACATATTGAACTTGACCCCGCGTACAAGCGTGCCCCCGTTCGTCTCTCGGGCCATACATCACCGGAACATTCTACAGTGACGCGGGATCAACGAACCGCCTAATAAATGATGCTTTCTCGTACCTCAATATCGCACCCATTATTGGTAAACGTAAACACCGGTTTGATTTAAGCGGTTAGATTAACACTTGTTTGGTAACGGGGATGGGTTACGCTTGCATTTGTATGCCTATGATTCTCGCGCCCTTACGAAAGCGTTTTATCTTCTACAGCTCATATCATGTCCCCACTGAAGGCCTCAAGCGTACAATAAACTTAGGTGATAAAGCCTTAGTCAACAACGCTGGCAACTAGGTAATTGATCGACTTGATATAGTCTAGGAATTTCTTCTTAGGAGCGCAGTTTCCCTCGCGATATTTTCTTTCACCGTAAAGACATTGTTGTAATAAATAGATAAGAAATATTTATTATCTGGAAAAACACAAAGTACATTAATAGAACCAAAAAAATAGAAACAAAATAAAAAAGAAAAAGAAAGAACACAAATAACAAAATTCTAAGGATATGAGTGAGTTTGCAAATCGAAAACTGTAAGAACGTCTATACTTACGGATATACTATGCAAAAGTAGCTCAATTTCAAACATTATTATGATTTTGGATGTACTTGCACTTGTACAGTGCCTTAACCCTATCCAGGAGCGTCCAAAACTTAATGTTTTCCCTCCTCAAAGTATATAATATTATGAATTAAGTATGTAGTACCTACCTACTTATTTTATTCAGTAGAAAAAGATCATTTCAGCACTAATCAAAGACCTGACATTACTCGACCTTCAATGAAGGAAAACAACGAAAATAGGTCTGAGTAGATAACATCCCACGGGAATCAGGTCAAGGGTACAGAAGGGATGCAGGAAAAATGTATTCTTAGTGTTATATGTCACTATATTTATCCCGGAATGTGTTGGGTTAAAATACGCCGAGCTGAGCTTGATAATACAGTGTGTGAGGTCTTATAAGGATTTCGGAGGGACGTCATGTATTTTCAGATTCGTATGTTCTAGAGATTAGTGTGTTTGAACGAACAAATAGGTAATTTTTAGGGCTCTTTTTGAAATAAATACCAGACAATATCATACAGCGCTACGTTCCTAAAGTAAGTAGCTTAAGCACTTGTGTTAGTTTCAGAACAACGAAGGTATCAGAAAATTCAGAAATATAAGCACCCAGAAACGAACCAGCACAAATTTTCATCACATTAATGTTTGTCCCGAGTGGGAATCGAACCCACGACCCTAGGTTCAGAAGACAGAGGTTACTACCAATTGAGCTACAGGGCCAGTCGAAGTTACTGTAGTAAAACTTAAAAGATCGCCTAAGTTCATTGTACAACTTAACTATACTTAGTTTTAAGTCATTTGTATGGTTTGCAATAAAGTATATCAATCTATCTATCTAAAACATTTATGTATCAGTATCACGAAGCAAATAAAATGGCTGAAGCATCCTGGTCGTAAATGTGAAAGCGACAATTAAAATTATAGACATACAAAGGAAAAGTGACTAGACCACCGTAGAATAGGCAAACTTTCAGTTTATTTAGAAAGTTGCTAATGCGGCTTCAAAGAAGCTCTAATTAAACAGACACACATTCTCGTAGATTAGCAACTCTTGGCAAGCCTAAGATCTTTCGCAAACTGACTTACATGCTCAAAGACGGTTGCTATTATACCAGGCACATAACAGTTTTATCTAATAAACTAGCTGTGCTTGCAACTTCGAGGGTAGAATTGATCAAAATCCTTTCTTAACGGATGCTTACGTTATGACAAACTTACGTCAAAACGTACATGCCCGATTTCAGCCCGATCCGTCCAGTGGTTTGGGCTGTGCGATGATCATGGACTTGTAATACTTTCATGGCGATGATACATCAATATGTCTGTCAGTCATTCACCTTTGGGTTATATTCCGAAAGTTAATCAACTATCTAGGAAATTGATCAAGTTACGATTCTTTCTGTTTTCTGGTGACATTATTAATATTTTGATCGTAAAAATATTAAATTCGTTTTGGGCTTCTTTTTCATCAGGCGTGGGAAAGCCACTCCGCCATTTAAATATAAAAATAATAATCTAACTTTTATTGTGGCAATTAGTTAACATTATTAATTACCCAAATTATAGTCATTTCAAAGATACGTATTATAGGGTTAAACTATTTTTTATTCTTCTTAAAGAAAAAGTCAGACAATATAGTATTAGAAGATCATTATCCGTTGAAACTTATATCACCAACTTAACACCTTACGCCCAACGACGGTCAAAAGATATCCCACAGTCTGTATCGCCATGAAATATTAGACAATGATCTCTAATAATAAGCAGTAACCGTTAATAACAAGTGCAGACAAACACACCGGCCATTAACATTCTTATCTGGTTGTACACACGGAAGGTAGTATCGTTACATACGTCCATTGATCGTCTTATAGGTAGGCGACACACAAGAGGTAGCGGAAGCGGCTTTAGTTCAGTAAACTTATTCTCTGATTTTAATTATTTAGCAAGAATTGGGATTTTATAAATTCAATTTAAAGTAAACGAAAATGTTATATGAACAGTGAAAACGAAAGTCTAAGATTAAAAATAAAATTCCTTTTTAATGAGTTTTTATTTAAATGCGTTAAAAATTAAAATAGACTTTTCCTTTAAACTTTTTACTGACAACTTTATTAATTGTGTCACATTTGGTTGACATGTCTTATATATTATTTTTTTTATTGTAGGTCGACATAATGGCTGACATAATGAAGTGAAACTTGCAGTAGCGCAAATGAAAAGGCACAAAGCCGTAGGCCCTGACGAAATACCCGCAGATATCTGGAAAAGATTGGGACAAATAGGTTTAGAGTGGCTTGTGAGGCTGCTCAACACCATCCTAACTTCATACACCATGCCAGAAGCGTGGCGCAAAAGCTATTTGGTACCTTTTTATAAAAGCAAAGGGGACGTCAGTGTCTGTGGAAACTACAGGGGGATTAAGTTGACGTCACACACTCTCAAAATTTGGGAGAGAACACTTAACAACCGCCTCTTCAAACACGTCGTCATATCTGAAAACCAATATGGGTTCACACCGTTGAAATCCACTACGGACGCTATCCAAGCCACGCGAATCATTATGGAAAAGCATCGGGCAAACCGTGAAGATCTACATCTTGTCTTTATCGATCTCGAGAAGGCGTTTGATCGAGTGCCTCGGAAACTGGTGTGGCAGGCCATGAGAGCACAAGGTATACCTGAATGCTATGTCGCCATAGTACAGGACATGTACTGCAGAAGCTTTACAAGTGTGAGAAGCCTGGCTGGACTTAGCAAAAACTTCGAGGTAAAGGTGGGCGTCCATCAAGGCTCAGCCCTGAGCCCGCTTCTCTTCAACATGGTAATGGATTACTTAACAAAGGACATACAGTCTCCCTTACCATGGTGTATGTTGTACGCTGATGACATAGTTCTCATAGATAAAGATGCCGAAGTACTCCAAAGCACCCTCGAGAAGTGGCGACACGCGCTGGAAAACAACGGCCTCCGGATCAGCAGAAATAAAACTGAATACTTAGAGTGCACTTTCAGTGGTAACACTAACAGTCCCAACTCAATTCACATCGACGAGAATCCACTGCCAAAAGTATCACAATTCAAGTACCTTGGTGCGATGCTGACAGCCGACGGAAACATTGAGGCCGATGTTACCCATAGAATTGGCGTGGGGTGGCAGAGGTGGCGTGCTCTGACGGGGGTTTTATGTGACGCAAGAATGCCTATTAAAACCAAAGGCAAGATTTATAAAACTGCAATCAGACCAGCCATGATGTACGGTGCCGAATGCTGGGCTATAAAGAAAGCACACGAACAGAAGATGCACGTAGGTGAGATGAAGATGCTAAGATGGGCAGCAGGTGTAACTCGACTCGATAAAGTGCGAAACGAGCACATCAGAGGAAGTTACAAAGTCGCACCCATAGCAGAAAAGCTCACTGAAAGCCGCCTACGATGGTTCGGTCATGTCATGAGACGCCCTGAAGACCATGTTGTGAAACAGGCCCTAGCCTTGCCAGATGTGAGGAAAGGTAGAGGACGCCCATTAGCCACCTGGTGGTCCACAGTGACCAAAGACTTAGAGCATGCCCAAACAAATGTCTCGACAACCCAGGACAGAGCATCCTGGCGCTTTAGAACGAGGAGAGCCGACCCCAAATAATGGGAAGTGGCTAGGACAAAGAAGAAGAAGGTCGACATAATGGCTTCCCTACGCCTGATGGAAACCGAAAGAGAAGCCCAAGTATCTGGTCAGTTACCTATCAGTTGCCATGGCCATGCCGGCCTAACCCTAACCCCCCACGAGCTCTAGAAACCCTGCTCACCGGCTGAAACACGACCCAGAGGTAATTTGGCTGCAGTATTCTATAGGATATAGATAGGGGATGTAAGGGAGCGGCCTATCATCTTTTCGCTCCAAGCCAACCTCACCTGCCCGTGGTGCATCCTGCCGAATAACAAACGAGGCGCTGGCAACCGACTGGTGGCGGTATAACCATCACAATTGAAGGCGTAGCTAAATACTAAAGACCGGTGACAGGCAGCAGCGTCACCGGAGCAAGAAGCTACGCCCTGCGATCGCCAACCCGCCTGCCCAGAGTGGCGATTATGGGTATATCCTCCAGATGTTTGCTCTAAGTGGCGAACAACTGGAGAGGCCTATGTTCAGCAGTGGACTGTATAGAATAGGCTGATGATGATGATGATGATGATTCTATAGGGTGGAGGTCCTTTCCTGGACGGGCGGCTCATTTCGAGTAAAGATTCGCTATGTCCTATTTGCCACTTTGGTAAAGTTAAATAAAGTGTTGGGCTAAAGTGTTCAATTAAACGGTTTGAGTCTGCCAATCATTTGTATAGTGATCGTAATATTCACGGAACTAAGTATTTTCCAGATTAGATTATTCCATTTGTAGTGATTTACATTGTCTCGCGCTTATACCTATTTATTTTTATAAAAAAATAAATCTTAGTCATCTTTTGGATTAACCTGTTAAGTATTTTGAATATAGAATTTTAATTATGACTATAATTACCAGTAAAATTAAATAGTCATGAAGACAAAACATTTTTTTCATAACCGATTATAAGATTACCCTTTTTTTTAAGATTATCTTTTTCCTTTCGCTCCCGCTTCCTCTTATAACCAGCCACACCTCTAGCATATGATATACGTGTTTTGACAACAGTCATTAGCGCTGGTTAACTACCCACAACTATCGTTAGCAGAACGTTTGCGTCTCTCATAATCATTACTGGCAACGACATTTTTCCCTCGGGGATGTTTGGAGAGCTAAATTATGCTTTAGACGGGATTAGGCAGCTTATGTTGTTAAAGGACGGACAGATTTGAAAATACAGACTGGAGATTTGTACTGTCTTGTTTAGTTTTTTTTTTATAGAAATTGCGTTTAGGATGACTTCATTTCTCCTGATAGTAAGAGGTCGTGAGGTATTAGGTCGACAGGCACATTAGGGCAAACCAACCACGCCTGTTGCCCTTACCCTGAAGCAGGGCCGTCTCTACCAGGGGGTGCAAGGGGTGCGGTGCACCCGGGCGCAGGGCGCCAGGGGGCGCCTGTCAAGCGCCAAGGTCAATGAAAATATAATCCTCAATAAATAGGGCGCCGGTTGAGTCCCGCACCCCGGCGCCGAATAGAGTTAAGACGGCCCTGCCCTGAAGGCCCACTGAGATGCCGTTTCACTCCCCACATAAAGAACCTTTTAGTTTCTGCAAGTAAGTTAATGCACTTGATATGTTTTTTCTTTTTTTTTATAGAATCTCAACGAGAGGATAGAGCCAAGTAGAGACCAAGCCACTGCGACAACAAACAAGAAGGTAAGTAAATGAATCACTTGTCAGTTGCTATTGCTATCAGATTTTGGAATAATGATTGTTATTATAGAACCGTTTTTTTTCACATATTATTATACATATTTTCCAAAATGTCGAGTTATTTACTTACATATCGATGCGAATGGCTCTAGTAACAGCCTTATGTCATAGACATAAAGGCTTTTTGACCGGCGTTAGCGGCGTGAGACTTTATGGTCGTTCCTTAATGTTTTTTCCAAAAGACACATTATTAAGAACGCGTTATAACATGCAACAAAGCGAACATAGAACTATTTGTCTAATGTCATACAACAAACGGTTAGCTATTAATACCCGTTGCAAGTGATTGCCGCGCCGCGTGCCGTGACAAACTCGTGTGTGCCGCGTGCCCCGCTATTCGTGTCCCATTTGACCCGGTAATAGTAATGGTTTTGTTGGCGTGGCCGGGGATTTTCAATTTGCTGTAAACAAGCAGCGTTGACGGTTGCAATTTGCTGCTAAATTCAACTTCGAGTTAAGTAAAATAGACTGTTTTTGATATCTTAGCGCATTCGGGCAACAGGTATACCTGTATCGCCATGAAAGCTCTATAGGGCAGGCGGACTTTTCATGGCGACACGACTTTAGGAAATTACTCACGATGATAATGATAATACCTATGTACGATATTATTTTTCATGTCTCAGACAGATGAATTAGATCCCGGCCAGACCAGCATTTCGGGTGTTCACACTAGCGTATTCTCTGTCCGGCGGCGACCGCCGATCGACTGCAAAAATGCGAAAGAAACAGGCTGACTATCTTCTATTTTTATAGGAAAGCATTTCTTTATAATTTGACCATAGTGCGGCAATAGCCTGCTCATAGTATAAACAGGGGTAGCGTTTTAACAGCCAAAACGCACGGTGTCCGGCGCGTGGATAGCGCGTTTTTGCTGCTAAAACCGCTATTTTGGCCGAGTTCTTATCAGTAACACTATCTTCAATATGTACCAGTTTTTCTCGATAGCGTAATGGAGACCACTTTTTGAACCCGGCGATAGAGCCATTTTTATTTGTAGGTATCTGACGATTCATAAGTGTTTGTCGTAAGCCGCCGTACGCTTTCCGCAGTTACCCTATGACCCCTACATACATATTATCAACTTTCTAATCAGAAAGATACAAAAGAGATACAAAACGCATTTCCTAGCTCAAACCTAGCGCTCTTATTATTATCAGAAAATGCAAACAAAATATGCAATTATGCACACGCGTGTGAATTTCGCAAGCAACTGCGCCGCTCGGGTTTACAAACACCGTAACACCGCCGACAAAGAGCAAACACGTTGCAAAAACAATGTTTTATTAATATCCTAATTAAGAAGTTGCCTGTAATCAGCGATGCGTGCTACTCGCTAAACGAAAGCCTTTATTGAAACCTTGCGTTGTTTACGTACATATTATATGCGCCGAGTGCACGGTTGGTATATTGAAAATGCATTTTTAAAAGGGAACAGGAACGATTTGTTTTTGGAAGTTAGTTTATGTTGTGTATAAAGGAGTATGTGCAACTATAACGTGCTGTATGTAATGTTTGCATTACATTTGTATGCATGTATATGTAATGGGATCATGGGCCTGATATACCTAAAGGGTTATTTAATTCTTACTTGGTATTGTATAATTTTAACCAAATGCGAAATATATACGAGTTATAAACATCGGAAAAAATTGGCATTGAAAAGAAGAACTATTGACTTTACTGCCGATTCTTCTTGTTCGTAACTTTATTTTTAACAGCGATATATATATCTACTAAATAATTAACCCAAGACATGCCACGCTGGGCCACACAGCGTCATCTAGTCCCAAACTAGGCCGAAACTTGACTTGTATGACTTACTTAATAACTGATAAATTTACTTACCTATATACTTTTAATCGGTTCTGCGGCTAATAACCGTTGGGGTAAACGAGTTCTGGAGTGGAGACCGCGTCTCGGCAAACGTAATGTAGGACGCCCTCAGGCCAGGTGGAGTGACGATTTGTGCAGGACGGCTGGCAAGTGCTGGATGCGAGAAGCCCAAAATCGATCATGGTGGCGAACATTAGGAGAGGCCTATGTCCAGCAGAGGACTGACACGGGCTGATGATGATGATGATGATGATGATGATGATACTTTTAAAATTAGTAAAGATGTTTTCAATAAGCTTATCCGATGACAAATAACTGAGCTTCCTTCTTGGTTGGTGAACACCAATACTGCAGACATTACCTATTTAAAACTCGGTTGCGACCTCTTCTTTTTTTTCTTCCTTGGGTCATTTGTAGTGCAAACTTTTTACAATGATCAATTTATTTCGATTAACTTACCGTATGATCAATGAAATCTAAAGCACTCAATGTAACGTGTGTGCCTCATGCCGCGACCACACATTGGATTCAACTTTGCATCCAATTAGTGTCCTATGCCCAATACTAAAGCGTGTAATGTCTTCATTGCGTCAAAGTACCGATACACACATTGGGCGCAAAACGTTACGTTGGTGCAAATATCTCCAATGTGTGGCCGCGGCATAAATTATGAGCTTTGCACCAAATAAACATACTCTCTTTTTAGTTAATAATGTACCTACATACATTTTAATCGATAACACGACTTATCAACACTGTATCCTATCACCATCCTATTCGTTTTTTCGTCCAGTTCATTTAGTGATGTATTAAAGGCGCTGATGAGTCGGCACACAATGTGCAGGATCATTTGAATCTCGATCATCCACCGATGAGCCTTACCCCCTGACCATAAGGCATCTATTCGCTTGCTCACAGATAGTATCGCTGACCGCACTATCGGTCCGAACAATTAATGTTGATTTCGTTGCCGTTATTTGATTTGTATCTCAATGTAACTGTACGTGAGTCTATGGGAATTGCGCCAATTAAATCGCTATAGGATAGGTATCAGATGGCTGGATAGGACGTGTTGGGCAAAACAATGAGAGATAAATTAGCCTGCGTGTGGGCTGATTGGTTTGGGACGTTTGAATGTCAGCAGTGATAGGAGATGTTGAGAAGAGATCAAGAGGAAGATGCTAACAGCTTTATCAACGAGATTTGAACTGTGTAGACTGATCTTAACTAGAGCCTTACTTCCATTTACTACTAGGTTCCTACGTCCATCTAAAGAGGACCGTTCAAGACTAACATTTCCAGCACTTACGGGCAAACATTGAACGAGCTCTCAGTCGCAGTGATACTATGTACCTAGTACCTACTGTTTTACGCCTATTGATGATAACTTTATTAATTGTGCAACAGTACTGATATATCGAAGCTGCGTAAATCCCCTATTGTACCTAATAGACTTAAAAAAAAATACTCAATTGACATCACTTACTTTGTTGAAACTAAGATTTGTTGTTGAAACCAGATGTTGACTGGGAAAGTCTCCCGGAACACCCAAACCCGAGGCAATTTAGAAAAGCTCCTTAACTGGCCGGACCGGGAACCAAATCCGGAATCTTCGGATCGTCCAAAAGATTCTCTTTACACTTCGCCAATAGTAAATAGGACTATAACTAGTTAAACATTACTAACAAAACTAATTTTAAAAAATGTTAATAATTTAGCATTTAACCGTATCGACTCTATTTATACTCAAAATTATATTACTTTTCTAAGTAAGTTCATTTGCTATAAAACACCTCGATGTTTTATTAGTCCAATCTTGATTTATACTGACGATTATACTTTGTTCCTTAATAATGAACAATATGAATGGCAAAAGTATTTAGAACTTATTAGGAATGATTAATGTAACTTCTTGGTGGTATTGGCTGCGATACGACTCATCAGGGTTCCGTATAAAGCTTATAAAACCTTACCTAATTTAGGTTAATGACTTTTAAACACGTTTTAAGTTCGTGCGAGGCTCTTTTGATCAATATTTGGTACTTGGCTAATAATGATGACCTGTCCAGAAGGTCGTTTTTTAATTATTGTTTACGTTACGTAAAGGTACGTTTAGTAATAGAGGTTCAAGAGAGGACGAAGCGAATCTTCACTTGAATTGAGCTGCCCGTCCGGGGAAGGACCTCCACCCTATAGAATACCGCAGCCAAATGACCTCTGGGTGTGTTTCTGCCGGTGAGTAGGGTTAGGGTTAGGTCGGCATGGCGGTGGAAACTGACAGGTAACTGACCAGTTACTTGTCCGTTGTTACGGCGACTTGGGCTTCTCTTCGCTTTCCATCAGGCGTGGGAAGCCATTATGTAGAGCTACTATAAAAAAGATCGGCCTGTGGTATTTAGCTACGCCTTCAATCGTGATGATTAAACCGCCACCAGTCAAAGCCTTGCTTGTTTTTCGGCAGGGTGCACAGGCAGGTGAGAGTGGATTGGAGCGAAAAGATGACAGACCGCTCCCTTACATCCCAAATACGAATACGGTCACCAAAATAAAATATTTGAATTTGAATTTGAAAATTAAAGCATCGAATCCGTCTCACGCTTTGCCGCCCTTATTTATTCGCGCCATGCATCATTCGACCGGCGAACGCATTAAAATATTCCCCGACACATAACTCATATGCGAACGAAAGATTTCTCAGAAAGGATAACTGATCCGCATATAGGTACAGCGGATTCAATTATATTTCTTGGCATGCTAATAAATTGAATTAATTACTTACAACAGTAAGTGTGCGGTAGAAGCAATAAGGTTAGGGACGAGACAGCGGCTTATGAAAGTATTTGTTGTCAAGAAAGAACACCGCCAATGCGAAAATTGTAGTTCATGCCGAGATTTGACTAACCCCGTGGCTCATTTGGTAGTGAACCGTGCCTTCTGAACAAAGGGTGTTGATGTTGTGGGTTCGATTCATACACGGGCAAACATTCATGTGATGAACATTTAATTTTGTGTTTGTTGCGTTGATATTTATTTATTCGTGTAATGAGGTATTATAAAAAGGTATATATATAATACAAACAAACAAACAAATAATCAAATCTTTCCTCTTTATTATTTATTATTAGTTTAGATACCTTTTTTCGTTAGTGCAGAAAAAATAGCATTATTATAGGCAAAAAGGGATCACAGATATATTGCAGTACAATGCAGGGTATCATTATTATCCATGAGAGCGTTCTCTTTCAGACCACCTTTAGGTTCATATAATGCTGAAGAGAGTAATATTATTCAACTAAGAATCTTTGCTATATAGTAAAATTAGTAAGAAGTTTCTAAAATGCTATTGTATGAACTTAAGGAAATTAAGAGATCTAATCAACAGCCAATCTACTGGATAGTCACTGGAAAACACGAACCAGCCAAATCAACGCCTTAATTCCCTGGGTAAGTCATCGTTTAGATAAGAAATATTAAGCCGAAATTAAATGGACCCTTTTATATTATCAAACATTTTCATTACAAAAATGACAAGATGCACTTTCTTTCACCTTATCTTATCTTTTATGATATACACCCAGTGAAAGCTATGCTATAAAACAATAAAAATTGTCAATTTCGGTGATGTATTGTAAGATGTTAATTTAATATGCGGATGACACTCAACACGATTTCTAGTCTTACTAACCAATTGATTGCCAAGAAGTGAGCAACTAGAATATCTATTATTCTCGATACATATAAACATAACTAGCGTTCAAGGGGTTAATTGAATATTACGATCTTTCTCAAATAGTTATTACAAGACAATTAAATTTTGAGGAAGATCTTTATTATATTCGTCCATAGGGATCTTTACTGAGCCCCAACGCTTATGTTCTCAGCTAAAGTAGATTTATTACGTTCAATTTCAAACACAATAAAGTCCATTTTGAATACATCCTAAGTACAACTAATCAGCACATTAGATTTCTTGAGTGCTTTCACAATAGGAATACGTTGCGTCGGAAATGGAAATCATATTAACCGATTTTGTTTAAGTCATCAGGCCAAGATCCTTAGCCCAAAATCGAGGAACGTGGCGAACAGTTGGAGAGGGCAGCCATAATTCTAGACATCAGTGGTCTGCGAAAGGGCGATGGTGATTGTAGCATACATGAACATACAAACAGACACACACAACTACACACACTGTCAAACATCTGACAGTGACATCTGACACTGACATCTGACATTGACATCTGACAATGACATCTGTCGTCTCGTTCCTACACTTCACGCAAGGTGCGAGGTGGGAGGACAGTCAGTCTGTGTCCCACCGCCGCCGAGTAAAGACGTGTTCGTGTGAGGATAGCGAGCCGATATATAAACTAAACACATCGTTCATTACTTTATTGTTCAAGGTTATTTCATATGTGGATTAGTGTATACTACAGTGATGATAATGAAATCAATTTTATCGCTTGCTCGTACGCTCTTTCTTAAGTGGTGTATATCCCTAAAAACGATTCGAGAGCATGTGAAAAGCCCCCCTCTCGAATTACCCCTAGATTACAAACTCTACGGTACCCCAAAACGTCATTTCGTGATGCTCGGTAATAAATGACAAGAGGGGTAGATAAGACCTCGGATTTGTGGCATTTGGGCATGCTGATACCTTTATGACGTTTTCATGAGTTAGGCATTGTTGCCGGAATTATCCGGTTTCATTCTGTCAAGTTAATTAATTATTTAATATCGTCACTATGCTTAGATGCAAATGCCTATAGATTCTGCATTGTCAGAATTTGTAACTCATCTTACTTACCTACAAGTTATGTATGTAAAATGTTAAATGCTACTTCATACAATATACAATAACTAAATAAAACAAAACAAAGTCGCTTCTATCTGTGTCTCCCTACGTATGCTTAGCTTCAAAACACAGATTAGTGCTTCAAAACTACGGATATGGATTTGATGAAGTTTTTTATTATTTAATCGATAGAGTGATCCAAAAGGAAGGTTTATAATGTATAATACATTTATAATATAAAAGAGAAACACTGATTAGAGGTTTCAAATGCGTTATTTTGAATACCCGAAGCGAAGGGGACGGCGGATTATAGTATAATATTATTATGATATTAATAGTAATTGATATTGACATGAGACATGATGCAAATACTTATTTCTTTGAGTGTATTGAATGGATGTTTGTTACTTTTTCACACAAAAAATTAAACGGATTTTTCTTCAATTAGTTTAAGTAGATAATATTCTTATTAATTAAAGCCTATGTTTGGCTAAAGTTCATAAGGATATTATCATTTCACATATCACATAATATTCATGCGGGCAAAGCCGCGGGTTGCAGTAAAATAATGAGATACACGTTGGATCATCTGGGTAGTGAGTATAACTAGTAAAAAGGTCACCGATTACAATAAACTTATAAATTTTCATTAAAATGCCGTACAAGTTGGTAGCTCTTACTAACTTAAGTCTACGAGCATCCCTTTCTAAGTAAGGCTGTGGTTTTGTATTAGCGACGAAGTGAATGATTTAATTTTAGTTGAAATTACATTTTGACATCTCAATGTAGGTATGGCCATATCTTTTAAAAAAAACGCATCAAAACCCGTTGCGTAGTTTTAAAGATGTAATAAGGACAGACAGGAAACAAAAGCGACTTTGTTTTATACTATGTAGTGATGTTACTGTAAAGTTTTAACCGCGTTCATCACACATCCGTTCAGTACGTTTAACGTGATAGAGCAGGAGTAGGTAGTAGGAGAAATGGACAACTTTCACATTTATAATATTTGTTGCATTTAGAGTAAACCAATTGTGCAGTCTTCATTATTACATTTTTTCTACAACACTATAGATATTTCTATCCTCCAACCAACGCGACGCTTTCAAACAACCACGGCTTTACCCACCCA
Organism: Conogethes punctiferalis; assembly: GCA_031163375.1. Classification (NCBI taxonomy): domain Eukaryota; kingdom Metazoa; phylum Arthropoda; class Insecta; order Lepidoptera; family Crambidae; genus Conogethes; species Conogethes punctiferalis. Next base: position 13,460,421 of record CM062086.1, on the reverse strand, counting down.
GGACGAAGGCCCGGCGCCATATTTCGTAGCGAGTTTAATTCCGGCGCCCGCGTCCCGCCCACCTGACTCTGTTATTGGCCGAGTAAATCATCCCTCGTGACCTTTGCCAAAAAAATGCACGCGATAGTTTGTGGGACCTTTCCCCCGAATTTGTTATTCGAATGAAGTAGCTTACGCGTCCGTTCTTTGAAGCGTATCTAACTTTTATCAGAATTTTCATTTGCATCTTGTCTGGCCCGGCCCGATGGTTCATTTGGTAGTGACCTCTGCCTTCAGAACCAAGGGCCGTGGGTTCGATCCCCGCATATTACAAACTTTTGTGTGCATAAGCATGTCTATTTGTATTGGTCTGGGAGTTTACTATATTTAATGTGGCACTTTGGGACCAAGAGATCTTGGGTTTGAATCCCGGGTAGGACTTAAATTTGCTCAGTTAAAGTCAAAATAATCTTTTTTCGCACCTGATCTCAATCCGGTCGTATCGAATCACTGTGAGATCGAAAGAACTCGAATCGAAAAGATCCACTAAAATTTAAAAAAAAAATCATAATTATCCTACAAAATGGCGTCTATTTAAAAATGCTTTAGCGTAATAAATTAAAAAAGGACGCTCGCGACGGAAATCATTATTCGTCATTCCGACAACAAACAATGCAGTAGTCCCGGATTCGAATATATTTACGTAGCTATACAACTCGAAAATACGGATTAATGGGAACGAGATGCAGTCGCGAGGTTCCGTAGATTTTAATGATGTTGAATAATCAAACTACTCAAGAACCGTGTCCATCTTTGTTTTTAGATTTCACTGTAAATAACAGTAGGTAAATAAAGCAGTCCGTTGTTCGTATGGTTTTCCGGTTTTGAATAGGACCACCCCAATATGCTTTCATCATCATCACCAGCCTATATCAGTCCACTGCTGTACATAGGCATCTCCTAATGTTCTCCACTTTGATCTATGCTTCTATACTGAGCCATTTATCGTACTTAAATATTTTTGTTGACTGGCTCGGTGGCTCAATTGGTAGTGACCTCTGCCTTTTGAGTCAAGGGTCGTGGGTTCGATCCCCACACATTACAAATATTTGTGTGCATGAACATGTCTGTTTGTATTGGTCTGGGTGTTTTCTACGTATAATATGTATTTATTTTAAAAAAACGTATCTAAGTAAGTTTATCAGTTGTCTAGTACCCATAGTACAAGCTTCGGCTTAGTTTGGGGCTGGATGGCGCTGTGTGGCCCAGCGTGGCATGTCTTGTGTTATTTTTCTTTTTTTTTTGTTTTGTCCTCGAGAATTATGTTTACACATACCTACTTAATACTAATTACGTAATTTTTCGTGAAAAAAAATTCGTCAGTGATTTGAGAAGTTTCTGGATATTCAGCAGGACTAGACGCAACTCTTCTTCAGCACAGCAGGCTTAGCATTTATCAGAGTTGTATCCTCCCGGCAACTAGCGATGCTGACTTTTGTGATCGAAGACGAGTGTCATCATCTTGAGCACCAGAGTGACAGATAAAGACACCTCGGTAGCCTTCCGTGCCCCAGGTTGTGACCAGGCTCATGTTTCATAAAACCGCAAAGCAGATAATAATGATGAAATTTCCAAACCAACTGAGGTCGTGAGAATATGCTCAAGTCTATTAATTTCCCATTAGGTATAACGAAACAGTAATGAATTCCCTGCTGTCATATATCCCTTGGGTAATATCGTGATTTACCAATTAATTATGTAGTTAAATCGGTGGTCGACCATAAAGAGGAAATATAACTATTGCAACGGAACCAATGAACCCTAAAATATTTGGGGAAAGAGCGGACGACAGAAAAGAAACAATTTCGCTTTATAGCTTCCGCCCCTAGCATTATAAAAATGAAGTTTTTATACTCTAAAGAGGTACAGACGGTGTCGGAATCTCAGTTAATTTTACACCGACCTTCGATCTTCGGATTAATAACCCGGCTTTTTTGATCAACTTGACTGGCGGCTTTTGTTCTGAAAAATTAAGGCGAATATTCCTTTAGGGCGTGACTACAGGGGAGTACTTACTACTTGCAAGTCGGCAAAATGCCACAGGCCCCCAGCCGTATCATCATCATCATCAGCCTATCGCAGTCCACTGCTGGCCATAAGACTCTACAGTTGTTCGGCTACTTTGGTCAAGCATCTGAAGGCTTTAATTGCCACGCCGGGAAGGCCGGTTGAAGATCGCAGGGTGTAGCTCCTCGCTCTGGTGACGCTGCTGCCCGCTATCGGCATGTGGTACTTAGCTACACCTTCAATCGTGATGGTTTTACCGCCATCAGCCGTAATAAGGGTTAGAAGAAATTTTCTACTTTTTTATCCCAAATTAAAAATCCGATTAATTTGCCGCGGGTCGTCGAAATGTATTACGCCACTATCCTTAGGTAGTAAGACCTGAAATGCTGCATATCAAGCATGAAGTTACGTTTGGATTATGAGTAGGTCAACCCAAAGAGATCTATCAGTTTATGTCTCTCAAGACAGGCACACTCGCGAAAATTTAGAACAGTTCATTCGAAATGTTCTTGTATCGAATTTGAAACATATCATCATGTGATAGGTTTCAAATTCCATTGCGGTGCACAATTTGTATACGAATGCAAGTTTCCTCACATGATCTATATGCGCACCCAAAGATTTACATGACAAGCTTAAACAAACTTCTTAAACGGATTAAGGATGAATGTTTTTGATATAAAACCCATAAGTTGCCGTCCGTCTTGGAATGACGTCGTAGATTTATCCATAATTCCATACTGTGCACGTACAAACTTTACGATCATCAAAATTCCTAATAGCCCTTGACAGGCATACACTATTCAAGTGATATTATACGGAGAACATTAAAAAGGCGTAAAGTGTGAAACAGTGCCGCAATGGGAAGCAAAGTAAGCCACGTTTTGAATAGTTATTAAAAAAGTTTTTAGTATTTTTTTGAGACGTTTTATAGGTGAAGTTTATTACCGTATTTAATATTTTAGTCTTGGAGCCAGGTGACACGTTCTTACAATGTTTAAAGTAAACTAAGTATAACATATCTGCAAAGTGACATTACTATGATATACATCCCTTTGAATATACATCATCCAAGTGAATTTAATAAAAAACGAAAAGGATAAGTAATCATTACCTTCGTAATTCTATTTTATTGAGGGAATATAATTAAAACTTATACCGTTTTAATGCGAAAAAATAACGAAAAGAAGACATAACAGCATAGTGACTGATTGTAATAAGAACTTTCTCCTCTGGTTCATCTGTAACCTTTGAAAAAAATATTCACTATTTTATTCAAATTCACCTATCGTTGTATTCACCATCATGTAATTTCTTGTCATATTGAACCATATCCCTTGAACTACATAGGAATTCAATGTTGTATGACTTCATTCAATGGCCCATTAAGTCGAAAAAATATGACGTGAATTTACAAATGCACTTTTACATTTCTTAATTAATTCAATGACATTAACGCAGTAATTATGCGTCTCAAGGAAGTGTCTTAAATGTTTGTGTGATTTTATTTACGATCTGTTGAGTTTCAAAAGCAACTTATTCTTTTGTTTATAATTTTATAAATTTCTTTTAAACACAAAACTGTTTAGATTCATTTCCAAAATTGTTATTTGGTTTAGAATTTTAATTTTTCTATTGTGTATGTTTACTTAAGTAACTAAAGTTTTCATAAAATTTTCATTGGAAGAGGTCCTGCAGTGGACGTATACAGATTAATGATTAATATCATTACATTTATATTATAATCATAGATCAGATTATGAAAATGTAGCAAATTATTGTTAGTAAAAACCTTTTATAAAATGATTATCCCCTTTTTTTAACTTTTATTATAAAGTTGATAAAATAAAAACATTCTACCAACCAATTTTGTTGCGATTATCAACTAAATTGGGAATATTTCATCCTTGTTATGTTTATTGAAATAAATCTGTATTTTTGTAAAGCAGATTGTCTCAAGGGTTTCTTAATGCGATTTAGAATTTTCTCCGTTATCATCTTATACAATAAGAATTTGATTAAGACGGCAGTTCCTTCTGCGAATTTCACATTAACCCTGAAAGCGCTTAAGTTTGATTCCAGGAAGCCGAATTTCCGAATCGGGTTGGATTTAGAGTTATTAGACATAATATTTTGATGGAAATTTACTGAAAGTCAACCATGATATCATAGGCTTTACTCAATACAAGCTTATTTTGTAATTTCAACTAGCTTAGTATTTCAATTTAATATTTATAGGTGCAATAATATACCGTACAATATGTAGTTAATTAAAATTATGTATTAACATTTGAAATGCAAGTGAGGATTGAAAGAAAGAAAGAAAATTAGTTTATTTACATACATATTACATGGAATTGGTATATTGTTATGATAACACTTTGACATTAGAATACACATATATTAAGCAAAATAAATTCGACATTGGGAAATGTTTTTTTTAATTACAGACGGGGCAAACGGGTTTGAAATATTTTGACTTTGTAGGTTATTTTGACTTTGACTTTGAAGATCACCTGAATGGTAAGTAAGTTTGCACTATAAATAACCCAAAGTAGAAAAGGTTGCAACGGAACCTTACGATTTTGATACGACAAAATAAAAAAGTCCTTGTCAGGGCTCAAACACTCACTATAATCATTATCACGGAAGTTATAATGATGATATTGTTATAGTTTAGTACACTCTCTGTGATACGTAAAAGTAAAGGTGGTAAAAGCTACACGCAATCAAACTTTTCAAGAAACAGATTGTCTTAGCTAACATGAAACGATCATACAACTATTTCTACATAGCTTTGTAATTAAAGCACTAGCAAAAGGGATTTTACACGATGAGATTTGGTCGTGAATATCTAGAAAGGGGGTGATACGGTTCACAAAATGAAAAACTAATATTAAACAAACTACGGAGTTCGTAGGTACCTACGTACCTAGGAACTGTACGGTTCCTAAGTAACGCTTGGCTGTTTTGTTCAAAACAATCAAAATCCTTACGTTACTATGATGATGATACAACAGTTCTCTGGGATCAGCTTCTAGCTTCGAGACTTTTCGGTATTGATAGCATCTTCAAAAAGCGCCTTCTTTTCCTTCAAAGAGGAGCCTCCGAATTTCTCACGGGCCGGCAAGGTACCTGTGATTACCCTGGTACTACGGTATCTGTAGGTTAAAGTGATCCCTTACCATGAGGTAACCTTCGGCATTTTACTCTGTTTTTTTTTTCTTTCTTTCTTTATCAACCTATGGCCCTATGCTATCCTACTGCTGGATAAAAGTCTCCTATTATATTTTCCACAGTTCTCTGTCTAAAGGCAAAGTCTGCCAATCCTCTGATCAATGGATCAGATCGCCCCTTCTGTCATAAAAAAAGCTTATATCGTAATAATATTTGGTCGTGTCGAAAGCATGAACTGGCTGAGAATTGCATAAGTGCGCAGATTATTTATGAATAGCCTTAACACTAATATATTGGCGAGATATGGCCGTTTCTGCAGACTATTAATTACTTAGCACTGCGTGAATTATGACCGGCTGGGATACCTACCTGATATTCTAATGGAATAAGTAATTTGTTGCATAAGTGAGAAAAGTCGTGATTGAAAATAATGTTTTTATTTAATTCTGTAAAGGTACTGAAATTAAAAGGGGACCCAATCGCATGGGCTGTGGTGACTGACTGGTAACTGAGGTTTCCTGCCTGTTGTCTAAGTGACTTAGGCTTCCTTTCCAGCTTTCTATCAGGCATAAGGCAGCCACTATGCTGAGCGAATATAAAAAAAATCTTTAGATAAATAGATATACTTTATAGAACACCAAACATTTGACTTATAACTACATAGATACAAAGATATATTGACGTACAAATTAGGCAATCTTATAATTTTTCTCGTCTCGTCATTTTGTAAATCATGATCATCAAAACGTCGATCAGTGTAAACACCGCGCCAAGTTCGCGCGATGAAACACGGACAATGCCTAAAATGTTGCAAAAATTACAAGCATTTTTCTCATGGGGCAGAAACGCTCATAAAGTGCTCAGCGTAAGTAATGTCGGTCGGGAGCGAATATCTCTCCCACACTAGCGCTAGGAATCCTGTAATTGCGAGGGGTGCCAGACTGCATGCTGTTGCAGCTGTGTTGACCTGGCTGCAAGTGGGTTAATTGCAGTCTTGTACGTAATCATTGCTTTCGGCAAGCTGTTCCCAATGCTGGGGTTAAAAAACTGGAGCGGTCGTCGGCACGTGCTATGAATGAGATTGAAACGTCTCATTGCATTTTCCACATTCTAAAATAGTTTTAAGTGATAAAAGTAAATAAAACAAAACTGTGTAGGTATATGGCATTTTATGTCAGAGAATCTAGAAACATAATAAATAATAAGTTCATTATTTTCCCGAAAGAAAAACCTAACTAGCTTGTGTCATTGCCATTTTTTATATCATTTTAGTAGGTCTCACTTCGAGACAATCTTTAGGTAGAGAATAGATAGAAAAGAGGAGGTGGTCAACAAATAAAAATTTTAATCGGTATATAAAGGCTTAAACAAAATTAAAAAACATCACTTCCTTTGTCATTACTTTACAAGACCACTGGTCTAATAAAAATTTTGCTAAGTCCGAAAGTTTTCATTTTGTTACACTTACTTAGAGACAGGCTTGGACAGTTGTATAATTTCTGAACCAATTTCATAATTAGTTACTAAAAACGAATTTTATGTTTTATTAATTTAAAGTCAACCTAGTTTCTAAGCCATTGGTGCAATAAAGTAGGTATGTCTATCTATCTAATTCTAAAATTCTCTTCGCTCATATAGAAGACAAATAGTTTTCATAAAACAATATTTTTAAAGAAACGTAAAGAAAGATTTCCATCACATTCCCCATAAAAACTTAATGTTTAACCCTATTAATCATATTAACTCGCATCTTTAACCTGTCTAATTTGTACAAACTGCGTCGCTTATAAAACATCATAGTATTTAACGCAGCCATAATTTAAATTTTCATATCAAAAGTGATGCTACGCACGCTGAAATTAGTTCGCTCGTCATAAAGCCGAGATACGGCCGTCTCCGTAGACTATTAATCACTTAACACTACGTGAATTATGACTGGTTGGAATACCTAATATTAAAATCGGTGAGTTATGACTGCCTATGGTTTAATGATCATAGGTTCCACCTGAAATGCTGGTTCAAAAATTCATCAGCCTTTCGCAATCCACTGCTGGCTGATCATAGAGTTTTCCAAACGTTCGCCATTTTGATCAATCTACGTCTTTACGCATATAGCGCTTGCCAGCCACATTTGCAATTCATCACTCCACCTGGCCTGAGGGCGACTGCTGAGAAGTGGAAGCCTGAGGGCGGCTCTAGAACTCGTTTACCCAAATGGATATCGGTTCTGCGGCTAATATGGCCTGCCCATTGCCACTTCAGCTTACTAATCCGCTGAGCTATGTCTATGGGCATGGTTCTCTGTCATTGGTACTGAGTAGGATTTTATGTCCGACTGGTGGTGATAGATATAACCATCACGATTAAATTCTCAGCTAAATACTACAGGCCGATGATGGGCAGCAGCGACACCGGAGCGTGAAGCTACGCCCTGCGATCGCCAACCCGCCTGTCCAGGGTGGCGATTATGGGTATAACCTCTATGTGTTTGCGCAAAGTGGCGAACACCTGGAGTGGAGAGGCCTATGTCCAGCAGTGGACCGCAATAGGTTGATGATGATGATGAAGGTTTTTTTGTAATTTACTCGCTACACTTATAAGTCATTCGTCTTTCGCCTGACCTCCTTCAGTGAGAGCGAAAGAACAGATTTTAAGCTTAATTTAGAACTAAATAATTACTAAATCTTACCCTTTTAAGATAACACTTTTTGCCACCACACTCTAAGTGCATCTAAACCCGCACAGAATAACTAATAAGGAGTAACATTATTTACCGAAATACGTGATATTTTGACTAAAGGACGACATTTGGGGTGAAGCGACGAGATAAGATCTACTTAAGGCACCAACTTGATTTAAGGAGGCATTCAAGGGACCATAAAGATTATCGCACTAATGGATCTTCTAATTAATTATTGAGAACTAGGTTACGGTTAAGGTTATACCGTGGTTTAGTTTAAAAGCGGCGTTAAAGGAAAAATGCGCAGTATGCAAACTCGCTTTATGAGCAATATTCATGAATGCTCATTATTATTATGAGAGGTTTTCTTTTACATCGCGCACAAGATAGGTACAAAAGGTTTAGGAAAACAGTATTTTATATTCTTTGTTGAGGAATTATAAATTAAAACACAATATATTATTAAACTTAAAGAAGAAAACGAACTAAATTAAACTTCTAAATAATTAACATGACTGAAATCACTTCCCAAAGGCATTATTCTATAAATTCATGTAAATATTAAGTTTATAAAGAATATATTTACATTAAAATGACAGCGATTATGAGACAATCACATAGAAATCAAATACGTTTAAGAACGACTTCAACTTGTCTATGTTTCATTACTTTAGACTATAGTCGTTTAGGTCGATAAAAAGATAAAGTAAAGTCTCCGAATTCAAATTCGCTTTCGAAGTATTTGTGGAGTTGATAATGACTCACCGCTTTGAGTCAACTTACCTTTAGTCCTACGCAAGTGAAATATTAGCAAGGAAGTCAAATAAAAAACACAATGATCCAATCACCAATCTCCGAAACTCTCTATATTTCTTTAATACAATCCAATCCAGGGACCAGCCCTGTAGAAATACATCAACTAACTGTATTAATTAAACAACCTTAAGGCTAGCCCATTATCATGTTTCTTATAATAATAAATGTATCCGTTTCCTATATACGTACTCGCGTGCAAACACAGTTAAAATGTCACGCAGACTACGCGATAAGTAAAATGTGTATTACATGCAAGCGTAAAGTAGAAACGTGTGGGCAAGAAATGAAATGAATGGAACTTACTTCCCTGTTGTACAGATATTAACTTAACTCTAAGCCCATTTACACCTTACTACTGCTTTGATTAACTGTAGGCATTATAAGCTACGCAGCGGGAGTTGGTTATATGAAGTTTAACAATTGCAAACCTTAAGACTCGGAGCAGGACTTTTTTCTATCAGTTCCATTGCTCCGATCAAATCTTCTATGGAGTTGTATGGCGCCTATTAACATGACGTCATCGGTCACTTGCGATCTCTCTCAAATCAATAACTTTAAAAGCTTTATAGTTGCCCGTTTTCACAGCGACTTGGGCTTCTCTTTCGCTTTCCATCAGGCGTAGGGAAGCCATTATGTCGAGCTACTATTAAAAAAATAGGGAAATTATAAAAAAAAACTATATTTATGCTTCTGAACGATAAAAGATTTGATCAAATGCAATGTGTACCTACCTAACGTGTAAAAAAGAAAAAGTCATTCCTATTTTGGCCAGATTGATGAGCAATATATAATGTACCGTATCAACATCATCATCATCATCATCAGCCCTTCGCAGTTCACTTCTAGACATCGGCTCTCCAATAGTTTGCCACTTTGATCGAACTTGGGCTTCGCGCATCCAGCACTTGTGTCCACCATCTTGCTCAAATCATCGCTCCACCTGGCTTGAGGGTATCGTATCGTAACGTATTATAACCATCGTGCTGTAGTTTATACCGCTGAACAATAAGATAGCACTACACACGTACTAAGTTTCCCGTAGGGGGCAGATTAGTACACCTGAATTAAGCAGTAAATGGGATTAAACAAAGTTAACGAAACTTATGATAGGGTCTATAAGGGATCTTAATATAATTTAGACAAATAATTTGGTCTAAAATTTTACTACAAGATATCTACTGCTGCACATAGGTCTCTCCAAATGACCGCCACTTTGCTCCATCGTGAACTTCTCGCATCCAGCACTTGTCTGTCTTCCTGCGCAAATCGTCACTTCATCTGGCTTTAGGTCATCCTATACTACGATAGGTGAGAATTTTATTGGTAACCACTCCAGAACTCGTCGTTTATCACTTAATTTTTTTGTCTATCTACTATTTCTAGATAGGCCTCTCCATTTATTCGCCAGTTTGATTCATCTATTTCATTATAGGCTCCAATTGTTCCTCTATCTCCCTTACTACGAGTATCAGATTATAACTGCTTTTGAGGATCTCCCAGGAGTCCCAAGATATTCTCTTCAAAGCCCATTTTGAAAAGTTCTTTTCCATCCTATCTGAATCCATTGGAACCTTCGATCATTAAGCTCTATCCACTACCGAGGTTGTTAAAACATTTATATCTACTACTTATCTTATCTCCACTCCAGATTCTTCCAATTGGATAACTTATTTACACCCGTCCACATCAAACAAAAAGACTCAAACAGCCGCCTTATTTCAAATCACTTTATCGTCGGTATCTTTGAAAAAAGTAGCAGTATTAGGGTCAATTAACAGAGGAGAGGCAAATATCCCCCTTACCTGAGATAAGATTTGTTTTGTTCCGCTCTTAAAATCGACACGTGATAAAGATTGCCGGCATTTTGTCGCCTTACCGTGACACAGGTGTGTGCTTTCTAGACGCCAAACTGCAGACGAAGGGATAAGGAATGTTTTCATGGCCAGCAGTCGAAAAAACAAGGTGATAATATTAGTTTTAATCGTCTATATGCAAAAAGAAATACTTGCGTTTGTTGTCAGAGAGTAGTGTCCAACAAATTAGCTTCAACTTTTTAGGGTGGGATACACAAAAATTAGATAAAGCCTCCCCTAAGTTTATCCACAACTCTTAATTGTTCGCAAATCATGACGCCGTCTCTTCTTTGGTCTGCTTCTCTGACGCCATTCATCAATTTATTAAATAAACAATTTAAAATACACAAATCACGCGAAACACTTTTGATAACTGCATGGATTCTACACGAGCGAAGTCTTAAAACTTCAACACAAGTTTCGCTGCAAGCCACTCTATCTCAAAACTACTAACCCACTTTCCACCAAGAAAATGAATAACCAAGACCGTGATAAATCGACGTCCTCCAGACAGACTTACACGCATTTCCCCCGAGTGCCGCTGCTTTATTCCCAGCACCTGCCCACAGTCTCCACGCCTTATCTTCATTACCGCTTTTTGTCCCCGTTGACACACCTTGCTCTTTTGTTTTGGTATTAATGCGTCGGTTGATATTGATATCCAGCTTCACGCACCATTGGTTTACAAAAGGTGATTTTGACAAGAGCATTTTTTGTACACGCATCGGTGCTTTCGCGGTGGGCAGCATCGGTGGCTATACGGTCTTTCTTTGATCAAGGGTCGGTTTTTTAGTTAAAACAATTGATGTCGTCATTAAAGTGTCCAGTTTGTGGTTTGTTATTTATGTTTATTTGTTTTTGATACATGGCGTTAGCGTCACTTAATTAGGTTCCGGTAACTGCATTTTCCCCCGGTGCAACAAAAAAAAGGTAGGAGTAAATCTTGGTAAAAGTAATTGATTAACCAATAATATTATATTTAAAAGAAATATTGGAAAATTAGGTATTCTCTTGCGTTCATTTTCGTTTGAAAATTACAGATTGTATAAACAATTTTCGCATCTTAATAATGTTTCTTCGCTCGTGTTATTATACATTTTGGAATCTTATTCTTTTCTTTTAGTTAAGATAACAATGTAATACTGTGGTTGTACACTTATTTCTTGGCTTTTCTACCTTTTGCTAAATACTACTACAGGACGGAGATGATTGAAAATATAAGGAAATCCGCAAATTTAGAAAAACTTTTTGCTGTGTGATAATGATTCAAAGCTCACTAGTTCTATCTTAACACAAGTTCTATGGACTGGTTATAATTGTTCTTAGTACATACAAGTCATCTAAACCTACCTCCTACCTCCAAAACACTTAAACATACCAACCAAGAATTTACGTTGACGTCAAAAACAATTTTTCAACAAAAAGCCTCCCCAAAACTCACTCAGCATTAATATCACATTCTGCATTGTCTGTGTAAAAGCATGCATTTATTGTCTACCAAGATTTTTTGACAGAGGACCAGACTGTCTAGATCCCTTAAGAGACTTCCAACTCCCCCAATTACTTTATAAACTCTAAGGGTAGCACGGTGGCATGGATCTTGTTAGCTGGTTTTTGAAGTCTGGGAATTCAATATCAAGATTCTAAGCAGGTGTGTTTTAAGACAAGAGACGCCCTTGCGTTAGTGACACATGGCCAGTTAGGATGACGAATACCGCTTAGTTTCATTTAATAAAACCGGAAGATAGGTTAATAGATATTCCTTAATGCACACCAACAGTTTACAAAAATCCTAGGCACATGATGCAAAATTTTGGTCGTATTTGTGATCTCTTCGAGAAAACCTTTGAGTTGAGGATATTTAGAAGAAGATAGGAAAGAGTCCAAAATGAACGTCCAAAAAGGTGAAAAGAAGCCGAAAAAGGATTATTTATTTGATAAATTTACATAAAATGATCAATAACGTTGCATTTAATTTTAAAATCCGACATTTCGATTACGTGGCATAAAGTTTATATAAAGGCGAGATGGGGCTGATTAGGGTGGTAGCGCTTGTGGTGTTAACATTTTCCTTCCTAGTTTCTCAGACCCAATTGTACAACTCCATAAGGGGCTTGACCGAGGGACCGGGGATTTTAGTGTGTATTCTCTGCCTCACCACCTTCAAAGATCCTATAGGAGTCGCAACGCAACTGTGACTTCCCTTATGTTGCGGTGTTTATGAGCTGAAGTGATCACTTACCATCAGGTAACTCTCTCTTTGTGTGTCATAAAAAACATCTTGTGGAATGGGGGACTCCCCTGTAGCAGGGACGTATAGATAGATATTCTTTATTGCACACCAAACAGATGACTTATTAAAACTAGGTACAATGATAGATCGACGTACAAAAAGGCGGCCTTATAGCTTTCAGCGATCTCTTCCAGACAACCTTTGGGAAGAGGATAATGAAAAGAAGGCGTAAGGTGTTAATTGACAAACTGAACTAATAAAGCGATAGATGATTAAAAATTACTAAGCATAACAGCATGTTCCCTAATTATAAAAAACAATGGAAGTATACTTAGTTCGCCATCCATTCCCTCACTGTGTCCCAATATCACCGGAAAAAACCTTCGCGGTCTGTCTGTTGTCGCTTGTCGCTGGTCGACGCGACGCGACTTTGTCGGCACTTTTTGTCGCACGACGCCGCGACCCGTGACTGTTTTAGTAATCGGATACTGATCTGCTTGCCGAAGCCCACGATCAGGTAGCGATGAAGTAATAAATGAATGGGCTAAGTGCGTAACGGGCGAGCGTGAAAGGTTCCGGATGGTAATATAATGAAGAAAATTAAGATTTTTATTTTTAAATATTTAAACATTTTAATTTATTAGGAGTAACAAATTAATCATCATCATCATAATGATGATCAAGCTGATGCCTGCAAACGTCCATTGCCGGTAGGTAAATACCTAGTAGTTATAAATAATTTAATATTAGCAATGATTCTATTATATCAAAGATACAAAGCGTCCAAAACGATCCATTGAATTTTTTGTTTAAACTTCTTATTTCTGGATTTGAAATAAACTATGTGAGCTGACATGTTAAAAATAACTTAATATTAAAGAAGAATGGAAGATATTCACTGCTGAACATAGGCCTTTCCCAATGACATTTATCATTTAGAGCCTTAGTCACGCCTAGCATACGGGTTGGTGACCGCAGTATCTATAACCAGGTAAACGCTGCTGCCAGTTTCTGATATTCCCTTAGTCGTCTTCTACGACACCCACGAGATGTAATATGGTGGTCTATTCTATATAGCTATAGTATAAACCATACGGACAAGTAAAATTTCTTCATCATCATCATCAGCTTATTGCAGTCCACTACTGGACATAGGCTCTCCAGTTGTTCGTCACATAGGGCAAACGTCTGGAGGATATTTAATACTATACTAATAATACAAGTAAAATTTACCCAAAATTAAAATTAATTATGGCAATGGAACCCTAAATTATGAACGAACAAAACACGCCAGTGTGTCGTAAAATTTAATTTCATAATTCTGTGAGGCGTGATGTGGTAGGAGCAGGCTTTATAGTGACGCCGCTACGGGATGGGATATTTGGTATGCGTATGCCTAGTTACTGTTGATTTAAGTAATTAATTAACAATTCAGCTCTCGTATAAAATATGACGTGATGGAGCGTGCTTCTCTAAGTTTAACACTTGTAAACTCATTCAAAAAAGCAGAGATACATCATCACCATCATATTCATCTGCATAACGCTGTCCACTGGCATAACCATCACGATTGAAGGTTTAGCTAAATACCACGGGCCGATGATGAACAGCGGTGTCACTGGAGCGAGTAGCTACCTCCTACGATCGCCAACCCGCCTGCCCGGTATGGCGATTAGGTTAGATTAGGCCACCTAATGCCTCTAGGTGGTTGCGCAAAATGGCGAACAACTGGAGAGGCCTATGTCCAGCAGTGGACTGCTATAGGCCGACGATGATGATGATAAACTTAATTAAACACTTTTTTGTAAATAAAAAGTTCACCCTCTGTCATAAAAAGAAAAGCGAAAATCTAAGTACATTTACTTTCGTTAGATTCATAATAAACAGTTTGTACCTATAGAACAAAGATTCTCGTTCAAAGTGAACTGGAGCTTTTGTTGCGGGATTATCAAGGGCAAAGGCTCAGGACTGTCATTATCTCTTTAAACTAGGGCTCTACTCCACAGAGATACTTACTATGCATACCTAGAATAAACATGAAAAAAAGTATGATACTTTTCAAATCAAAAGTAAGTAGGATATTTAACAAAAAGTCTAAAAACAAAATATAATTCAATAGTAGGCACTTTTTAAAACTAGCATTAGCAGATTAATAAATATTATTTATTACCCATGGGGGGAAGGACTCCCTACGAGTTGGACTGACGACCTGATGGAGATCCTTAGGATAGTGCGGATCCTTCGGATTAACACCGCTCTGGATCGATCAATGTGTTGGTTCTTGGGAGAGGACATTGTCAGTCAGAACAGTGGACGTTTTTGGGCTGATGATGATGATTGAAGATCATTAGGTAAATCAATATCTCTCCTCCTTCCGATCCTCTCTTTTCCACTCCCGAATAAACGTGCTGGACAGCGTTGTCATCCGCATGCCATCCAGACGATGGTGACGCGCACCAAGAGGCTTAGTTCCTCACTCTTGCCCCGTGCCATTAAGTCATGGAATGCCCTTCCAGCTCTTGTGTTCCTTCCTCTTACAATCCTGGGTTTTTTAGGCGGGGTGTGAAACGGAATCTCAGTGAGCCGTTTGTGTAGGATGAGGGCGACAGGCGCGGTGAGTTTGCCCTATTGTGCCTGTCGACCTAACATTTGGACCTCACGACCGCTTGCCATCAGGAGTAAGGTCATCCTGAACGCTCTTCTTATAAAAAAACGATAATGAAGTCACGTTGTTCATCCCTTGGTACACTTCTTTAGTATTCCTGCTTTGTTTGTGTTAAAACTACATGGTTTAATGGACATCCTGGCCATAAGGTTTTTCTTTTTATATATATTTTTATAACAGTGTTCTGTGTCAACTACTGTGTCAACACAATTATTAAAGACATCTAACGGAAGCTTGTGTCCTTATCCCAAACCTAACTCCCTAAATATTCAGAGTTTGAAAGAAACTTACATACCTCGTATGGGGTGAATAAATCGATAAGTCTCCTCCGTTCGAAATCTTTTCATGTGAAATGAGAATAAATAGTGCAGGCTAATTAAAAAGTAAGCATCTTTGTGCGATAGCTACCTAAAAGCAAAGGCAACATTTCCAAAAGAGTAAGATCAAATGCGTTCAATGGATTCGAGCCGGTTTTATAATATCGTTCACAATGGCGCAGCCGACATTGTCTCAGAAAACAGCGCTGTTTTACTAATAGGGTGAGGCTTTTGATTTAGCGAAATGTCTTATTGTTTAAACAGAGTGTAGGCTAAATTTAACTCAGTATAATTGGCTGTTGAAAATGTTCTAATAGCTACTTTTTTATAGTTGGTAAGTAAGTTTATCAGTTGTCTAGTTACCGATAGTACGGCTTAGTTTGGGGCTAGATCGCGATATGTCAGATGTGGGACCCAGCGTGGCATGTCTTGGGTTAGGTATTATTATACAAGTATAAGTATGTAAGTTTACATAAGTATTATATGAATAGTGGAAACAAAATTTAAACTGGCTGAAAAGTGTTACTTCAAAACCAGTTTCCGAAGAAAAATGTGGTACCTGAGCTTTTTAACCAAAACGATGTTTATGTATGATAAAATGATGATGTTCAAACTACCTATATTCCCTGCTGAGAACATCTCCAATATACACAAAACATTGCTCACGTATCTACATAAAGGTATTACCGTTAATTCCATTTACAACATTATAAGCAATCTAATATAACTCTCACTTTATACATATTACATTAGCTGGGTATGAAAATGGAGCAGTTTAAGTACCGGCTCTAAATTCAATGTAAATATTCTCTTGTAATATTCATACATTGCGGAACTGTTTTTATAAGCTAACGTAACACAAACACCGATGATGTTGGCTTGTAGAAGATTTTAAATCTTCATGTACAAAATACTGTTTTGATTATACTTGAAAATGACTTTACTTCATTTGGTGTTACCTACATGGCAAGCCCTTCTATATTACCTACATAAATAAATAACTGAGACATGGCACGCTGGGCCACACATCGCCATCTAGCCTCAAACTAAGCCGAAGCTTGTACTATGGGTACTAGATAACTGATGAAATTACTTAGATACAATTATTTTTTGTACATAAACACATTTATACATAGAAAACACCCAGACCAATATACGAACATGTTCGTGCACACAAATGTTTGTACTGTACGGGGATCGAACCCACGACCCTTGGCTCAGAAAGCAGAGGGCACTACCAAATGAGCCATCGCCAGAGAGGTGTAAATAAATACACGCGTGTTCTTTCTTTGCTTTCTCTTCCTTACGAATGACGCCATCTATGATCGGGTAGCGGAACTTGCTTCTAATTTAAACAGTTTCTTCAAACATCACAAACAAATTACAAGTTCACCTAGCAAGACGTGTCGTGTCTATGCATAATATTTTATTTAGCAGATAAAAAGCACTTGATCATTGTCTTATAGTGGTAAGTCAAATGACTTATAAACCGACTGGCTCGGTGGCTCAATTGGTAGTGACCCCTGCCTTCTAAACCAAGGGTCGTGGGATCGTTCCCCACCGGGGACAAACATTCGTGTGATGAACACTTGTGTTTGTTCCGTGTCTGGGTGTATATTTTATTTACAATTTACATTACAGCTCGACATATTGGCTTCCCTACGCCTGATGGAAAGCAAAATAGAAGCCCATGTCGCTGTGACAACGGGCAAGTAACTGTTCAGTTACCTGTCAGTTGCCACCGCCATGCCGGGCTAACCCCCCACGCGCTCCGGAAACCCTACACACCAACAGAAACACGACCCGGAGGTCATTTGTCTGCGGTATTCTATAGGGTGGAGGTACTTCCCCGGACGACGGCTCAATTCGAACGAAGATTCGGTATGCCCTACCTCTTTTTCTCTCTCCTTGGGCGGACCTCATGCAACGGTGTGTCTGCATTCTTGTCAATGTATACTACCACACCCAACACTCAATATCTATAGTCATTCTTTTAAAACTTCCAGCAGACTTTATTTAATAACGTGACGGAAATAAAAAGTATAAAGCGGCATCTGTTCGCCATGAAATGATAAAAGTAATACAATCAAAACTCCGATAAACTCCACAAACAAAGGAGAATCGTCGGGGGAATATTAACAGATTTTCAATAATCGTAGCGAAAATGTAGCGTAAGCAAAAGGGAAGTGTCTCCAGAATTTCTATAGTTCGTTTTTATTACTCCTCTGTTGAAAATAGTAGGAGGGATTATTAAAAGACCAAATGCGTTCAAAAGATTTATTGTATTAAAATAATATTATTTTCGATTTATTATATATATTTAGCAGCATTTACGAGAATATTCTCGTAAATGCTGCTTTCATTCAACGTGATGACGATCAGTTTGGTTGGTGGTATTGAACGCTGCTCCTCACACAAGGGTCGCGGGTTAGAACCCCGCACAATACAAACATTTGCGTACATAAATATGCCTGTTTCTATTGAACTATGGGTTTGCTGTCCATACTAATCCATACTTTAATATTATAAATGGGAAAGTGTGTCTGTATGTTTGTCTTTCTTTCACGTCAAAACGGAGCGACGCATTGACGTGATTTTTTAAGAGGAGATAGTTGAAGGGATGGTGAGTAACATAGGCTTTTTGCCTCTTTCTAACCCCCCACTTCCCAAAAATGAGAGGCTGACGTTTGTATGGAGCGTTCACCCCAAATTTAACGCGAGCGAAGCCGCGGTCAAAAGTTAGTGTATAATATGATAGCATTTATTTACAAAAAGAGTATCTTAGTAAAACCAGTTGCCTAGTACCCATTGTACAAGCTTTAGCTCAGTTTGTCACTAGATGGCGTTGTGCAGTCCATCGTGCCATGTCTTGGTTCTTTTATTATAAAATCATTATAATCTTAGTTTTGAAGATGCTCAGCCCAAGATACGTAGTACTTCGTGGTTTACAAGCTACATTTTCTACCATTAAACCAAGACAGTTGTAAATATTCGTGTACCCCATATCTCCTGAAGAGCTTAAAGGTTTTTACGCACAACCCAGGATCTGATTTCATCATCATCATCAGCCTATTGCAGTCCACTGCAGGATATAGGCCTCTCCTACGCCTTCTATCGTGATGGTTTACCGCCACCAGTCGGTTTGCCAGAGCCTCGTTTGTTGTTCGGCAGGATGCACCACGGGCAGGTGAAGATGGCATAGAGCGAAAAGGTGATAGGCCGCTCCCTTACATCCCCTGATCTGATTTACCTCTACGTATTTAATATATTTTCGCTTGCATGTCTAGATAACCCTAAATCACCTGTCCCTGTTCAATATTTCGCTCAAGCCAAATCGTTTACCAATGGATTGCCGATACAACGTCACCCAAATACACAATATACGAACCCCGGTTCCTTTCAGCTGTTAACCTTATATCTCCGATGAATTACTTATTCAAATCCCGATCCCAACCTAATTTTGCTTTGTGTGTTATTTGCTGTATTGAGAAAAGATATTCTAGTCTCGCTGTCGAGTCGTCGGGTTGAAATATTTAGGAGATATTTTATTGATTTTGTGTTAGAAGATTCTAAGAGAGCGTACTTTATTTCGTTCTTCTTTGTTGGAGGCAAAATGTAGCAAAGCAAAATATTTATCACTCTCGTGGTAATAGTAGACATACATAAATTTTTTTTAATTATAATTTAAGAGATCATTATATAGTTGGGCCTTTATAAAACGCCCTATTTCTAATTCTCCTCTCACTCTTTTTTCTAAAGAGTAAGTAATACGAGTACGTTGTTTAGGCACGGTCTCTGGAAGTACCGATGTCCCAGTGTGGTAGGTAGACCTACTGCGGTCACCAACCCGTCTGCCAAGCGTCACCACGCTAGTCACCACTAAGGCGGTGGTAGCTTCGACGATTTGTAAGTGTTTTTTTTAAAAACCTATACAAATAAAGATTATTTTGACTTTGACTTTGAGTCGCCCACTTTCAAAATGACTTCTTGTGGGGAAACCCAATCATCATCATCATCAGCCTCTCACAGTCCACTGCTGGACAAAGACCTCTCCAACTGTTTGCCACTTTGATCGATCTTGGGCTTCTCATATCCAGCAGATGCCAGACATACTGCGCAAATTGTGATGACTTCACCAGATAACGCGGACATATTTCTAATCAGACCGAGGATTCGAACCAGATGTGACCAATAAGTAAGCAAGCAAGTACAATATCTCACAGATTTTCCATAATAGCAAGACTCAGATAAACTAAACTTTATAATTATTTAATAGAACACTTAGCACGCGTTTGCCGAAACTTCAAATTAGTCTTTGAAACACAGAATACCTAGCGAGGAAATCAGGTACAAACGCCCAAGTTCGGAGTGGATATTTAGTTCCCAAACAAGTATTCGCTCGGGAATGGCTATCGGAACTAACGTTTCCCAACTAGATATGCAGACTTGGAGTAAGGTAAACTAACTGACAATATTATTCGAATAAATAGTCTAGATAGACAATACAAATGCATCGCTATGCACTAAGACTACATACATCACCATATCTTTTTTTTTTTTTAGAGGGGACTGCATTAGGCACCTTCATGCCGTCTCCGGGGGGAGGTGGCATGGTGTGTGGGACTCACACCTCCCAGAAAAGGAGGGCATACCCACTAAACCCCCCTGTGTCGCCAGTGGGCAGCAAGTTGCAGGGACACGGGTAGCGCCGTAGGACTCGATGGCTCATTTGGTAGACTAACTCGATGGCTCATTTGGTAGTGACCTCTGCCTTCGGGGCCAAGGATCGTGGGTTCGATTCCCGCAAAATGCAAACATTTGTGTTCATGAACATATCTGTTTGTATTGGTCTGTGTGTTTTCTATGTATAATATGTATTTATTTACAAAAAAAAAGTATTTAAGTAAGTTTATCAGTTGTCTAGTACCCATAGTACAAGCTTCGGCTTAGTTTGGGGCTAGATGACGCAGTGTGGCCCTGCGTGGCATGTCTTGGGTTATTTATTTATATTTATATCAGCCTATCTTAGTCCGGTACTGGACATAGGCCTCTTCAGTTGTTCACCACCTTATCGTTCCTTCCTTAACATCAGGTGAATTGTGGCCAAGCGCAAACCCTTATATTAAAGTTAATACATTAAGTATGGTCGAAATTTGGCAAGGAGTATAAAAGCACCAAGTGACCACTGGAGGCATCTTAGAAAAAAATGGTTACGTTTGAAAGCCAAATTGAAACAACACGTGCAAACTACGCTACTTAATAAAAAAACAAAAGAAAGAAAAACGTTTCATTTCATAATAATACCAACAACATGTCAACCTTTACAAAAACAACGTCGCCCTAATTAAAAAAAAGTCCCCAAAACCCTCAACTTAGTATATTTTTAACCGGCTAATTTCTCCAATTCTCCCAACGTGCGACACACAAATTTAATTCTCTATTATCAAACATTTAAATGCAAAGCTCGAGGGAGAAGGTAATTAAGCTGAAGGAATGCACTGAAATATTCTTAATTAAGAAGCCATTTCTTATTTTACCTCTTAACTTGTTTAGTGCATTTCCTGCTCTTGCGTTGAAGTGCAGACACAGTTTGATGAAATTAGTAAAAGAAAACAGTATTCAGTTTAACTTCTTAATTTGATGTAATGATACGAAGACTATCAAACTAACATAATCGTACATTATAAATTAATCACAATTAATCGTACATTATAATTTAATTCACATTACGATAAATTAATGTAATTAATTTAAATTCAAGAGAGGTAGGGCATAGCGAATCTTCGCTCGAATTGAGCTGCCCGTCCGGGGAAGGACCTCCACCCTATAGAATACCGCAGCCAAATGACCTCTGGGTCGTGTTCCTGCCGGTGAGTAGGGCATCCGGAGCTCGGGGGGGGGGGGGGGACAGGTGGCTGACCAGTTACTCGCCCGTTGACTCAGCGACTTGGGCTTCTCTTTCGCTTTCCATCAGGCGAAAGGAAGCCGAGCTAATATATTAAAAACATTAAGTATCTAGTTATTTTATATACAAATCAGATTCATGATTATTTCTCTAAATATCTAATCATCATCATCATTGTCTCGCAGTTCACTGCTGGACATAGGCCTCCAATTATTCGCCACTTCGATTGATCCTGGGCTCCTCGCATCCAGCACTAGCCAGCCATTTTTCGTAAATCGCCATTCAACCCGGTCTGAGGGCGTCCTACACTACGTTTGCCGAGAAGCGGTATCCAATCTAGTACTCGTTCATTCAATCAAACTAAATATCTAAGATATGAAGATATGGCTTAGGGACCTACAAATGTTTCAAGGGCCGATAACGCAGCTGTAACTTCTCTGGTTTTACGTGGTCTAGGCTTAAGTGATAATTTACCATCAGGCGACCTTCAGGTCTATTAAATTACGATCTATATTTAAAAAAATACGAACATGAATATACAGTATTATGGTAAACGTTATATAAGTAGTTGGTCACCAACGCTGTCATTTGTGATGTTCATGCCACAACAAACATTTTGATGGATAATCAAGTGTGTAATCGATGATGCCGTGAGCAATGTTCCGTCTAAACAGCCTTGCTCTATAGCACACACAGGGACAGTGTACATAGAAGCAATGTCGATAATATAATCTAAATACAGTATGACAGCCCCTTATTAACTACTAGCTGTGCCCGCGACTTCATCCGCGTGGAATAGAGTTTCATCCCCTATTTTACCCCCTTGGAGGTAGAATTGATCAAAAATCTTTCTTAGCGGATGCCTACGTCATTACATCTACCTGCATGCCTAATTTCAGCTCGATCGGTCTAGTAGTTTGGGCTGTGCGTTGATAGATCACTATGTCAGTCAGTCACCTTTGAGTTTTATATATTTATAGATTTGATAAAAAGGTTATTTCCAGGGTCAAAATACTTACATTATAATTATAGTACATCATAATTAATTGTAGTATAGGCAAATCCCCCAAATTGTCATTAGAGGAGACCAATGTCCAGCAGTGGACGTTTACTATGTTGACGAATAGACAAGTGACAAAATTTCATATAATTTAAATGTAAGGGTATTACACCCTTTCTTTATAAATTACCCTCTTCCCAAAGGCTCTCTGAAAGAGATGGCTTAGTCCGCCGTCCACAATTGTCTACGAATATTATATCTAGTTTTATGTCAACTGTTCAATATTAATAACCCAAGACATGCCACGTTGGGCCAATCAGCGTCATCTAGTTCCAAGCTAAGCCCAAGCCTGTACTAGTAAGAGAAAACTGATAAACTTACTCTGAATTTCATTTTCTTGTAAGCAGATATAAGCCTATACAAACAGACAATGTTCATGCACGCAAATGTTCTGTGCAGTGCGCAACAAAGAATATCTATCCGCTCAATGACTGCATACTCACTTAGTCTATGTCGAGTTTCCTCACTGTAACCAAGTTTGTCTCCGTCAACATCGGTATTAATGCGCGCTGGTATAATTGCAGTAAAAAGATCAAGCGCAAGTTCAGTGCACGACAACTTGCAGTGGCTGTGAGTTGGCCATGATTTTAATTGACTTACGGAAAGTCTGCTTAAGTGTTTTTGATTCAATGTACTCGTACATAAACAAACGACCAGATAACGGGCGTATAGATAGGTGTTGCGGACAGAACGACCTTTTTTATATACGTTTATAATGTAAATAGTTTTATATATCGTCGACCGTAGGCTCAATTAAGGTAAGGGACAAAATACGATTTTTCAGGAGAGCCCGACAAAGTTTTTTTTTGGAGTAAATCGTACATAACTTTCTTTGTAATTAACCTTTTTTAAATTTCTTTTCACACATTATCTTATATTTAAGTGCACTATCTTCCTGTGCAGTGTTTATTTAAATATTTTAATTATTTTAGAAAATAGATGTCCCTTACACCGACTTTTTTCGTTCGTAATGTCCCTTACATGCCATGTTACTTATAGTCTCGTCCCTTACCTGAAATTGATCTATACGTTGTGTGCATAATATTAATATAAAAATAGCGTAAGGATTTCGTTGGAATAACGTATGAAAGATAAAAAAGGGTAAGGGGATCGTTTATAAATTATTAAAAAAACTCTTTTGAGGTAAGTCGCAATTTTAAAGTGGGGCATTCGCGTAACAGTTATGAAAATGTATTGAATTGTATTGTGTGAATTATTTATGTGTCCCTTACATGTAGGTATATAATCAATCCAATATTTTGACACTTTAAAGTTGTTGATATCTAATGGGTAAATAATACAAATTTCATGAAATTTTTATGTATTATTATAATCACACTAGTCACATTATAAAAAAACAGATGGCAACAATTTTGCCTGTAGTATGCGAACCGCAAACTTACCGCTTACATGCGCGTACATGTAAGAGGTGCTTTACTTAAGTTTTTCATCTATACAAGTATTGAGACAAGCATGAACAGTACAGTTGCACCTAATTTGTCATAGTCATAGAGCTTAAAAAGCATAATAAATCATACAAAAATAATAATTAGGATCCAAAAACGTTTCAAAATGCTATGCCTAACATTTTTTTTCAATATTATCTTCTTCGTCTGTTTCATTTAAAGCGTCTTTCACTTTAGAGCTAAATGGCAGCTCTAGATAATCTTTGTGGAACCTGCTAGGCATGACATTTTCACACAATTTCTTTAAATCTTTGTACTTAGCCAAAGATATTGGGAGCCTAGTGTCATACAAAGGTTTAAGTGTTATGCATTCACTGAAATAGCAGGTGAGACTACTGGTGGTGGAAGCACACTAACAGACATTTTACCTTTGCCCTTACCCTTTCCCTTTTTTCGTTTTACTTTCTGGATCTTTAGTTTTAGCAGTCGATTCTCCATTTACTTTGATAACATATATACTAGCTACCTCTTTCATGGAGTGTTTCATCCCGATAGTTTTAAGGTTTTTTTTCTTCATCGTAGCTATTCTAATTTTCGTGAATTCAAGTCCTTCGTCTTCTGTGGGAAGGTATTTTCTGTCATGGGGTCCCAGTCAATAAAATCTGTGTGCACCATAGGGATAACCACATAGGGACGAGGATTTTTCCTAGCAGATTCCATGTAACTAGGCCATTGAGTATAACTCCAAACAGTCAGTTTTCGCACTTCACGTTCGATAACTGAGTGCATGCTGTCAACTGGCATGTAACTATGACCGGTCAATAGGAAGTTAATTTGGATAGTTTCAATGTTTTTTGATATTGACAAAAAATATTGCAATATCGAGAGGATCGTCCTATTACGATTTTGCCCTGTGCAAGCATCGCAATACAGGATAAGTTTTCTTATTCCTCTGTCATCGACATCTATTAGATATTTAAAAACACAGGACCCTATTTCTTTTGCTCCTCGTTTCCCGTCACACTCACCCCAAACATAGCAACAACCGTTTTGTGTAAGGCTTTCATAGACAGTGAAGTTAAACACAGTGTATATTCTGCTATAAAATAACAAAATATTATCTTCAAAAAACTTTCTGCAAATCAAAGCTTGCAATTAGAGTATTTTTTTTCCGGAATAGTTTTGATGACTAGTAAATCTTTCATAATAGCAGCTTTCTCTTACATGTGAAATTTCATCTTTTCTTTATTATCTTCTACCTCGTCTGGATTGTTTTCATTTTTAGCAAATATTGATCTTATCTTTCTTCGGGACATGAATACTTATGTTATCATATAGCGTGATGAAAATATACCCTGCCCAGAAGTATGAAGAATAATCATAGGTACCAAGTTTCGTTGAAATCTGTCGAGTAGTTTTTGTTTCTATAACGAACGTACAGATGGAAATGGACAGACAGACAGACAAAAATCCTATAGAAGATAAATATCGATAATTCCTAAAATCAAAAATAATAATTCACTAATGAAACGTATAATTTATTAGTCACAGCCACAGCTCAAAATTTAGAATTTAGTAAGAATGAAATGATAATTATGTACTTAATATACTATTTTATTAACTAATTGTTGTAATTGCTGTCTGCGTCGTAGTAACCGGTTTAAATTGTATTGTTTCTCCATGTTTATCACTAAATTGACAAATCAACTAAGCAACAGGTGAACGCGTCCTGACAAACGGTTTTTTAGATGCCCGCCCGCAGCTAGTGCGTCCTCTCTTTCACACACAGAGCGAAGATATGGGATAGAAAAGGACGGAAAACATGCACACGTGCTCTTCTCCTGTGTCTTGAAGTTAGATTTGTTTGTAAATAAAGGTAACTGGTATAAATATTGATCAGTATTCAGTTGCAAATTGGTGTAACGGACACGGAACCTAAATGGATATCGAATCAAATTGGTGTAAGGGACGCACTGATTAAAATATAATAACGTAAAATGGGGTAAAGATTATTTATTTCAAAACTCTTGCATACGTTTTAAGGTATGGGCGGTATTGATTTATGAGACGAAAAATGCATTACAGTAACGCTAGTGTTGTAAGGTTTTCTTAAAAGAAATACCATGTAAAGGCTATTCTTTGATTGCGAAGACCGTTACTTTATTTAAAATCGGTTGGTGGCAGTAATTACACCATTTAAGGTTGCTACATTATTTTTTTTGTCAGATACATGGTTTTTGTGGGCCGGAATTAATTTTAGACCCCAAAAAATAATTAGAGTAAGGGACATTTTTTTCAAGATAGAATTTTTTCATATATATCATTCGAAAGAGCGGAAAATTCTGAAAAAAACTGTATACTCAACTCATTTTGTGAGTTTTGTCCCTTACCTTAATTGAGCCTACGGTCGACGATATAGTTTTTGTATTTAGAAGTGTTTTTTAAGAATATTTAGTTGCTATGGTTTTTATTTATTGTTTGTTTGTAAGTTGTTTGAGTTATACAGTCCACCGTGGCTGAGCAGTAAAGTGTTTGTGGTTTCCCAATTGTCGTGTTTTGATTTCACACCCTAGACGCCAGCTCCAGCCAGCTCCAGCCGTAACAATAGGTCTATAAGATAGGTCTGAATCATCATCATCATCATCATCATCATCATCATCATCAGCTCGTGTCAGTCCACTGCTGAACATATGACACCTCTCCTAATGTTCGCCACCTTGATCGATTTTGGGCCTCTCGCAGCAATTGCCAGCTGCCCTGCGCAAATCGTCACTCCACCTGGCCGAAAGATATTTTTTTTATAGTTGCTCGACATAATGGCTTTCCTAAGCCTGATGGAAAGCGAAAAAGAAGCCTAAGTCGCACAACAACTGGCAAGTAACTGGTCAGTTACTTGTCAGTTGCCACTGCCCCATGCCAGCCAAACTCTAACCCCCCACGAGCTCCGGAAACCCTACTCACCGGAAAAAACACGACCCAGAGGTCATTTGGCTGCGGTATTCTCTATGGTGGAGGTCCTTACCCGGACGGGCGGCTCAATTCGAGCGAAGATTCGCTAGAGAAGAGAGGGCCTCTGAATTAGATATATAACAGGTACAACATTTTCCTACGCAAATGACGAACGTCCTACTCCCCATGAACCAGATATACGAGAATAGCGCGGCTCATTTTATTGATGGCCAGAGGTGATAGCATATTTTGCTTTCCTGCTTACATTGCGCCGGAGCATAATTAAAACGACCGCTGTTACGTGGATGTTCATTACAAAGTTATTCAGGCTTGAATATAGAAACGTAAGCTTTTTGCTTTTTATTCTTAATAAGTGTAGTGACAAGAACTAATCAATGTATACTAATGAATGTATATTACATGTATTTGCTAAGCGGTGAATCAGTAGAGATTCATATTCAAGCTCCTTAATAGAAGTAAAGAAACAAGTAATATTATCGTCAAAGTAGATTTTGAAATAATTTTCTTTGACATTAAAAGTGATTGTGAAATCTGTTTTCCAACCAAACTAAGTTGTTAAATTGCTTCAATCTCCATTGCTTCAAATCAACGAATAACCACAAATATACGAACACAATAAAAAATTTACTACTGAAACTGTTATTGAATGTCATTATAAAGCCATTTTTATTATTTTTCTCTTTAGAGTTCATTCGTATAACATATTTTAAAGAGCCACCTAAGTTTATCTTTTTAAACAATTTATTAAACAATACTTAATGAATCAAGACCCCACTTATAAAATAGTTTCGTTCGTAATATTCTGACTCCGATATTACTCTCCCGTGTCCTCCTCCAATTTTCCCACAAAAACATAGGTGCTACCCAAACTAAATCAACGAATACATTTTTAAACTAAAAATGCTACAATTTTAGATAACAAGCCGTACGAGGCCACATTTAATTCATCATACAGCTCGTGCGCTCATAACATGTTTTATTCAATATCCAACCTACTGTCAGTCCAAATAATTCACACAAATTGGTCCTTATTCTAGTGCAACAAAGTTTAGAATTGCACGTAGCGACTATGCGTCGCGTGAGTACAGACAGAAAAATAAAGCGGGCGATATTGGAAACAATAGAGTGTTCCATAAAACATCCATATAAAAATTTGACACGACCTGACAGTGACGTGACGGCCAAGCTTTTTTCGCTAAAGAATTTTTATTGTATTAAGAAAACAAATGTTTTTGCTAATGGATAAAAAGGTGAAAGCGAAATTGGGCTTCTGTCTGGTGACATTAAAGTAATGTTGAGCCCGTAATGGCACACTGCAGTATTGGAAACCGCCCCGACGACGGTACAAAAATAGATAGCTAAGGTTCTGTACCGATTGTCTTATGAACATTGTGTGATTTTAAATTGATTTTTGCGGTTGCTTTGAACAATTTTATTTTATGACTTGTTTTTGTGAGTTATTTAAAAAAGTGAACTTGAAAGCGTGAAAGAGGTCTAGTTCTTGATGGACTTTCATGGGCTTCAGATAAACATCGAATTTTGTGAGCGTTATCTGGCGGATGACTACCTATAGAATAGAGACAGGTTATTATAAGCAAATCTCGAATGAGACGAGCACGGTACGCAGAAGGTTTTTTCTTTACAGACAAGCTTTTTCCTTTCAATGCTGTCTTAGTGAGGGATGTGCTTAATTTGTTACCCTGGCGTCTGCACATTTAACAGAAAACATAATTTCCTAGTAATAACAAATCCATGAAAGTTCAACTACATTTCTCATAACGTACGTTTTCTACTAGTTGTTTGGTACTTCTTATTTAGCAAAAGGACACTTTTAATATAGCTACGGGCCACAAGGCTATAAGAAGTTTCTTTCCTAATAATTTATTGACACACCAGTATAATGTTATTCCAGCCCATTACTCCAACTTCCACTACCAGCGGCTTATCTTCATCATCACACTTAAGCACATTGTTCATAGGCGGCTTCGTCTGTTCAAAGGTTTCCATTTCCCTCGGACTACCTACTTCATTTGTTACGGTGAGTGTGATCGACAGCTTCACAGCTGTTATGAGCGAGAGGCCAAATGGTCAGTAAAGAGTAAAGAGCAAGCATTGAAATAGTGCGCCAATCAATTTCACCGTCGACTTACCTTGGGTAAGTATTATTGAAGCGCTCGAAATTGTAATCGAGAATACGGGTAACGCTCTGACGTCGCTTAACATCAGGCGAGAGGGGTCAAGAGCTATCTATTTACAAAAAAAAATAGACATATTTGAAACAATCTGAAATTTGTCAACATTGTCGTAGTCATCAAGTGGCTAGCCTTGAGTCCCACGAAGTGGAGAATTGCGGAAAAAATTTAAAAAATATTAACGGCTACCCTCGATAAACAATTTAAGACATATGAGATATTTTAGCTTAATCTATTGAAGAATGAAATATGATCACTGCAAAAGCATACTTAGGTAGGTGTAAAATTTCAGATTAATTTTGTAGATACTCTCAACATCTCAATACCTATCTATCTACCGTATACAATAAATGTACGTTGTAATTTTTTTGCCTTCGTACATTTATTATGTATACATACTTATTTGTAATTAAGCCTAAAGTTGTGTGGGATGTAATTAAACGACCCATCACCTTTTCGCTCCAAGCCTCTCAATTAGATTAGAGACTCTCACCTGCCCCTGGTGCATCCTGCCAAATGATAACGATGATGATGTTATCATCAATTATTTATATAAATCCTCTACTTATTAAGCCTAGTCATATCGACCGTTTCAAGAATACAGCACTCACCGTTCTAGCAGTCGATTGCTCTCGTTCACAACATGCGATTTATAAACTCGAGCTGCAGTCGCGAGCCGCTTCAAGGACCATTATCATTCATTCGCTCCTCCATTCATCCGTTCATTCGTTCACTGTTTAATATGTGAAATTATGCGTGCCCCCATAACGGAGTTGTAATATTACGCCTGTCGCTCCGTATTGCGGTATCTAATTGAAAATGTCGCGGATACTTTGAGTAGTAAGGAGCAAAGTCGGTTTTTAAATTGTTAGGTTATACATATTTTTTTAAAACTAGTTTCGTATTGAGCATAGCGTTGTTTATTACAGAGGTCCTACGCCTCCTACGTGTTTCTGCTGGTGAGTAGGGTTTCCGGAGCGCGTGGGGGCTCTAGCCGGCATATGACGATGGCAACTGACAAGTAACTGACCAGTTACATGCCCGTTGTCACATCGACTTGGGCTTCTCTTTCGCTTTCCATCAGGCGTAGGGAAGCCATTATGTCGAGACCAGAAAGTTAAAGCTACTTTAAAAAGAAATCGTGTACATCCGTTAAACAACAGCCCAAAGAATTAAATAAGTATAACGCTTCTAGAAACATAGAGCGTCACATAAAACACTTCCATAGCTATTTTGACACCGACCAGTCACACACCAAGTCTCCAGCCTAAACCCTCTTTACACTGGCCCTATTAAATTTATTAACTGTGAAACGAGAAGTCTAATTTGAACTAAACGCGTTTTGTTTGCTATAACGGGGTTGAAGATTTAGTAACTCTACTCACTGTGGGTGGTCTGACAAGGTAACTGGTGCACTGTGATAAGTATGGAATTATTTGTTTAACAAAATAGACTACTGTTTTATCTGGAATAATTTATTGTTTGATTGCATTGTTTTTCTTTGAACGTGACGGCAGTGTCGTGTCGTGACGGTTTATGAATTAAAAACAAAACGAATCTAGGTAGGCCCAGGTCTTTCCATGTGGCAGCACCAGCTGAGCTAATTCCCATTGTCTATATTGTAATCCGTTACCTACATTGATTTTTTTATGTGTTGACGTTGTAAGAAGACAATAAATCTCTTTTTAGGTAGGTACTGAATTAGAAACATGTAAGGATTTGGGTTAGGTTTATATCTATGTAATAATAAAACAATTAATAAATTACTCAAACCATGCCACTACGGCCTATACAGCACCATCTAGCCCCAAACTAAGCCGATGCTTGTACCTACTATGGGTGTTAAAGAACTGATAAACTTACTTTTTTTGTAACTAAATACATACTGTGCGGGGATGGAACCCACAACCCTTGGCTCAGAAGGCAGAGATTACTACCGAATGAGCCACCGGGCCAGTCCAATAATAATCCTGGTCTCAAACTAATATTTTCCTTCGCACCAACTATGAATACCGTATAATTATACATACATACTATGACTGGTATCTCCAAAACACACTCGGAGCGAGTCAATCGAGAGAAGTTCGTTTCCCAAATTGATTCGACCGGAAATCAAACCCGGAACTTTCGGATCGTCCTCGCTTTAGGCCAAAGCGCCCTACGCAATACGTCAGCGATTGCACAAAGGCATTTAGGCGGAATTGTGACCATAATGTTTTGTCTAAACTTTTAATAGCAGTTACTGACTTATACTTGTATTTATTGTACGAATATGGTCACTGAAATGAATGTGATAGAACGGCGTTGTGCGCGCTAAAAGCGTGACTAGCGTCATCAAATTTGATCACATAGGAGCGGCTGCAGTTCACATAATACGTTCTAGCGTTCGTTTAAAGGAGAACGCGCAATCTCATTGAAGTTTAACGATACGTTTGCATCTTGGTCAAACTCAAACTTTGCTAGCGGTGCAGTTCACAAGCCGTTATTGTTTGAAAATAAAACGTCATAGGTATAGTTATAACTATATGTTATAGTTATATAACCTTGTTTTAAAACAATATAATACGGTGTGCAATAGCTAATACCTACTTATCTATCTATAGATTTTGGTAACTGAAACGTTTCACTTAATAAACGACTACCGCATTTATGTAAGTGACAGCAGTTTTCGCTCTAAATTAAAAGCAAGCTGTGAGAATACATTAAAATAACATAACTCAAGTAAATCTGTTGAGTTCAGGGCCAGCCAAGCAGTGTAGCCGGCAAGCCATAAGGCTTTCTATGAATTTATCGCACGCATAAATTTAAATAGCTTTAATTATTTCGAGCCACAAAAGACTGAATCAGTCCACGGCGTTTTGCATA
Organism: Conogethes punctiferalis; assembly: GCA_031163375.1. NCBI lineage: Eukaryota > Metazoa > Arthropoda > Insecta > Lepidoptera > Crambidae > Conogethes > Conogethes punctiferalis. The sequence continues at coordinate 13,428,236 of CM062086.1, read as the reverse complement.
AATTCTCGGGTGTGAACAGAGAGTAACAGAAGCGAACCTATAGGTATATATTTTTTTTATACTGGCTCGCTACGCCTGATGGAAAGCGAAAGAGAAGCCCAAGAGAATTCTCAAGGGCCGGCAACGCACCTGTGACTCCCCTGGTGTTGCGGTGTCCATGGGCTGAAGTGATCACTTACCATCAGGTGACCTTCAGGCCCGTTTGCCCCCTCTGTCATAAAAAAAAACACTTTTAAAAGTTCCTAAAACGTATATAACTCTTAATATATAAACTTACTCCGGCCGCGTCAGATTGGCTTCGCATAGTGGATATTGGACTTTAAGGACTCGAGCAGAACTAAGCCATATGAAATGATGGTGTACTCTTAATATAGGCTAGTTTTTAAATATAAAAACAAAATTAAAGCTATCTTTAACAACAGTAGATATTGTGATACCTTGTTTGCTATCTGCTGATGCAGCCTTTTTATTTTTTTTATATCGCACTCCTAATAAAATAAGGACCTACCTTATTTTTTAATTTTGGAAAATGATTTTATGTTAAAAATCAGTCCAGTGGCCCTTTTGTGTCCATAGGCGATGTTGACTGCTTACAATCAGACATCACATGTGATCGATTGCCGCATCTTGCATAAAAAAATTGACTTAGGTCGTTATTTTAATATGAGTGCGATATGTACCTATTATAATGTTTTTTACAGATTTTGTTTACTATTTTAAAATGTAAATAGGATGTAAGGGAGCGGCCTATCATCTTTTCGCACCAAGCTAACCTCACCTGCCCGTAGTGCATCCTGCCGAATAACAAACCAGGCGCTGGCACCGACTGGTGGCGGTATAACCATTTCTTTTCAAGGTGTAGCTAAATACCACAGACCGATGACGGGCAGCAGCGTCACCGGAGCGAGAAACTACGCCCTGCGATCTCCAACTCGCCTACCCAGACTGGCGATTATGGGTGTATATACCCATAATCGCCAGTCTATATAATACGAGTATTCGTATCCTCCAAATGTTTGTCCTAAGTGGAGAACCACTGGAGAGGCCTATGTCCAACAGTGGTCTGTAATAGAATGATGATGATGATAATTTTAAAACATTTCTATTATATTTTCTTTATCTACATGTTTCCATCATTTCACTCTTAGAAGGTATATAACAGTCCACCTTCATCCACTAGCCATCAATACCAAACACATTGTATAGATCTTAGTTATTTTATTCATCAATGAATTAAGGATACTTGACAGACCAGCAGTCTTGACAAACCCCACCAAAGGCAGCCCTCTGTACTTAACTATTCCGGACCCACACTGTGTAATTATACTTGGCCCATCTATAACGCTTGCTTGTAATTTTATGACTTTATTTTCTCAGAGATGTGTTGGTACACACGAGAGTTCTCATTTGAGATGGTAATGGAAGCGAAGTAATTGTTACCGTTTCATCAATGTAGTGTACGCAATTCTTAATAGTACAGATTCGAGTATAATTATCGTTGGGTGCGTGAGATAAGCGTAAACAAAAATAAAGATGACTTACTCAACTGCGGTGGCTGTAATTGAGTGTTTATTCGAAAGTTAGATGATGGTTTGTACTTCTCATTCGGTTCGTGATAGTTTCTGGCTATTTTGTACGGATTGTCTACCGCGTGCTAGAATAAGGTGGCTTAGTTCACGTTTAAATAAATAAATATTATACACTAGCTTTTGCCCGCGTCTTCGCTTGCGTGAAATTCGGGATGAATGCTCCATAAAAACTTCCACCCCCCATTTTAGGGAAGTGAGGGGTTAGAAAGGGGCAAAAAGTAGTCTATGTTACTCTCCATCCCTTCAACTATATCCACTTAAAAAATCACGTCAATTCGTCGCTCCATTTTGCCGTGAAAGAAAGACAAACAGACAGAGAGACACACTTTCCCATTTATAATATTAGTATGGATAGTAATAACAGCCACAAAAATATCAGCCTATTGCAATCTCCTGTTGTTCCTCTGCTGACGGTGACGCTGCTGCCTGTCAATGGCCTGTGGTATTACTACGCCTTCAATCTTAATGGCTATTCCGCCATCAGTCGGTTGCCAGAGCCTCGTTTCTTGTTCGGCAGGATGCACCACAGGCAGCTGAGGGTGGCTTGGAGCGAAAAGATGAAAGGCCGCTCCCTTACATGGTAAGCAACGCAGCAATTCTATCTTCAATCTCCTGTTACGTGACTTGCACATCCCAATCAACCTGACAGTCATACTTGGTCATACACAGCAAAACAACATCAATACAAGAATTCCGCATTCAATCATCCCTTCTAATCCCTACTTCGCATTTCCCCTTCTAAAACATAAAACTCATCCTCTTCCAAATCTGTTCAACATCTAAATCGAATCCGTGTAAGCACATTTTAATATTCAGACGGCGTCCTTAAATCCATTATCAGTGACAAGTAGCACAACCGATATTCCGGAGTCCCTTGCACACAAATTAAATTCGTATTCCGATCGTGTAATCAAGACAGACACTTGGATGCACATCTGCGTCTCAGGGCCTCACTAACTAGAATCAACTCGCATTCCAAAATAAACCTTAATGAAACAACAATAGAAGCTAAACGAAATGTTGGATTTTTCGCAGGAAAGGTTGGTAACAGGATTAAGCTTGGAGCACACGAAGATGTGATAGAACGTAAGTCCACCACAGTGCTTGTCTCATTTGTTCGGATGTAAGTGTAAAATCGTTAGCCCCACAAAAGGGGTGACTAATCCACCGCGTTTTGAAGGGAACGTGACAAATGGCATTGTAAAGTTGTCTGACACTTTAATAACGGCAGTAAGTGATGGCTGGATAAGGCGAGACAATGATTTTATAGTTCTTTCTGGAAATACTGTCCTGGAGGGATTTTATTATTGACTTTGGTGTTTCGGCTTATTCGAGTTGAAACTATTTCATGTGTTCTAGCTGGTTCTTTTTTGTGGGCATGTTATATTAACTAATAAGACATTCAAGAATGATTTCGTTAAGTTACAAAAATATATTGGCTCATAAAAATGGGCCCGTGGGTGTCCTGTGATTTTCTGTGTGGGGTCCGAATTTAGAACTAATTTCGTGGATTTAAGACCGCCCCATATCATCCCGTGGGTGTCGTAGAGGACGATTAAGGAAACCGGCAGCAGCGTTTACCTGCCAAACGTGGTGACTAAGGCAAATCCCTCCAAATCCAATTATTCTAGAAGAGTTATTCCAACTAATCCCATCCTCTCCTTTCCTCTCCCGAACAACACGTGCTGGACAGCGTTGTCATCCGCATACCTTACGGACAATAGTGGCGCGCAGCAAGAGGTTCAATTCCTCGTTACTGCCCCGTGCCATTAAATCATGGAATGCCCTTCCAGCTCATGTGTTCCCTACCTCTTACAATCCTGGGTTCTTTAGGCGGGGCGTGAAACGGCATCTCAGTGGACCGTCAGGCGCGGTGGGTATGCCCTATTGTGCCTGTCGACCTAACATTTGGAACTCACGACACGACCGCTCAGGTGGAGTGAGGCTCGACCTGAACGCTCTTTTTATAAAAAAAAATGATTGTCATTGGACCTATGTCCAGCAGTGCTGATGATGAAGATTAAGATGACATAATTATGTAACAGTAACAAAGTTCTTACTAAACTAGTTATAAGTCCGCATCACGTTACTTAATATATCAATTCTAGTAACGGATCTGTTTTCTGCCCCAGATTCTCCGACTACCCTGCTTATAATGCATGGGCATCGTAATACCGGAATATATATCGGGAGTCCAATTCATATCATGAATTCGAAATTGGAATACGTCGTGATGGGTCTTTCATTGCGTTATTGTGTTTCATGCTTTGAACACTCCTTATTTTGCCTTATAAGCTTGAATCAAAAATTAGTATTTTTGACATGACCGGATTTTCGGCATCATTTGTTATACGCGTTTTAGTTGACTGGTCGGCAGCTTATTAGGTTGAGACCACTGCCCACTGGACTGGAAAGAGGAAGGAGGAGGATAAGGGTTATTTAACATAACATGGGCCAGCATGGCTGTGGTAACTTGAGGTTTCCCGCCGGTATTCAGAGCGATTTGGGCTTTCTTTCTAGCTTTCCATCAGGCAAACGGAAGGCACTATGTTGAGCCTGCATAAAACCAACATAAAGAAAACCGCTTATCGTCCCACAAAGTGAATATACAAGGTCCCACTATTATTACAGTAGAATAGGCCACCTGGTCAAAGTCAACGGAACAGTTTCTAACAACTTTGTAAGAAGAATAAAACCATCCGCGTTTAAAGTAATGACACCGGGAAGGTTATTGGAAGTCATAAATTCTGGTGCCTTTTAAGACTTTCATTACGTTTCCAGTCTCGTGACCGAGTTTCGGTACAAAGCGACCTGTGTAGGTTTAATTTGAAAGTGGCATTTATTGCATTAGTGTTGAGAGGTACTAAGAGGCTTAGTAGTTGCATGATAGGGCATAGCGAATCTTCGCTCGAATTGAGCCGCCCGTCCGGGGAATGACCTCCACCCTATAGAATACCGCAGTCAAATGACCTCTGAGTCGTGTTTCTGCCGGTGAGTAGGGTTTCCGGTAGGGTTTGTCACAGCGACTTGGGCTTCTCTTTCGCTTTCCATGAGGCGTAGGGAAGCCATTATGTCGAGCCACTATAAAAAAAAAAGAAAAAAAATGATCCAAAGCAAGAATTGTATACGGTGTCTGAATATTCGTAATATTATATTCTTCGTACATTTCGTAAATTTAATGATGCATTAATGTACTTACGATCAATGTCTACCTTATCGAAAAACTGTTATTTTATTTTTCAGTTACCATGCTGCTCGTCCGGGGAAGGACCTCCACCCTACTGAATACCTCAGCCAAATGACCTTCGGGTCGTGTTTCTGCTGGTGAGTAGGGTTTCCGGAGCTCGTGGGGGGTTAGGGTTGGGCCGGCATGGCAGTGGCAGCTGATAGGTAACTGACCAGTTACTTGCCAGTTGTCACAGCGACTTGGTCTTCTCTTTCGCTTTCCATCAGGCGTAGGGAAGCCATTAGGTCGAGCTGGTATAAAAAAAAATTAAAAAAAAGTATTTTTGAAGGCTGATATTCATCATATTATCAGCTTGCGAACGTCTTACTAGACATAGGCCTACCGATAGAGGTTTTATTTATATGTACTTAGGTAAACGTTGCCCCACGTTTCCTGATGTTTCCTTAGTCGTCTTTTACGACACCCACAAGATCTTATAGGGTGGTCTTATTCTAAATCCGAAAATAAGACGGAAGCCTGATTTTTACCACTGCGTTACAAGTCCCTGATGACTATTTGAAACTGATAGTCAATCAAATAACCAAGTTTTTTAGTTACAAATAAATGCGTGGGATTTTATCAGTAAATCCTGAAACTGGCTTTTAGATTCCAGATTTTAGAATTCACACGACTAAAACATTTAATCTAAGCCAGAACTAAACTTGAAAATACTATTTTCTGTAGCATTGAAAAATATATTCGCGAACAAAAAGGAAAACTGACGTACTTTTTGGCTTTGTAAATACTTTCGTGCGTTCTATTGGTTGGCTTACGGTTTGCCGTCCGGCTGTATGGCATGGTTTTTCCATTAAGCTTTTAGTTAACTGACGGGTACATATCGCCGTGAACTAGTTAAAATAGTTTATTTGTAAGCCCTACTATTGAAGACATTCAATTGTGCAACAAAATAGAAGTTTTAAAGTTGAAAATCCTATCATCCCATCATTTTTTTTTTATGAAATAGGGGGCAGACGCGAGAGCGGTTCATCTGATCGTAAGTGATGACCGCCACCCATGTACAACAGCCACGCTGCCGGCCTTTAAGAAAGAGGTGTGCTCTTTTCTTGAAGATTTGGGGGTCGTATCGGTCCGGAAATACCGCTGCGGTTACAGAACCCCTTAAGAAGCGTGGTGACTAAAGCAAATCCCCCCATGGGAGGAGGCCTGTGTCCAGCAGTAGATGATTGCAGGCTGATGATGATGATGAGTAGAAGTGGTGATGATGATCAAATCATACCCTGGACCAAAAGTTGATCGGCAACCCATATGCATTATATTTATTGGCATATTTAATTACATGTAAAATAAGTTTCATCCAATAAACGTCTCTGTGAAGTGTGAAGGTCGTAAAGCGGGGTCCCCTACTATAATAAAAAAAAATTACTTCTGTACGTAATCGTATGCATGTCGAGTACACCTCTAAGTAGGCATACATAAACATCTAGGATGTGCGAAAATGTGTTCGTGTGTATATTGTGTAATGTCTGTTGGTGTACCTTATCAATAAAAAAAAAATATCTTTCTCAGAACTTCTACTAAGTATAGTAGGTAAGGAGTGCTATAGAACTCTCTAAATGGACATGAGCTAAGGAACCAGGAAAGATCGTTTCACGGATAAGAGCGAATGACTACCCAATAACAAAATACCTCTGTTGTTGATTGGCAGTGGTTCACACCCGTGCATCGAACAGCAAGTAAAGCCTTTGATCCTGCACCTAATCTCTTCGGTCGTGTCGAATCGACGTCCCATCGGATTACGAAGTGGAAACGGTGAGTGCACTCGTGCTTGCAACTCTATAGTTAATTATCTCCTTACTTTACTAGTCTCTTACAAGATCGGATAGTCGAAATATTATCAGTCTTCTTATTCAAAACTAGCGATTCTACTCTTGAATTCTCCTATCTATTAAAAAGATATAAACGTACATTTATATCTTTAAAAGTATTAGGTGGAGGGACGTTTATTTATTTATTTAATCTTTATTGCACAATTAAGTAGTGTACAAAAGGCGGACTTAATGCCACAAAGGCATTCTCTACCAGTCACCCATTAGGCTAAGCAGAAACTAATTTTTAGGTAGTGTGCTACAAAGTTAATTTGAAAAACAATAACTCAATAATATAATAATAATAATATGGTAACATAAAATACATATTCCTACATAAATAAATATCTATATACATATGCAAGAAGGAATAAAATATAATTTTAGATAGTATAATATGTTTAGAATAAACTAATAAATATTTCATATACTTACAAATATAATACAAATATAATAAATAATAATAAATAGGACGACGACTATTGCGCTAAATGTTGGAGGTGATAATATTTTTGAAGCCTTAACTTGAAAGATGCCCTGCTTGGAGCACTACGGATGCTCTCAGGTAGACGTTTTGCGCAGGACGGCTGCGATGCAAGAGGCCCGGGACCGATCGAAGTGACGAGCATTGACAGAGGCCCATGTCCAGCAGTGGACTGATGTGGGCTGATGATGATGATGATGATGAAACGTACATAGGGACAGATATAATACTTTTGACTTTATTTTATACTATGTCGTGATACGTCGCTTACGTTTCTAATACTGTAAGTCTTTAATCCGTTGTCACCACACTTGGTAGGTGGATTAATGATCGCAGTTGGTTTTTTTTTTATAGTAGCACGGCATAATGGCCACTCTACGCCTGATGGTAAGCGAGAGAGAAGCCCAAGTCGCTGCGACAACGGGCAGGTAACCAAGCCAGTTACCTGTCAGTTGCCACCGCCATGCCGGCCCATAAGATGCTTCTTCACGCCCCGTTTAAAGGATCCTATATCGAAAGAAGGAGGAAACACATGTGCTGGTAATGAATTCCACATTTTAACAACACGGCAAAGGTAGGAATTGCCGAATTTTTTTGTACGCGAAGGGATGTTCTCGACGGTAAAGCTGTGACAACGGAGGCCAGCACGAGTGGTACCCAAAACCCACGGGGACATCCCGTGGGTTTTGGGGTGGTTTTATTTTATATTCGGAAAGTACCGTCAGGCTGACCGAGGTAGGAGACCGGTCCTAGTTTCTTATACCAAGGATTCGATTTAGGGCATAAAGCGAGCCTACAAAATTAAAATTCTCAAGGGCCGGCAACTTACCTGTGACTCTTCTGCTGTTGCAGTGTCTATGGGCTGAAGAGATCACTTACTATCAGGTGACCTTAAGGCCCCTTTGCCACCTCTATCATAAAAATAAAATATAATGTTGAAAAGTACGAGTGTTGAAAGCTTTCTTACTTATTTGAAGTAAGATGGACGACTTAGATTACTTTCATCTGATACGACTCTTTGTTTTCTACGGACAGAGATAATTGGCGTTACTGTTTTGATTATGATGTATCAAGATGAGATTTTAATAAGTTGATAGATGACACGGATTCTATTGTCTGATGAAAGGAGGTTTGGAGACGAAAAGTAATGATGTACAAATGAATTGTTGGCAAGAAAGTGGGTTATAGGAGTCCAAGGTAGATATACATAATTAAATAACCCAAGATATGCCACGCTGGGCCACACAGTGCCATCTAGCCCCAAAGTAAGCCGAAGCTTGTACCATGGGTACTAGGCAACTGATAAACATACTCAGATACTTTTTTTTCGTATATAACATATTAAACACCCAGACCAATACAAACTTACGACCCTCCGTTCGGAAAGCAAAGGTAACTACCAAATGAGCCATCGGGCCAGGCAATATTAATTAGAATCCTACATTTCTGAGTCTTTAATCATGATATTGTCTGTAATACTTTTTCCTGTAATATTTTTATGCATTAAAGAATATCCTATCTATCTAGACCAATAGTACTGGGAACTTACTACTTAAATGTTCAGAAAAAATCAGATATACATATAGATATTAGATACTATATAGAACTTTAGATACTATATAGAACTTTCCTGAAATTCTTCGAAGCGGAAATCCAAACAACGGGCTAGAATCGAAACTGATCATTCAACATTTGTTAAGGGCTTACTATTAAACTTCTAATCGAAGGAAAACATAACATGTAGATTTATAGTTTCTGATAGCAGTCATATATAAAGGTTTTAAAGACAATAAGATGATCATGTCCAATATCAGACCGACCAAGTTTGATTACCCACTTCGTAGAAGTTCGATTGAGATCGATCGAGCAAAGTTCAACTGATAGAATAGTTTGTTAAACTGTATCTAATTTTGATTCGGTTCTTTCTATTTGTGATTTGATTTGTGCTGGATTTATAAATGGATTTTATACGGTTGTCAGATAGATGAGTGTTCTGTTTGATTGCAAAAATTACGTTGTTTTCTGATATTTGTTATGAACGTGTGGTTTCCGGATTAAGAATAAGACCGCCATTTCTTCCCTTTAATGGTAGAAGGAATGGTAGAAGATGTCTAAGGGAATATAAAGAAGGGGCAGTAGCGTTTACCTGAGTAAAAATAAAACCTACTGCGGTCACCAAACATGCCAAATCCCCCGAACTCCCCCGAATAAGAATGGTCTATCTCTCAAATAGGCCTATGTACAAGTGGACGTTTGCAGGCTCCATCAAAAGTGGAACTCGTTTTGGTGAATTGTTTCTCCTTTCTATAAGGGATCACTTCATGAGAGAGGAAGCAAAAATCATTTTACGGGATTGTATTCCAACTAAGATGTCTTTGCAACTCCTCTTCTTCTCTGTCAAAACCAGGATTTCCTCCCGAGTTCCCGCCTGTCGTCGCTGGAGACGCTCTCCGACTGACATGGATTTTCAACTCATCTGCTTTTATTGTATTACTGATTTCAGATCACGAGATACACAAAAAAGACACAATACTGGTGCTATGTTTAAAGAATCATGGCTACAGTTGACACCCCGAAAGCGTTTCGACCAAAGAAACCGCAAGCTACGCAGAATAATACGCCCCAAACGCGTCAGACCAAAGTGGCTGCGAGCCGGGCGCGGTTAACAACTTTCATTTCAAAGCACCCGCAAACTCTCAGTTTCTCGATTCATTTCACAAACACACGGGCGACCGCAACGCGTGATGGGCCATTCCACCAAATCGCGTGGTCAACGGCGTTTACAGGCAACGATTTTTTACACCAACGTTCTTGTACAAAGAAAACAGCGAAGTTGCGGAGTTTTGGTTTCACACAAATAGTTTTGCTGTCGACTCGAGAAGACGAAGAAATAAAACGTGTACTAAAATACTAAGAACTAACTTAAAGTGGATCTAACTGCACGCGGATATAATCAGATCATCATAATGACAGCTAAGGACGGGTTGCTTCGAGGCAAGACGGGCATTCCGACGCCAGCCATAAAAAAAGAAAAAGTTGAAATCTCATAAAGTTCCTTAATCGACTTTTACGACACGAGATTAGATGTGATTAATATTGATATTAATTACATCAATCATATTTGTACTGTAATTGTAATTGTTAGACGAGAGTTAAGTCAAGATGCATACTCTCATAGGGGCGTAACGGTGTGGTGGGTGCAGCCACACCGTTGCACGAGGTCCGCCCGGGGAGCACTCTACTGCTCCCCGGATCCGGGGGCAGGGGTATTTGCCCTCTCCGGACCAGGAGTGCCGGCCGCTTATCATCTGCGGCTGGCCAGGGCAGGCAGGGATATGGCCGTATGCTTCGGCGCTACCCGTGTCCCTGCAACTTGCTGCCCACTGGCGACACAGGGGGGTTTAGTGGGTATGCCCTCCCTTTTGGGAGGTGTGAGTCCCACACACCATGCCGCCTCCCCCCGGAGACGGCATGAAGGTGCCTAATGCATTCCCCTCTTAAAAAAAAAAAAAAAAAAAAAAAAAAAAGATGCATACTCTAATTATTATTATTTTCTTTGTAATTGCAATATTTACCTATCACAACATATAATACCAACCTAGTATAGGAAGAGCGGGACATCCTGATACAAGTATCTGCGCATACTCAATCGCTAAAAGGGCAAATGTAACATTTGTGATTGTAATTTTTTTTTTTCATTCTTTTTTCATTTTCTTTGTTATAACTTTCTGTTGACGTTTTGTTTCACCAATAAAAGTAGTGTTGTGTAAAGGCTCAGTGTCCACAAAGTGACTTAGATATTTGCGGTCCCGCGTGAGGGGCACAAAGCGCAGTAACAAATGGTTGGCCATCAATGCTCAGATTTATTTTTATGTTAGCAGGTTTTACCAACTCATAGTAAGGCATTCATAGCCCTAGTGTCTTTTTTTTACTAAATACGATATTATAACTCAAAGTTATAGGAATCAAAGTTGGTTAAGTAAATATAGAATTTTTATTTATATAATGACAATCAATCCCTTCGCGTGGTCTATTTTTGCCAATGTCGAGGGAATATTGACGAAGTATTCTTTGACAAAGTTACGATATAATTTCGGTATTTAGAGTTGTATCGCTATTGTGGATTCCTTGGAGACTAGGTACTCTTGCCGTAAGCAGGTTTCAAGATGTCATCGGATGCAAAACAAGTAGGTAACGTATTTATTTCATTGGTTTTACAACTTTATCACTTCTCTGAAGTTTCAAGCACAAAATAAAACAAATTTGTACACTGAAATCCATTACATCACAAAAATAATGAAAGCAATGCAAGTTAAATCAACCATGCTCTGCATTCAACTTCCAAACAAAAGCTAAAATGATTTCTTTTTGGATGAGCCAAGTTAGTGTGTTGCATATGAGTTCTGAGATGTCAGCCGTCGGAAAGCCGAGTCCACTCCGCCAGACGAAGGCTCTGATGTCTTTGCCCTTTCTCAAACTGTGCTATCTGGATACACAAAATATTAATCATGTAAAGCTCACCTAAATACAAAGCTTTGATATTTTCTCAAAACGCCTTGTTTCTTCGCCGCCAAGTAGCGCACATTACGTTGAATAATGTAACTCGATCAATTTCCTCCCGTTGTTTTCCCTGTCTGACCTCGTGCGGGTCGCTGTGTTAGTGTAATATTGAAATAGCTCGCTGAAGGGACGTGAGCAACATTTGAACCAGTCTGCAGTGCCGATGGCGCTGAAGTTTGCCCGTCTAGTAATGCTGATGAATGACTATGGTGATGCAGACTATTCTGTATAATACTATTGCTGGCTTATTGCGACGTTTGTTGGGGGGCTTTGAATAATCGAAACTAAGCAATACTTGAATTGTATATAATGATGGAGATTTTTGTCGACGCAGTTTCCATTTGGATATTGGCCAGTGTTATAGCCATAGGAAATGTTATTCTAGCGAAATTGGAACCTTTTTTGTTATCATCATCATGTCGTATGGCTTTTTTATACTCAAGCCGTTTTATTTTATTTTTATTTATATTTAATTACTAGCTGTGCCAGCGGCGTCGCTCGCGTGGATATCGGGTTTCAAAAATAACGGACTTCCATATAATACCCATCTATACCTTGTGCCTAAGTTTTAAGTTAGACCTCTAGCAATACATTGGTGAAAACCGCATTCAATTCTATGCAGTAGTTTTCGCGTAATGCGCGTTCAAACATACAGGTTTAAATTTCTCGCGTTTTCCCAACACTTCCCGTCACTGCTCCGCTCCTATTGATTGTAGCGTGATGAAAAGTATCCTATAACCTGCCCAGGAGTATGAAGAATAATTGTACCAAGTTTCGTCAAAATCTGTTCAGTAGTTTTTTTTTCTATAACGAACATACAGACAGACAGACAGACAGACAGACAGACAGACAAAAATTTTACTGATTGCATTTTTGGTATCAGTATCGATCACTTATCACCCCCTGATAGTTATTTTGAAAAAATATTTTATGTACAGAATTGACCTCTCTACAGATTTATTATAAGTATAGATAATTGTACCTGATTAAATATTTTTTCCAGACTGTTCAATATTTTATACAAGTCTACTAGCCTAGCTCTGTCTATATGAAGAGATCATAGAAGCTACATTACTGTAAAGTTTCATTAAAATCCGGTCAGTAGTTTTTTCGTGATATGTGTTCGATTTGAATCATGGATCATGGAGAATTTAATGACGATCGAAGACACGTACGAATTTATAAGAATTCATATTTTCTATATTTTAGTTTATTAAATAAGCAGTAATGTAAACCAACGAGACAGTTTATGTAAAACAATAACAAGGCCACAACGTAACATAAAACCCTTGGAATTTCTCAAGTATCGGGTCTTGAAGCCCAGCGTTATCTAGATCGATACTCTAAGCGTCTCAGTTTAGTATTCAAAACAGTTCTCTTCAAGCTTCTCAAGGATACCCTGAATCCATCTGCTTACAATTTGCTTGTATTATAGGATTAATTTAAAGGTTAAGTTTGTAATTTGTATGCTTGTTATGTAATTAAAATATAAAATCAATTTACTTACTTACTGCCTCGAACAATTGAATGCATTTATTTATGTTAAACTTGGTTGATTATGCTAAAAAGTTGATATACTAGTATGATACGACAGTAAATTATTATGGACTTACATTGTTCCGATCCCGTAGTAAACAGATTGAACAGTTCTGTTAAATGTATCAGAACAATTAAAGTACCAGAAATTCTATCAACAAATATTGTCCTCACCCCAAAAAAAATACACAAATTTCATAAAAAATGTTGATTTGTAAAACTATGCCTGTAAAAGGGACCCCTTTGAAGTCGTACTTAATGCCCAGACTTCCAAACACAATAGATAAAATAATGGGATTTGGATTTTAAATGTACATTAAATGGGCAATACGAGGTTAAATTTCCTTGCAGTTTCCATCGCTAGTAACTATGCGCTATTACCCTGTTTTATCCTTTTGTTAGACGTATCAAATAAAAGAACATCTTACTCTACAGTTTTCATTTCCACGCCAGTAGGTACTCTAAAGATATTCTCGCAGCCGTAATATTCTAGTCTAACATACCTCACAAAACACAGTAGCACTTAACTACTAATAGGTATTCGCTCCAAGCAACGCTCTCGGTGCAACATTATTGTGTTGCATTGTTTGTAATATTTATCGCTTAGGGATGCGTCTCGAGGAGCGTCAAATTCGCGAGAAAGCGCAGCTCTGTGACTCGACGATAAAACGCTTAGTCGATATAGCTGCGGTTTGGGAAGGGAACTCCCGAGTTTGCGGGCGAGAATCGCTCCGCAAGTTTGCATCTGTGTGGTGCAAGGCGTAGAAGTCATGTAAGCAAACAAAATTGTGAGCGGCGAAATGCATGTCGTATCTGATAAACGTCAAGACTTTAAGACAATTTCTAATATGTTATCTTGAAATGTATCTATCGTTAATAGGTTTACTTTTGATTCATCTGGACTTTTCCATTGATTCGATGGCTCATTTAGTAGTGACTGCCTTCTGAGCCAAGATTCGTGGGTTCGATTCCCGCACAGAACAAACATTTGTGTTCATAAACATGTTTGTATTGGTACATAATAGACATGTTATTATATATGTATAATATGTATTTATTTACAAAAAAAAGTATTTAAGTTACTTTATCAGTTGTCTAGTATCCATAGTACAAGCTTCGGCTTAGTTTGGGGCTATATGGCGATGTGTGGCCCAGCGTAGCATGTCCTGGGTTATTTATTTATCTTAATACACTGCTTTCTCGCCCGTTGCGGAAGTGACTTGGGCTTTTCTTTCGCTTTCTGTCAGAATAGAGAGGGAAAGCAAAAAAGCTGTTTTGGTGTAAAAAAAGGTGCATATCAGTCCGTCACCACGGCAATCAGTACCCACGAACGTTTGGTGGAGGAAGAAAATATCGATTTAAGTGAACATTTTGTCGTTGGGGTAAACGAGTTCTGGAGTGGAGACCGCGTCTCGGTAAACATAGTATAGGACGCCCTTAGGCCAGGTGGTGTGACGATTGAGCGTCACCTGGCAAGTGCTGGATGCGAGAAGCCCAGGATCTATCACTGTGGCGAGCTTTGGGAGAGGCCTAGTGGACTGATATAGGCTGATGATAATGATGATAAGAGAACATGGAGTAGTACTTTTTTATAACTGTAACCCCAATCCGCCTTATGGCAATGGCTTTGCGGTTTTGACGCCTATGATGGAGCATGCTGACCTAAACATCTGGGTCATCATTTCATCTGGGCTGGGTCGTGTTTCTGCCGGTGAGTAGGGTTTCCGGAGCTCGTGGGGGGTTAGGGTTGGGCCGGCATGGCGGTGGCAACTGACAAGTAACTGACCAGTTACTTGTCCGTTGTCACAGCGACTTGGGCTTCTCTTTCGCTTTCCATCAGGCGTAGGGAAGCCATTATGTCGAGCCACTATAAAAAAAAAAAAAAAAAAAAAAAAAAAAAAAAACAAACGGTTCTTTCTAACCCTTAAAACCGGAAGGTAATAAGGTTCTTAATAATACCTGTCTGAGAATAAGGGACGTGCTTCTCGCTTACCGTTTAACCCTCGCACCGCAACCCGTCGGCAGCTCTTTACTCGTAACAGCTTTGTTGGCTCGTTACGACTTTCGTGCACCAAGCGAATAAAGTTTTCTTTGACGTATTTGCATTCGCCATATAGCTGAATTCCTTTGGATTTCATGCTGCCAATTGATGGCTTTATAGCCGCCTACCGACTGCACGGTTTGTTTTTTAAAATTGATTTCCGCACGAATGTTGTTTTTCTTTTGATTTGATGAAACACGAGCAAATATTAATGTTCACTTTCAATCGGTATTGTTTAACTCACTGGTATTAATTCAGGTGTTATTGTGTAGGAATAGAACTAGAAAGTTTTTTTTTTAGTTTGTGTACACTAATATTAATTATCTAAAAGTAATAATAAACAGCCTATAACAATGTTTTTTGTTTCTAATAAATAAATAATTATAAAAAAACCTAATCTACTTTTTCTATTACTGGTACTGTACTTTTGTGGCTTATCGTCATGTGTCCATCAATTTTAAGCCAAAAAGCTGACATAGGTACTGATATTTAAGAGATGCAACGCTCTTTCGTTTAACTTGGCTGAAACTGCATGTCTAGATTTTGATAAAACGTCTTCTCGGTACTGTCCGGTATTATCCTTCACTACAGCCTTTTTGGGTAAAAGAGGCTGTAGTGAAGGATATTACCGTAACTGACCTTCTTTTTTATAACTGATCTTCTTTCTTTGTAGTGGACTGTGATAGGCAAGGTTGTTGTTGATTAAACTTTCTTTGACCAGAGATCGACAGCAAAAGTCCGAAAGTCAATTGAATAAAATCTACAACCGATGTAAACTGCACTATTGCTCTTTAGTGAAAACGGTGTAAGTGACATCAATGTTTTGACAGCGTTTCACAGCTCGACACTCACCGGTAGCCATTGAGAGAAGACAAAAGACAATGTAATAACACCAGAGCCAGTTATTACAAGGCCGAAGCGGATTGACATCGGGCGTGGAGACGTCTATCGTCCGCGGCCGTGTAATAGCCGGGCGTGGTAGGGCTGACGCGGTTTGACGTGTTTAGCGGTTCAATTAATTACCGCTGCCTGTGCTTAATAGAAGCTATAAGACAGGAGAAAACTGATAGCGGACCAAAAATAGTTGTTTTTTTTATTTATTTATTTAATCTTTATTGCACAATTAAACTGTGTACAAAAGGCGGACTTAATGCCACATAGGCATTCTCTACCAGTCAACCATTGGGCTAAGCAGAAACTAATTTTAAGGTAGTGTGCCACAAAGTTAATTTGAAAAACGTTAATAATTTCGCTAATGGTAATTTCGTTTTGTCTCGTTAAAGCTTCGTCATCAGCCTATTGCAGTCCACTGCTGGACATAGGCCTCTCCAGTTGTTCGCCACCTAGGGCAAACTTCTGGAGGATATACCCATAATCGCCACGCTGGGCAGGCGGGTTGGCGATCGCAGGGCGTAGCTTCTTGCTCCGTGACGCTGCTGCCCGTCAACGGCCTGTGGTATTTAGCTACGCCTTCAATCGTGATGGTTTTACCGCCACCAGTCGGTTTGCCAAAGCCTCGTTTGTTGTTCGGCAGGATGCACCACAGGCAGGTGAGGATGGCTTGGAGCGAAAAGGTGATAGGTCGCTCCCTTACATCCCTCGTTAAAGCTTAGTGCAAACATTTGTGTGAAAAGTATTCGTCATCATAATAATATGATGATGATACGATATCGTATGACTGGCTACTTTGTTCGATCCTGAGCTTCTCGCTTCCAGCACTTGCTAGCCATCAAATACACAAATCGTCACTTCCCCTGGCCTTAGGGCGTCCTACATCATGTTTTCCAAGAAGGAAGCAAGCAAGAAGTAGTAAAACAAAATACAAATCAACAAATGTTATATTATAAATTGACGGACTTTTAACTATTAGGTATATACCTGTAGACTTTATATAATTTGTACACCTTAAAGTAAGGACATGTTGAAACCTGTATTATTGACCTCACATCTATGTACACATAGTTCGAACAAATAAATCAGCGATATCAACTCCAGAACTCGTTTACCCCAATAATTTATATGGCCTAATACCAGTACCTACCCAGCTCATTGCCACTTCAGCTTACTAATCTCGTGAGCTATGGCGATCAGCTTGGATCAGTAGGATCAAATTAATTTTAACGCCCACCCTGAGTTTCGAATTTCAAATTCCTTAACCTTAAGCCCGCGATTACCCTACTAGACTATCGGTGCAGTTAATTTATAGAATCCATACAAAGTTAACGACGCCCAGCCCTAAAAACGTACCTATATAACTGCGGCCAATGCATTGAATTCGAAGCAACCAATGTTTACACGAGTCAATTGCTTTGTGTACCAATTCGATGATATCTATGCGAACTATGACACTTTTGATAAGGGCAAAAGATGTCGTACTCGTCGTGTTACAATAACAATTAAACGAATAGTGTAAAAGCAACTTATAGCAGGAAATCTACACATTTTTTAGCTTCATAAGATCTAACGATGTCTGGATAATAGTCTCAGTATTTTTATTACATATGCCGAAGTCCACAAAGAGAGATAGGGCATAGCGAATCTTCGCTCGAATTGAGCTGCCCGTCCGGGGAAGGACCTCCACCCTATAGAATACCGCAGTCGAATGACCTCCGGGTCGTGTTTCTGCTGGTGAGTAGGGTTTCCGGAGCTCGTGGGGGCTGGGGGGGGGGGGGGGTTAGGGTTGGGCCGGTAGTAACTGACCAGTTACTCGCCAGTTGTCACAGCGACTGGGGCTTCTCTTTCGCTTACCATCAAGTGAAGGGAAGCCATTATGTCGAGCTACTATAAAAAAAACCACTTAAGTGTATTAACCAATATTGAAAAAGTGATAGTATAAGGAAGAGATCTAGGTTTGAAAAATTCGAAAGTATGGGTGTTTTCCTCCCCGGAACTGGAGTACCGGCGACCTGTGCTGGCCAAGGCAGAGAGGGACGTGGCCGTTTGCTCCTGCGCTACCCTATCCCTGCTGTTGCTGCCCATTGGCTACACGGGGCAATCCGTGGGTATGCCCTCCCATTCTACGAGGCGGGCGTCCCACACACCAAGCTGAATTTTTCGGAGACGTGAAAGTGGTGGCGCAAAACTAACGCATTCCCTTCTAGAAAAAAAGGGTATTTGACTTTTTACTTATCAAACTCACAAGTGATCAATCAACAGCCTTAGTTCCCCCATCCAGCAACTGCCAGCAGTTCTTCTAAGATCATCCGCCCAGCGGATTGCGGGGCGTCCTACACTACGTTTGCCTAAACGCGGTGTCCACTCCAAGATTGGTCTGCTCGACCTATTGTCGGCTCTGCGGCAGACATGACCGGCCCACTGTCACTTCAGCGTGCTAATCCTTCGGGCTATGTCGGTAACTTCGTCCTTTGACGTATATGCCCATCAAGACAAGTGATTGGTATAAACTAATGATTTGTCAGTTTGACATCCGATAGTAATTAATTACTTGTCCGTTGCCGCAGCCACTTGCAGAAGAGAGACTCTCTTCTGCTTTCCATCAGGTGAATGATGTTATGTGACTATAAAAAAAAATGCCAACTAAATAAAAGAGGTTCAATAAACGTCTTACTCGGCTTACTTTAATAAATGTTGAAGTGTCTTACTCGATATTATACGGAGTATATCAGACGGAAAATTCATGCAGAAAGCTTATTTCAGCTCTCTTGACGTTTGAAATCTGATGCATGTCGGGTTTATTCGCGATGCACGTTTTCAGTGATTTTGCTACTTTCTAGTTCACAATGAATATTATTGTTACTTTCAACAAGTTTAGTATGGTGTTTTGATTTGTTCACTCGAGTTTGCATTGTTCAAGATCTGTCTTTCTTTATTATTTAATTAAATTCTTTATCAGACGTTGAAGCAATTGTTTGAATAAAGATGAAAGACTTCAACAGTTAACAAAGATCTATTTTCCAATCATCTGGTCTCAAACTAAAACTTTCGCGTGTCTTATACTAAGCTCTAAATAAGTAATAATTGATTCATCATCATCATCAGCCTATTGCAGTCCACTGCTGGCCTTACGCCTGTCCAGTTGTTGGCCACTTAGGAAACGTCTGAAGGATATACCCATAATGATTGATTAAATTAGCCCAATCTTTGTCATTATTTAGTGATCATTCATAGTATTCTGAAAGCCCTTCCAGGACTCCCAAACCTGAAACTTAATGCAAAATATTTAATACTTCTTCTAAATCAAGAACATTCTTTAAACTCGCCCAGCCTGCCAACAGAAACTAGAATTAACAAAAGATCCGTTTATATATTTCAAAACCATTATACTTCGCCACTGAATACCTTCACAGTATTAAATTCCCCGTTTTTCTTCTTAATTGGTGCTATTTAATACATCAAACAAGGCTTGTTAAACAATTATTTCTTGAAGCCGTTACGTTTCTTAATTTTCTTTGCGAAAGTTGCCGCTTACGCTGGGAACGCGGTATTAAAAACACATAATCTTGGGAAAATAGGTACGATGTTTTTACTAGACATCGTAATGAAGTACTTCAATAGTACAAAATAAGTATAATTCACAGCCCTTTTTATGCGAACAATAGGTACAATTACCTTCAATATATCGCATTTCGTCTGTATGTTTTCCGGATTTAAAATAGCAACACCTTATCTCATCCCATGGGTGTCATAGAAGATGACTTAGGAAATATCAGTAAACGGACTGCAGCGTTTACCTGGGCACAAATAAAACCTATTGTGCTACCAAACGTGGTGATTATGGCAAAACCTTCAAATGACAGTGGTCATTGGGGGAGGCATAGGCCTCTGGCCATAGGGCCAGCAAAAGACGTTTGATGCTAATGGTGTATTAATTTTCAATATATACCGTACGTTGAAAATGTACTTTATAAAGGACACCTCAAAAAATAATACTGTTATCTTATTATTAAGAAGGTTGTTGAATTAAGCAAGGCAGGTTCCTTGCAAAATTAAAATGTACTTGCTTAGATAGGCAAGTCATTTTTTTAAAAACAAATATGTCATAGTATACGTACATACACTGAAAGTAGCTTGATACGATAATACAAAAACTACAAGGATTCCTGACATAAAATACGAAACCTAAATTAACCTTAAGTTCAAACAACGAAGATAAATATTGTTGATCCCTCAACTTGAAACTTAACAATTGCACGTAGAAAAACAAACCTAGCCACAAGAAAAATCAACTAGCCAACTAAACTTACGGCGACGTGGAACAATTTTCGTTGGCGCAATTACGGTTGCAATTAAAACCCGTGTCCCCCGAGTTGCTTCCCGGGAATCTCGGGCGTCGGGATTAAAACCGACGTGGGCTGACCCCAACACTGACCCCGTTCGATTGAATACACACAAGTCAACTTTTTAATTATAGGTACGGCGTTTGAACGCGAATGTACTTTAAAAAGGACCTTATTTCACTGCAGTAGAGTGTTACAGGTCAAACGGTTATCCTTGATCTGAATGCCACCGTATAATAGGTATTTCTAGAAGTTAAGAACAACAATGGTACTGATAATAAATGCGGACCGGGAATTTTGGTGTTTTTATTGTTTTTACTAGCTGTGCCAGCGGCGTAGCACGCGTGGATGACGGGTTTCAAAAATAACCGACTTCCATAAAATGGAGCCCAAGTTTTAAGTTAGACCTCTGGTAATATATTGGTGAAAACCGCATTCAATTCCATGCAGTAGTTTTCGCGTGATGCGCGATCAGATAAAAATTTCTCCCGTTTTCCCAACACTTCTCATCACTGCTCTGCTCCTAATTATTTATTTAATCTTTATTGCACAATTTTAAACTGTGTACAAAAGGCGTACTTAATGCCATATAGGCATTCTCTACCAGTCAACCATTGGGCTAAGCAGAAACTAATTTTAAGGTACCAATTGATTATAGCGTAATAAAAAGTATACTAAATCCTGCTCAGGAGTATGAAAAAGTTTCATAACTACATATATCAGCAAAATATACTTGACTATATTATGCTACGAGTACAAATACATAGTACAATTCGGTTAAACTCATAAACAATTTATTTTAAAGGACTTTCTTTAAGGAATTAAAAAAGTCATCTTAACATAATGAGTGCTATTCGTCTTAACTTTTCCTTATTTTCTTTTTAACTTGCTTCTATTTGAAATGTTGAAAGACAGTTCGCTTTAACATTGAACCTAATTAACGAGGCGTGCAATTTAAACTGCCAAGGATCATTATTAATTGGTTTTAGAGGAGTTAAAAATACATAATACAGTGAACGGTCTTGAACTCGGGATAATATTGAAAATCGATAGTCTATTTGTCCGTAGGATTTCCGGATTTGGAAAAAACATCTCGTCGTAGAAGATGACTAAGGGTATATCAGAAAACGGTCAGCAGTGTTTTCTGGGTAATAACCAATGAATACCTTAATTCTAAGGAACGATGCGTTGCTTAGATTTCCTAAACTAAGCAATGCAGTTCTTCTCTGTACATATGCAGTTATCTTTATAAATTAGTACGCCTTAGTAATTCACTTTCTCAGATTAGCTCACGACTTGAATGAAATTACATAGAATGTCTTATGCAAGCAGGTGCATCTTAGCGATTCATCCGTGTCTTCCTGCCTTTGAAGGCCATTGTAACGTTACAAATACGTTATGAATAGCACCGATTCCTAGGTGGCCTAATATGTGAAGTTCACTTAAGGAGGATGCTTCTGGGTTTAATTCCCAAGACGAACTAATTTCGAACGAACGAACTTTTCTATATTTTGGTATTTCTACAAATCGCCATAACCTAGTGCTTACTTTTATTGAAGTGATTCTAAGGTTTCCCTCCTCTCATAAAAAATAATATTCTTATTGACTTAGTTTCATACCTCGAAATAAATAACCCAAGACATGCCACGCTGAGCCAGATATCGCCACCTAGCCCCAAACTAAGCCTAAGCTTGTACTATGGATGCTGGACAACTGATATATGAACTTACTTAGATACTTTTTTTTGTAAATAAATACATATTACAAACACGTAGCAAACACCCAGACCAATACAGACATTCAGGCACACAAATTAATGTTTGTACTGTGCGGGAATCAAACCCACAACTCTTGGCTCAGAAGGCAAAGGTCACTACCAAATGAGCAACGGTACTTATTTTGCGTTTTCGTAGTCATGTTGATCAATATACAATTCCGATAAGATCTTGAGAGCTCAAACTTCGAACTTGTCGACAGAATCTACCTGAGTAATAAGTTTAGCGATCCAATTAAGTTGGTCCAACTTGGAGAATCAGGTCAAATTGACAAATACAACTTAGACAAGTAGTATTCGCGAAACACGCTACGTATTTTCATATGGAATACAGTTCAAAAGACGAGAATACACAATCAATATTTAAACTTTCTTTAGACTTATGTGTCTCTCTTAAGACATGGATTAAAGTAAGCTAAATATTTTCTACATAGAGAAAGTACATGTAGAGTCAAATTGGTTTTGCTGATTTTCACGACTGGTGGTTATCATTTAGTAAAAGACAATCCACTTCTTCATGAACCATCTTTAGCTACAAAAATATATAGCCTTGGGTCTCACAATAAAATTGGCCTTATAAGGAAACTCAAGTCTGCGAGTTATGAAATAGACTATAATAATAATCATTGGTTCTTGACTAGATGGTATTAGTTTTGTCATGGCCAAAAAGACCCAAAAGACCTTTAACCCAATTATTGAGCTGGTATGGTAGAAATGATTACCATATATGACCATCTTGGGAAAAATATTCAAGAGGCGTGGAAACCTGTCGTTTGGAAAAGAGCATAAGGTATTTTTTTAACCAAGACAGGACACAAAGAGAATATTTGCAATATAGTAATAGATGTTATGGGCATGAGGCCACCTCTCAGAATCAAAAAGTTTGTCAGACAAAAATTTTAAGAAACAAAACACAAATACACTTACATTCAGTGATTCGAATCAAAGACAACATTCAAGCTGCAACACAAAGCCTCATTCACATCGCAATACACAAATAAAACACAATAAAAAATTCACAAACACCCGGCTAACTAAGAAAACCTCTCCACTGGAGTAATCATTATAATGGACTTTTCACGTTGGAAATTTCACCTTTAAAGGTTTACAAAATTCTCTCACAGAGATTTTCCTTCAAACGCTGGGTATTCAAGTTTGCATCTAAGGAATTTGGATTTGTAGCTGGCGAAATAGTTTCGGTGTTTCTGTTCTCAGTTCTTACGCTTACTGAAAGTTGTTATGTGCTGTATTCGAAGATGTTTGTGATTTTGTTTTACAGAAACCACTTTCAGCCAAAAACATGATCAATGGGTTTCATCATTATCATCATCAGCCTATCGCAGTCCACTGCTGGATATAGGCTCTCCAGTTTTTCTCCACTTTGGGCAAATACTTTGAGGTTATACCCATAATCGCCACGCTGGGCAGGCGGGTTGGCGATCGCAGGGCGTAGCTCATCGCTCCGTTGACGCTGCTTCCTGTCATCGGCTTGTCAATAGTTGTACCGCCACCAGTCGATTGCCAGAGCCTCGTTCGTTATTCAGCAGTTTGGACCACGGGCAGATGAGGGTGGCTTGGAGCGAAAAGATGATAGGTCGCTCTCTTACATGGGTGTCATATTTTTAAGTTTCAAATGTATGTATTAGTATTTCATAATAAGCTTTTCTCAATTTTACCCGTTCTTCTTCTTCCAGAATCAATGGTAAACTAAATAGAAGCAACCCAAAAACCTAGCGACTTAAATGCCGCTGCCGGTCACCTTGCAAAGGTCTCGCACCGTGCACGTAGTGAAACACAGCTGGCTGCCAAGCAAATGTCCCATGGTCTGCAAAGGTGCAACACAGACGCGGTGTAGGTACTATAGCTGCTCCTTGCTACTTTCGCATTGATCAATGCTGTGTACACTAATATTTTGTATAGTACCTACATTATTTATAGGTATAGAATTCGTCATAATCATTTTTTTTAAATAGGTATACTGTTGATGTACTTGTAAATAAGTAGCAAAGAACACAGACACGGAATAAAACCCAAGACTAATAACCCATGACATGCCACGCTGAGCGCACAGCGCCATCTAGCCCCTAACAAAACCAAAGCTTGTACTATGGGTACCCAGACAATTGATAAACTTATTTAGACACATTTTTTTGTAAATAAATACATATTATACTTAGAAAACACCTAGACCAATACAAATAGGTAGGTGTTCATGCATACAAATCTTTGTACTGTGTTGATCGAACCCACGACCCTTGATTCAGAAGGCAGAGCACTCTATTGAATGAGCCATCGAGCCAGTTAATGTAACAAAAAATATAACAGAGAATATTTACAGATAGGTACAAAGCATGGACTTCATCTTTCATTAGCTTCGCTCTCAACTAACTCGCAGTCTGAATCACAACTAGCATCATAATATTATATACAATCCTGGCACACTGTAAATGTAATTGCGTTTCTAGTTCTAAAACCGTCAGCGCAGTAGGCACCTCTGTAAAACTCCCAAGAGCCTTACTGAGGAAAACTTGGATGTGGAACTAACACAGCTAAATGGAGAAATAATAAAAGAAACATTCGCTGTACTTAAAGCGTTATTTAGTAACAAGAAGAGCTTTAGAAATGCAATAGAATTTTTTGAAATGAGAATTTATATGATACACGATCCGATAGTCTCAAATTCTTCAAAAAAATCCAAATTCGACTCTCGACTCCATAGAATTTTTTCTGCTATAAGTAAACGCTAGAAAATATACTCAAAACAAGCATTGGATATAAATCGTTGTCATTTGGACAATGAAAATGATAAGTTCACGCTTTTGGCACACACAAAGCCATTCTTTACTAAACTAGATAGTACATAATAATGAGATTTGATACCCACACACAAGGGCTAAAGCTGCATACTTTGGAATCGGAGCAATGTTGTCTGATATTTATCATTTAATAGCTGTGCTCGCGACTTCGTCCGCGTGAAATAGTTATTTTTTCCCCGTTTTTTTTACATTTTCCATTATTTCTTCGCTCGTAATAGTTGCAACGTGATGTTATATATAGCCTAAAGCCTTCCTCGATAAATGGTCTATTCAACACAAAACGAATTTTTCAATTCGAACCAGTAGTTCCTGAGATTAGCGCGTTCAAACAAACAAACTCTTCAGCTTGATAATATTAGTATAGATTTTTTCTTCTATACTTATAATAAATCTGTAGAGAGGTCAATTCTGTACATAAAATATTTTTTCAAAATAACTATCAGGGGGTGATAAGTGATCGATACTGATACCAAAAATGCAATCAGTAAAATTTTTGTCTATCTGTCTGTCTGTCTGTCTGTCTGTCTGTCTGTCTGTATGTTCGTTATAGAAAAAAAAACTACTGAACAGATTTTGACGAAACTTGGTACAATTATTCTTCATACTCCTGGGCAGGTTATAGGATACTTTTCATCACGCAACAATCAATAGGAGCGGAGCAGTGACGGGAAGTGTTGGGAAAACGCGAGAAATTTAAACCTGTATGTTTGAACGCGCATTACGCGAAAACTACTGCATAGAATTGAATGCGGTTTTCACCAATGTATTGCTAGAGGTCTAAATTAAAACTTAGGCACAAGGTATAGATGGGTATTATATGGAAGTCCGTTATTTTTGAAACCCGATATCCACGCGAGCGACGCCGCTGGCACAGCTAGTTAATAATAAAAATATCAAGACAAAATTGCTTAAAAGTGTCTCCGGAGTGGAGATGGCTCAATTACCCGCTCTAGACGCCGCGACACCGACACCAGTCGCTGCACACACGCCCCTGCGAATGGAATATTCATGCCGCTATCCGACTTCGAGGAGCTGCCACGCCGCTATAATTACGAATCCGCAGGGCTGCCGTGCGTTACCGTGTGGCTTCCGGATTTAGAAAAGGACCACCCAATGTCATAGTCGTCGTAGAAGACGACTAAAGGAATCAGGGAACGGGCAGCAGCGTTTATCTGGGTACAAATGAACTCTCTCGTACATCATCATCATCATCAGCCTATTGCAGTCCACTGCTGGACATAGGCCTCTCCA
This sequence comes from Conogethes punctiferalis, assembly GCA_031163375.1. Taxonomy (NCBI): domain Eukaryota; kingdom Metazoa; phylum Arthropoda; class Insecta; order Lepidoptera; family Crambidae; genus Conogethes; species Conogethes punctiferalis. The sequence continues at coordinate 13,401,896 of CM062086.1, read as the reverse complement.
GTTGCTCGCCACCTAGGGCAAACATCTGGAGGATATACCCATAATCGCCACGCTGGACAGGCGGGTTGGCGATCGCAGGGCGTAGCTTTTCGCTCCGGTGACGCTGCTGCCCGTCATCGGTCTGTGATATTTAGCTACACCTTCAATTGTGATGGTTATACCGCCACCAGTCGGTTGCCAGCGCCTCGTTTGTTATTCGGCAGGATGCGCCACGGGCAGGTGAGGTTGGCTTGGTGCTGAAAGATGATAGGCCGCTCCCTTACATCCACACTCTGTCGTACATTCCGATTATTGCCCTAGTACCAAAATGCCTTAGTCCACTTGGCCCTCTAAATACGGGCTAGTCGATAAGAATTTCTTCACAGATGTACCTCATCATCAGCCTGAAGATGTCTCGTGCCTCGCCCAAAGTTGGGGGGATTGCCTTGGTCACCGCGGTTGGCTTGGTGACCGCATTGGGACCGAAACAAACGCCGCTGTCGATATTTTTCTAGTTGTGATGGTTAAGGGTGACGACACTCACAGGATGACATGGGGTGGTCCTATTCTAATTTAAGAAACCACACAAAGAATGTGGTCACAATATACATGCATTCACCTGCAAACAGTGAAAAACCTTTCCAAATGAAAGCGTAGATATTCCTTAGTGGCTAGTATAGTAACGCATATTAGTGTCTTTTCAAGCCTCTTTCACAGAAGAAGATTGTTATCACCGTCTATTTAATAAGCAGAAAATTCCTTCCCTATTAGGCGTTATTGATAAGCAACCCTACCAGATTCGGCTTACAGAGCGAAAGTTTTGCTCAATTCACCACCTGCTATATTAAACTTTAATTGTAGTCTCTTGTATGACTGAGTCATGAATTTTGAGGAAGACTCCGGTAGACGTAATGAGGAATGTTAATTCATTTTACAGTTTAATTCGGAAGGCATTCCGGCTCTTTGTAACACATTTGACTACTTTGTTTGGTAATGTTTCTGTTGACACGTTGTTTACCCGGTAATTCGAACAATACTGGTAGTCTAAGTTTATTTGCCTTAAGCTTGTCCGTGTGATTTCTGTATACAGAAAAGGGACCACCACATCTCATTTAATAGGTGTCGTAGAAGACGATTAAGGGAATGTCAGGAAACGGGCAGCAGCGCTTACCTGGTAGGTACAAATAAAACCTAAGGCGGTCACCAATCCGCCTGTTAAGATGGCTTATGTTTAGCAATGGATGCTTATGGGTTGAAGATGCTTGTTCTTCCTTTATCTTTGAGGCTGCTGCCGCCTGTTTAGTATAAAAGCGAAAGCGTCGCTGCAAATAAGTTACCTACCAAATAAAGCACTTTTCTGTTGCCACCGTCCTATGCCGACCTTTAAGATCCCGAAGTCACTCCACAGGTTTTTCGGAGTGTACGGTGGTCGCCAGCCAGGACTGAAAAGCTAAAATCTCAACATGTCCCTTAGTCAAATAGTACGACACCCAATTGAACAAATGGGGCGGTGTTATTAATAATAGTCCATATAGTTTTCGGATTTAGAATAGGAATTCATCCAGTGGGTTTCGTAGAAGACGACTAAGAGAATACTAGGAAATTTGACTGGCTCGGTGGCTCAATTGGTAATGACCTCTGCCTTCTGAGCCAAGGGACATTTGTGTGCATGAACATGTCTGTTTGTATTGGTCTGGGTGTTTTCTATGTATAATATGTATGTATTTATTTACAAAAAAAAATGTATCTAAGTAAGTTTATCAGTTGTCTAGTACCCATAGTACAAGCTTCGGCTTAGTTTGGAGCTAGATGGCGCTGTGTGGCCCAGCGTGGCATGTCTTGGGTTATTTATTATTTATTTAAATGGTCAGCAGTGTCATCAACTTCCTTGCCAAGTTAGTTGTGGTAGCTAAGGCAAATCTGCCCTAATGACAATTGTCATTGGAGTAGACTTATGTCCAGCAGTGGACGTTTGCAAGCTGATGATGATGATAATGAATAGTAAAATAGGTACTGCTTTAAAAACAAAACAATATTTAGCCTTCTTTACTCGTTTATATAGTTTTCATTAAAGCAAAGAAATAACTTCCTACATTTTTCTTCCCTATTCTTAGAGCCATAAGCCCGTAAGGAAGTTATGCTTCAACTTTACCACCTAAAAAGCTAGTAACGACTTAAAAATTTTAAACTTGCACAATATTCATAAATTGAAATAGAAATTCTTGAAGTTCGTTGCAACTTGCACCAGATATTGCTTACAACATACTGTGTATACTTTATGTGAGCTATAAAGAAATCTATGAAAGTTTTATGCAGAAGCCGTGGTGTTATATGTCATCGTTCTCATGAATCGGTAGTGATACAAGTGGTAGCAATTTCTTTGGAACTTCCAACTAGAAATTCTTAGGATCAAACTCTGGTTGGAGAACAGATTTATTCATGAATTTATCATTCAGTGACAAATAGCTATAAAAAACATTTAGGGAAAATAAACAAGTTAATTTTTTTCTAAATGTCTACGATGATGGCCAGGGCGGCTTTGTCATCATCATCGGACTGTTGGGGGAGCGGAAGGCTCTCACCCCTAGGTATAATAACCGGAAGGTAAGTTAATATTTTATTAGATGAGTAGGACATAATCACGAAGAGAGGTAGGGCATAGCGAATCTTCGCTCGAATTGAGCCGCCCGTCCGGGGTCCGCAGTCAAATGACCTCTGGGTCGTGTTTCTGCCGGTGAGTAGGGTTTCCGGAGCTCGTGGGGGGTTAGGGTTGGGCCGGCATGGCGGTGGCAACTGACAGGTAACTGACCAGTTACTTGCCCGTTGTCACAGCGACTTGGGCTTCTCTTTCGCTTTCCATCAGGTGTAGGGAAGCCATTATGTCGAGCCACTATAAAAAAAAAAAAGAAGACTATCTAAGTTTCATAATCCTAATTGCAAGCGTCAAATCCGCCCCCCATGCCGTATTACAAATTTCAATGTCCATGAGATTTATAGGATTACCCCATCTCATCCCGTGGGTCTCGTAGAAAACGACTAAGGGAATATCACGAAGGCACCAATGTTTATCTGGGTGCAAATAAAAACCTACTTCGACCACTAACCAGCCTGCCTCGTAGTGACTATTGCCCCCAAATGCCAACTGTCATGAAGTAAGCCTATGTCTAGCTTGTAATTCTTTTGCTCCAAGCCACCCCCACATGCCCGTGGTGCATCTTGTTGAATAACAAACGAGGCTCAGGCAACTGACTGGCTTCGTCGTCTGTTTAACAGTCATTCTGACAGAAAACAACTCAGCGCAGCGTGACGTTTGAAAACGCACCCAACTTCGTAACTCAATACTTCATAACAGCATTTTTTATCAAAAAGAAGGACTTCAATATGGTGACTAATAATGGGACTAACTAGGAATAAAAAAAGATTTTTTCACAATCCTCGGAGATACTGAGGACCTGTGTACATACACACAAAAGAAACAATCGAATTAAGATCCTCTTCCATAATTATTAGAGAAAGGATTAGACCAAGTATAATATGAAATAGAGGTATTAATAATTAATACCTCTATTTCATATTATACTTGGAATCAATTATTGATTAAGATTTGCACGCTAAGTAGCTAGCAATAGTTTAGTGAGATTAATTTAACATCAATTTCAAGACCGAATGTATCCACCTAAAATGCTAATAAATATTTGAGTTTGAGTTTGAAAAACAAACGAACGCTACAATACCCAAAGCAAATCCACCTCACCTACACACCAGCATCCAGCAACGCGCTAAACACGCCTCATAAAAGATCCCTTTGAAGACACCCTCTTTTCGCTCGCGCTGTTAAGTTAAACATTAGAGAAAACTTTCCGAATAATTATATTGCAGGGAGGATCGACGCGAGGAGTGCACTTCACGGTAATGACGTGCGAGGGTCTGAGAGCTGGGATCTAGAGTGCTAGATGAATCAAGTTTCTTTGGGGGAATTTCTTAGCTTCATTTTTTTTGTTGTTTTGCTGACTTCGTAGAGCAGCGGTTCCTAACCTTTTTCAGCCGCGGTTCCCAAGGAAATCAAGCATAATTCCTAGGACCCCTGGGTGAATAAGGGTGCGATTTCAGGACAATATTATACTTTAATATCGATCTAACTTAGAGTCTAAGTCCGATGTGTATAGGACCCCCAAACGTAATATGCTTGTACCTGTGGTTCGCGGATCCCTGGGGGTCCGCCGGTTGGCAAACAATGTTGTAGAGGATATTGAATGGCAATTGCTTAACGCGTCCAGCGCAGCGTGTATCCTTTTTTTAGACGAACAATTAATTTACTTTTGTGTCTAGAATTCCGGGAGTTCACGGGTTAATCAGCAAAAAGGAGTAGGAATATTGTACGTAGTATTTAAAGTAATTATTTGGCATTGAAATTTTCGTAGTTGTAGCTCAGTACTTTTAGGTCTCCCGTCAGACGTAACGCATTTCCTTTGCCTACCAATTAAAAGTTACATAATCTATGGTTGCGTCATGACAGCTGTCAAGATGATCTTCAACGGTTCAATGGGGCACGGCGGTTATATACACCCTCATTTCAGTACTTAAATCAGCCGCGAAAAAAATTAAATTTTATTATGTCTGGTATGTGTGACGTAATCCTACTTTCGAGTAGTGAAAGTGAAATGTTTGTTTAGTATGAAATTTAACGATATTTGAATTTGATTAGAATAACGTTCAGTAATTGGTGCAAGATTTGTGGTGTTTGAACTTAGTGGATTGGGAATATACTATGTGTCTGATACTCGGGTAGTGAAAGGTGAAATGTTTGAATTTAGTAGGAAAATGGATGTTTTAGTTTGAAACAAATAACGTTCGGATACTGGTGCAAGAGACATTATTGAGGTGTTTAAATTTAGTCGGATATGAACATACCTACTATGTGTCTGAAACTTTCGTGTAGTGAAAAGTGAAATGTCAATCACTTAGTAAGAAATTTATCAGTGTTTATGTTTGAAACGAAAAATGTTCTTTGGTGTGCGGGAGACATTATTATGATCTTTGGACATTGGCGAATGTGGACATTGGTGAAGCTGCGTGGAGACACGATTTGGTAGCAGACGACAGCCGACTAGCAGAGGCAGGTTAGTGGCTTTGAATAATGGCTTAATATGAAATGTTGTGCAATTTCTTCGTTGGCCTGTTGGCCTATTTTAGCCCTTGAGAACAGGATCTGACCGTGCGTGCGTGCGTTTATAGAAGTAGTAAAATATAACAAATATCTATCAGTGCAAAATTAAAGACATGCAATGCCTATTAAATTATTGGGGGTGACATGTTTTAAGCACCCTTATGAATAGTATTAAAAATCGCAGGAAGTGGCAACTTCAGGCCCCAATATATTGAACACTGCACATTTATACCCTGCGTCATATACGTACGTAAGTACGTATGTTCAACGCAGGGATGTTCCGTCCCTCCCTCGTAGACAACTCTTTGCGATTGTTCACACGATCGATACGGAATAATTAAGAAACGTCATTAACAGAAGTTCGTTACTAAAAGATAGTCTTCGAAAACAACACAAAGATAACAAGAATATTGTACTGAGATTTACACTCCGTGCGAGAATGAATTCTGTAGATACGAGTACATGCTTTCAATAGATTAATTGAGTAAGTTGGTCGAAAGCAATAATATGTATACACTTTAAAACCTTGTTACAACAACGAATATTTCAAAATTATGACATGAAGAGGGAATATATTTACAATTTCAATATGGCAAAGTTCTAAAAGTGTTTACATAATATTTCTTCTATTTGTACAAAGAAAATAATACGACGCATTTTATAATTTTTCCCGTAAACATTTAATGAAGAAGGCAGAATGAAAGCACCGTAATCCTAACTGGGGAAAAATTTCACGAGTTTAATATTAGGTTCTTGTAAAGCCCTTAGTCAACATATTGAGGAGGGTCTTACCCTCCTAAATTAAGAGATTAAGGGATTCAATAAAAAAATGTATCTACGTTGGCCTATATTTGCGTTTTTTTTTTCTATATAACATTACTGACGACCTCGATGGCGCATTGATTTGAACGTTCACGCATAAGGCGCCACAATGGGAAGGTTCCGGTGTCGATTCCCGATCGGGTCAATTCATGACCTCTTCTAAATTATCCCGTAGGTATTCTGAGAGCATAATCCTTAAGTACTTATAGTAGCAGGAAAAACCTTTGTTTGAGTAAGTAGCTTAGGCACTTGTGTTATGGGTATCAGACCAACGAAGGTACCACAAATATCATATACTTGAATACAAATTAAAAACACCCGGACACGGAACAATCATACCTAAATACTTATCACACGAATGTTTGTTCCGGATGGGATCTAACCCACGACCCTTGGTTCAGAAGGTACGAGTGACCGAGCCAGTCAAAGGTCATCAAATTAAGTCCTTCAAAAATCCTCTATTCCCAATTATTGTTCAGAAATGCATTTGTACAGAACCATTCATCATACTTGTAAATGTAATTGAGATCACAGGGGAATATCCAGACCAGACATATTGTTGGCCACCCGGCGTGGCTTCGAGAAAATCAATACAACTCCTGAAAGCAATTTAAATTGTTCATAAATTTTGCTATAGATAAGCTTTTGTAAAGGCTGAATAAGCACCCGTTGCGGGTGTTGTTAGATGTCAAAGAACCTGAATAGTTTGAACGCCGAATTAGAATCGTCGTCCATCGTGTACAATTTCAAATAGATTTAAGAGAGGGAGAGGGGCATAACGAATCTTCACTCGAATTGAGTCGCCCGTCCGGAGAAGGACATCCACTCTATAGAATGCCGCAGCCAAATGACCTCTGGGTCGTGTTTCTGCTGGTGAATAGAGTTTCTGGAGCTCGTGGGGGGTTAGGGTTGGGCCGGCATGGCGGTGGCAACTGACATGTAACTGACCAGTTACTTGCTTTTGTCACAGCGACTTCTCTTTCGCTGAATCTACTTTTTTACTATGAACCGCACTCGTTACATTTTCTAAAACAAGACACATGTTCCCCTTTCAGCAAGCCAAGACGCTCTAAATTCGAAACTTACGTTTAAAACACGCCAGCATGTATGTAACATCGTCCGTTGCACCGGACTACGTCTGGTTTCATACAAAATTCAACGGCAGCTCAAAGAGGAACTATTAAGTGGGTGCAGGGGAACTTGTGAGCGATCCGTGTTTGAACTGGAACAGACTAATTCATGACCTACGTATCCAAATAGTTACTACATGCGAGGCTTCAACCGAACTGGGGAATAGAAGTGTGAGTTTAAAAACGGTATTTCTTTACACACATCAATACTACGAGAAATCTTCTAAGACCGCCATACTCTAAGTGTGTTCCGCGGAACCCTAGGGTTCCGCGATACCCCTGTCGGGGTTCCGCAAGAAGTTAGAAAAAAAAATCAAAACACCTCTCTCTAGTCGACCGTTGTGACGCGGCGTATCACGATTCACTATTATTATACTTGTCATGTAAGTAAGTAATAAGTAATTGTTACATCTAATTATGCTTATTAATAAAAAATACACTTAAAAACCATTGTGGCTGGCTCGGTAGCTCAATTGGTAGTGACCTCTGCCTTCTGAGCCAAGGATCGTGGGTTCGATCCCCACACATTACAAACATTTGTGTGCATGAACATGTCTGTTTGTATTGGTCTGGGTGTTTTCTATGTATAATATGTATTTATTTACCAAAAAAAATGTATCTAAGTAAGTTTATCAGTTGTCTAGTACCCATAGTACAAGCTTCGGCTTAGTTTGGGGCTAGATGGCGCCCAGCGTGGCATGTCTTGGGTTATTTATTTATTTATTATTTTTATTTATTGTTTTATTGTAGGGTTCCATCAAGTATTTTGCTATCCAAAAGGGTTCCGTCACCAAAAAAGATTGAGAAACGCTGTTCTAAGAATTGGCGATACCGCTCGTTTAACCACACAAATCCTTTTTTACATGGTTGATTCTTCCCCTGCAGTATGAAAAGGTTTTTAATGAAAACTAAAAAAAATATTACAGGTTCTGGGTATAAGTAATGTTATTTTAAAAGCTCTCCATTTAAGCAGATTTCTGCCTACAATTACCAACTTTGGCAAAAATCTGCTCTCATTAAACTGCATGACGTATGTTTATACATAAAAAGGCATACATTTCATCATCATCAACATCATCATTATCATCGGCCCACATCAGTCCACTGCTGGACATAGGCCTCTCCCAATGCTCACCACTTCGATCGGTCCCGGGCCTCTCGCATCCAGCACTTGCCAGCCGTCCTGCGCAAATCGTCACTCCACCTGGCCTGAGGGCGTCTTATACTACGTATGCCGAGACGCGGTCTCCACTCCAGAACTCGTTTACCCCAACGGTTATCGCTTCTGCGGCTGATGTGGCCAGCCCACTGCCACTTCAGCTTACTGATCCGGTGAGCTATGTCGGTAACTTGGTTCTCTGCCAGATCACCTCATTTCGGATCCGATCTCGCAGAGAGACGCCGAGCATAGCCCTTTCCATAGGTCATTTATATATTTATTTAACTAAATAAACCCGGCAAAGTCTATGAGCCCTATGTCTAGCAGCGCAGAGACTGATAGATAATGATGATGATATCTAACTCATCAGCGGTCCTTGATTACAAATAACACCTATACAGCCCCACGTTCGATCACAAACAGCGTACAAGATGAGTATTTGCCCGCCCCCAACTTAGAATCCCAACAAACAACGGGGCGTGATTTTTCGCACTTTTCACGGATATTTCACACGTGCATCGTAAGCACATAGATAAACAGTGATACATGACGTTTCGGGATGAAGGGGAATTTATTTTTCTATTTTTTTTCTTGTAGTATAATATAAATGTTATTATTGCCTGCCAGTACGTTCACGCATCATGTGTACCTAATTAAAGTAATTTGTAAAAATAAATGCAAATATCAGACATACATTGTTCCGTTGCCTAACATTTAAAAAAAAGGTGTACCCATGGCGGGAAAAGTTTTGTTTAGGGGCTATTTCATATCTCATTTAGTTTAGCTGGGCTATCATGTGTTTCAATTTCCAAAATAAGATAAAGGATTTAAGTTAGTTTCATCACCGTCCAGCAGCATCGAAGATCGAAGAGCAAAAATAGACAATCAGATGAACAAAATGATAGATTATTTTTTAATTCTTCCCTTTCCCAATATTAATAACCAAATTTTTTTTAAATTTATATCTCGTAAATATTTTATCGTAGGAGTATGTAAGAAAATTGACTCATAACTTTAAGGAATGTCCTATTGAAGTCGTAAAAACTATACGCGTTAGTTATTGAAAATTACAATAAATCTCGAATTATTATCACAGTCAGCTATGAATAACGTGACCATTTTCTTATATTTTAATCACGACAGCTATCAGAGCAACGTTTCTCAAATATTTCCGAATATCAATCATTTTGTACAGAATAATTTATAGGAAATTATTCGTTCTGATGATTTAAATTGTTGTTCGGAAATATATACGCGCAGTCGTTATTCCAAGTTTCGTATTTTTCTTTCTTCATTAAATACACAATTTAGATACAGGTCAAAATCTAAGTGTGTACATGTTTCGCATTGTGATGTCAATAGATTTGGCGAACAAAAGTAATTCTATGAAATAAGTAAATATTCATTTATTTATTTAATCTTTATTGCACAATATAAACCGTGTAAGGCGGACTTAATGCCGCATAGGTATTTTCTACCAGTCAACCATTATTGGGCTAAGCAGAAACAGATGTAGGTAGCGTAAATAGAGGCATATTTTTGGCTGGATCATGTGATTAAATTAAGTTTTTTATTTGCCACTTAGCTCAATATTAAATTAAAAAAACATATACAGCTTAATTTAAAAAGCATACGACAGTGCACTAGACATCTACGGTTTTTTTTATAAAGGTTGTAGCGAAGATCGGTTTCTAAAGCTTTGGTTTCAAAGCTCGTAGGGCGATTACGATGAAAGTTTGAGAAACGTATCTCTAAAGACACACACCGATTGTCTCTGCGTGAACTCCGAACATGAGTGCGCTCACATTTGTATGGTAATGACCGCTACTGCTAGTATGCCACCGGCGTTATTAACATGTAACAATAAATAATGTGCGGTCATTTTATTCGAGATTTTATGTAGATTGACCTCCGTTGTGGAGCCTATAAAGTTTTTTTTAAACAATAAAACATTTATTTTATATTTTAGTCAACCTTTGGTTACTTGTCTGTTGCTGGGTGTTTTCCACTATACTATGCAACAAAAAAAACTTTCAGCTAAAGAAGGTTGTCCGTATGCTTTCTGGATTAAGAATAGGACCACTCCATCTTATCCCGTGAGTGACGTAGATAATGACTTAGGGAATATCTGGAAACGGGCGGCTACTTACCTGGGTACAAATAAAATCTACTGCGGTCACCAACCCGCCTGACAATCGTGGTAACTAAGGCAAATGCCCCCAAGGGCTATGTCTAGCAGTTCATGTTTGCAGGTTGACGATGAACATCATCATCATCAGTCTATTGCAGTCCACTGCTGGACATAGGCTTCTCCAGTTGTTCCTCCCTTAGGGCAAATGTCTGGAAGATATACGCATAATCGCCACGCTGGGCAGTCTGATTGGCGGTAGGAGGACGTAGCTTTTCGCTGCAGTGACGCTGCTGCCCGTCATCGGCCGTGGCACTTAGCTACGCCTTCAATAGTTATGGTAAATACCGCCACCAGTCGGTTGCCAGCGCCTCGTTTGTGACACTACGGGCAGGTGAGGTTGGCTTGGAGTGAAAAGATGATAGGTGGCTCCTTTGCATCCCACCTCCATCCAGGCGATGAACCTCTGTTGCTAACTCAATTTATTAGTATGAAATCCTTTAAACTGGACAAGATCAGCTTACGCTCAGCTAAACACATTGTTGCATCACGTTGTGTTGTGTTGTGTCGTGTCGCGCATTGGTTTCGTAACTTAGCACAGCTCCGAATACATTATTCATGTGTAACACAATGCGGCTTCTGACGCGACATGACAACACAGTAGTGGTCTAGCTTTATGTTCGTCTGAGAATGAAAGGACGTTACACCGAAAAATGCAATACGAAAGACAATGCATACCGATCTTCTAAGCTCAAACTTTGTTTGCCTATAAATTACTGCTATTATTGTCTGGAGTGACGAGAGGGTACTACTATATATTGATTGCTTATAGTCAGTGCGGTTTTCGGTTTAAGAATAAGGCCACCCAATCTTATTCCGTGGGTGTCGTAGAATTCTACTCCTTCTTTCGTGATGGTTATTCCGCCACCAGTCAGTTTTATTTATTTATTTAATTATTGCACATGTAACATACATAGAAGGATCTTACAGCTAAGGCCTTAAAAGTAAATCACATGACCCGGATAGGGTGTTGCAGTATTGAAGTTAAGTTAAGTTGCAAGAGCCTTGTCAGTTATTCAGCAAATCAGCAGGATGCACCACATCTTTCGATGCCCATGACTTTCTGGAGAAAGTCTATATCAACGCACAACCTAGACGGCTAAACGTAGGCACTTGAAATTTAGAAGGGACGTAGCTTATATACCGTAGAGGTGCTTGAAGAAAGAAATTCCCGAAATTCCCACGGGAACGGGAATTGAACAAATTGCACCCATGCAAAGCCGGGGCTGGTCGCTAGTTAATCTATAAAACAATCTCAATCAATCTATAAAGTAATTTATACAAACCCCTTCCTTAGTCTCTCAAACTGCGGTACCCTAAAAACTTCTCTTCAAAACACACTTAACTGAAATCGGGGATTAAATCTCGGCCGAGATCCGTAGAATACCCCCAATAGAGTGAGCGGCGATTGATCGATTGCCCTAATAGATAGCCGTTGCTGCAGATTGATGACTGCGCAACAACAGTACAACTTCCGAACGACAGTTTTCTTTTACATTGTGGCTAGTGTTTTCGTCCAGTTTTATTTATTTTCTATCATATTTTTTTTTATAGGGGCTAGACATCATTAAGTCTTGACCTCTTGATCTCTTTCGCTTTCCATCAGGCGTAGGGAAGCAATGGCTTTATTCTACGTATTATTTCAGCGGCCTGTCTGAGTGGTTTCTGGATTCGGAATAGTACCACCCTTTCTCATCCCGTGGGTGTCGTAGAAAACGACTAGGAGAATTTTTTTTTATAGTAGCTCGACATAATGGCTTCCCTACGCCTGATGGAAAGTGAAAGAGAAGCCCAAGTCTGTGACAACGGGCAAGTAACTGGTCAGTTACCTGTCAGTTGCCACCGCCATGCCGGCCCAACCCTAACCCCCCAGGAGCTCCGGAAACCTTACTCACCGGCAGAAACACGACCCAGAGGTCATTTGACTGCGGTATTCTATAGGGTGGAGGTTCTCAATTCGAGCGAACATTCGCTATTTTCACAGTGAATTTATTAAAATTTTAATACATCTCATAGAATAAATAGGAGTAGGTACTAGGTATACTCCGTTTTAACAAAGAAGCCGTGGTAATAAGCCTTATATTATCATGACCATCACTATCATAGCCTATGGAAGTCCATCTTGCCATTTAAACGAAGTTAATAGATTTAATGCCACCCGCGATTTCATATCTCTGAAAAAATTACGCCAAGGAACAAAAGATCTCACGATAGAGCACGATCTTCGGAAAATTACCAACTGGAAATTTGTAAGCGGTTCCTGTGTTTCAATACAATTAAATTAAAATTCAATACCAAGGGTACCTGTTATCTTCCGAAATGGTAAAGACAACTTATCTTTAAAGGCTAATGAACTGACTTTTCACTGCTAACTATATCCCTTTGAAGAGTCGGTTGCCAAACCCTCCTTTGTTATTAGGCAGGATGCACCTCGGGCAGGTGAGGTTTGCATGGAGCGAAAAGATGATCGCACCCTTACTTACTTATCATCTGACATTCAAAGAATAATACCTTACTTAACTCAGTCTTAACTATTACCCATATACGAGTAATAGCGTCTTTACAGCATCCAACAAAACGGGTCTGGGAACGTAAGGCGTTGCATCAGAACGACCTGGCACGAACAAAGTAAGGGCATAACACTAAAGATAGGACATCTTGACCCGCGAGATAGCGTCGTCTATCTAATGGCTCCTTGATATGTGATTTTGTTACTGAAATTGTTTTAAATCTTCTATAGGTACAGTTAGTATCAATTAAATGAGAACGTTAGCAAGCAAGAATTAAAAACGCCAGACTATTCTCACTTACCATCTAAATGATGACTAGGGGCCTGGGAGAGGTGTTCCTACAGGGATACTCAGACCTGAGACCATTCAAATAAGTTACTTTCCTGATTTGACCGGAACGAGAATCCTTGCTTTAGACTTGATGGTCTTAAAATTGCCACATCGAAACTAGCAAATACATCTACCTACTTACTGAAAGATCCAAAATTATGTCAACATCATAATACAGTGTTGATTAAATATAATTATACTTGGTTGTCAGACAGATACGCAGTTTTCCATGCGGTGACGAAAAATAACCAAATCACCGCCACATTTCTTCGGTGTCGTAGAAGTCAACTAAGCGAGGTTTTAGCTATATAGCTAGCTTAGAATGTTAAGTGCCTATATTGTATACTCGACTAACAATTCTGAAGGGACCGCGTTCTGACATTATAGTGCAGTCAATGAAGCGAAAAATACGGGCTAACCTCCGAATTTTTTTACTGTGATCCGATTTGCATGAAATTTTGGAATTAGGCTCATCTTACCATTAACTTCAAAAGTGAAAATGATTTGAACTCCGCCACCACCATGGGGGTGGTTGCCACCCCTTCTCGGGGGTCAATGGTTGTTTTTTCAAAATAACCTCGGATATCGATTGAAGATCTAATTTTAAGCAAAAAAGTTTCTATAAAGTTTCTCGAAAAATCTAATACTTTTCAAGTTATTGGCAATTGAAAATTCGCAAATTTTTCACGATTTTCATCAGTTTTTTTCAAATATCTCCAAAAATATACGTTTTATCGAAAGTTTTATAAGGAACGAAACTGTAGCAGGTAAAAAAATGAACAATTTGGTTTTTTACAAAGTATTCTAAGTGCAATATTAAGCTAGATATTAAAGATCAAAGCCGTTTTTTATTTTATCTGAAATTTCATCGATGTAGTCAATGCCATCTAGCAGCGAGCAAATGCATTTTATGCTTTCTAATCGAAAAGGGTTTTGTAGTGCTTGAAATAAGCTTTAAAATGAGCTTTATCAAAAGTCTTTTGCACGTAAAATAAGTGAGCTATATTGCAAATAAGCGGAGCATCGAATGTTTTTTCTTTTCAATCAATGGGTTTAAATAAGTGCCATTTCCACCAAAACTAAAATTAATCATATTCCGCCTAGAATTAACTTTATTATGAAGAGTTTTATAGATTGTATTAGTTTGGCTGCTTTAGGACACATAGTTTTCAAAAAAGTCACGATTAAGGGAGGCTGTGATTGCGCTGCCACGCGCTCTTTAAACAATCATATCTCCGTCAATTTTTATTTGATAGAAAAAACAAAAAAACCAAATTGTTTGTCAGAAAAATACCTAAATTTTTTATCCCTACACTTTTATACGTATCTGTCGTCATTTTTGAGATATTATGAAAAAGGGGTGGGATTTTTAAAAATTTGAAATTCTCGATTTTTTTTCAATCGTGACTTTTTTGAAAACTATGTGTCCTAAAGCAGCCAAACTAATACAATCTATAAAACTCTTCATAATAAAGTTAATTCTAGGCGGAATATGATTAATTTTAGTTTTGGTGGAAATGGCACTTATTTAAACCCATTGATTGAAAAGAAAAAACATTCGATGCTCCGCTTATTTGCAATATAGCTCACTTATTTTACGTGCAAAAGACTTTTGATAAAGCTCATTTTAAAGCTTATTTCAAGCACTACAAAACCCTTTTCGATTAGAAAGCATAAAGTGCATTTGCTCGCTGCTAGATGGCATTGACTACATCGATGAAATTTCAGATAAAATAAAAAACGGCTTTGATCTTTAATATCTAGCTTAATATAGCACTTAGAATACTTTGTAAAAAACCAAATTGTTCATTTTTTTACCTGCTACAGTTTCGTTCCTTATAAAATTTTCGATAAAACGTATATTTTTGGAGATATTTGAAAAAAAACTGATGAAAATCGTGAAAATTTTGCGAATTTTCAATTGCCAATAACTTGTAAAGTATTAGATTTTTTGAGAAACTTTATAGAAACTTTTTTGCTTACAATTAGATCTTCAATCGATATCCGAGGTTATTTTGAAAAAACAACCATTGACCCCCGAGAAGGGGTGGCAACCACCCTCATGGTGGTGGCGGAGTTCAAATCATTTTCACTTTTGAAGTTAATGGTAAGATGAACCTAATCCCAAAATTGTATGCAATTCGGTTCACAGTAAAAAAATTCGGACCTATAATGCTTCATTGACTGCACTATTAGACGGTCTGTAGCGCGAGCTACATCCCGGGCCGGCAAGGTGGTGACAACTGACTAGTGATGTATTGGTTACTTATCCGTTGCCACAGTGGCGGGCTTCTCTTTCGCTTTCCTTCAAGCGAGAGGAAGAAACTATGTCTCTATAAATATATGAAGCTAACTGTACATTTATCACTTCATCGTTTGGCCCTTACCGTTATCCTTTCTTTCAATGTTATCGCCAATACTGAACGCATTAGACAAATACGCAATATTTCCCATCAACTATTAAACCCTCTTAGGAGATTAGTCCTTAGGCATCTATTTTTAGTACTTTCTACGTTATGGAACTTCTGTGAAATGGTCATTGATCGAGATCCTTAATATATTTTTCGAAGTCTGACTTTGTTTTCCAAAATATCATCATCATCAGCTTCTCGCAGTCCACCGCTGGACATTAGCCTCTTCCATTATCGCCACTTAGATCGATCCAGCACTTGCCAGCCATCTTGCGCAAATTGTCGCTCCACCTTGTCTGAGGGCGTCCTGCACTACGTTTTCCAAGACACGGTATCCACTCTAGAACTCGTAAAAAAACATAGGTGTAATGATATTCCAGTCAAAAATTGGCTACAGCGGCAATTTCAATAGAGACTAGAAAAGTACTCAGTAGATATTAAAGTGCACAAACATAAGTGAACTTTCTACACATTTGCTCTCAACATCTCGTGTAGATCGAAAAGTGATCACTCACGCACTTGACTATAAGCTTAAAATATGGTTCCCATACAATAATACGACATGTACTACATAAGCGCAAGTGAGTCCCATTAAAATAAATTTAATAAATAGATGAGCGAGCTATTGGAAGGGCTATTCTCGTTATCTCTCTGCGGGATCGGATCCGAAATGAGGTGATCCGACAGAGAATCAAGGTCTTCGACTTAGCTCACATGATTATTAAGCTTCAGTGGCAGTAGGACCCTCAGAACAGGTGGGGTGACGATTTGCGCAATATGGCTGTCGAGTGCTGGATGAGAGAAGGTCAAGGTCGATCAAAGTGACGAATTGAAGAGGCCTGTGTCCTGTGCACTACGAAAGGGTGATGATAATAAATAGGTTTATAATGGAACGCGAAAGTAAAAGTCTTATCTATGTATATTAACGACTAGTTGACCCGTGCCCAATTCATTGGGCATAATATTAATAGCCCTTTTACACTCAGCAATAATATGGCTTTCTATGGTGAAAGATTTTTTAAAATCGGTTCAGTAGATCCCGAGATTACCCCTTACAATTTAACAAATATACAAACACACAAACTTTATTTCTTTATGATATTAGATGGTATAGATTAAATAAAATAATATTTTATCAGGTTAGTAATCCAATACTTTCGCTAATAAGCGCAATCCCATTAGCTATCAAATCCAATTCTCAACTTAAAATTCCCAATAAGTTAATTAAAATTAACTGCGAATAAGGTTTCAGGTTCCACTTAGCTGTCCAATTAGGAGATAAAAAAAAATCATCGTTAAAACGAACGAGTTTCTATTTCCAATAGGTTATCCAATAACTCGTTACGGTAAGGTCGAGAGACAAAGGTTACTTCGTCCTCCAAAGAAATAGTTAAAGGATCTTTGTGTGTCGTAACTTTTTACGATTTGTGACAACAGGACGGGGTCTGAACGTACCTACTATTGATCAAGCGTATCTTTTCTAATAAATTATAGAGTAAATTGGATTCTCAGTGAAATAACCCAAGACATGCGACGCTTTGCCATACATCGCCACCTAGCCCCTAACTATGCCGAAGCTTGAACTATGACACTAGACAACTGATAAACTTACATAGATACTTTTTTTGTAAATTAATACATTATACATAGTAAACACCTAGACAAATACAAACAGACACGTTTATAAACACAAATGTATCAAAAAACATTCTTTCATCACCGCTCCACCAACTCCCAAGTCGCCAAAATGCATATAATTACATAATAACTTCATATTTACTTCTAAGAACATCGTGCATTAGAATCTAATAACCAGTTTAATAATCGCATTTAATAGTGCACGGCACAGTCGGAAATGTAACTTAATGATGTAATTAAAGCTAACTGGACAATAATTGGATCGTGTTGTGAGGCTCGTATGTTCAATATTACCAACCGCTCATTATCCCCTTTCACAAGACCGCTTTCCTTTGTCTTTGACATACACATGTTTGTGGCGAGTGTCGCGTGCAAAGTATTAGGTACTGTTACTAATATAGGGTCATTTGTGAATCACTAATAATGCCCGAATTACATATTAAAATTATACTGAATGGTTCGTTCCAAAAAAACATCATCATATCGCAATCCACTTTAGGACATAGGCCTCTCCAGCTGTTCGCCACTTAGGGCAAACATATGAACGCTCTACCCATAATCGCAATACTGAGCAAGCGAGTTTGCGATCACAGAGCGTAGCTCCTCGCTCCGGTGACGCTTCTGCTCGTCATCGGCCAGTGGTATTTAGCTACGCCTTCAATCGGGATGGTTATACCGCGACCAGTCGGCTGCCAGAGCCTCGTTTTATTCGGCAGGTTGAACCACGGGCAGGTGAAGGTGGCTTAGAGCGAAAACACGATTGGTCGCCCTTGCAGTCCCGATGATGTAATTAAAGCTAACTGGACAATCATTTTAAATGAATGTGTAAATACTTGGTTTATAGATATTGGACCTATTCGCAAAATGACTTGCATTCGTTTAAGGTCTTATTCGCGAAATGCCTCATTCTTAAAAATTCGTTGAAGCATGTGGTGTCCGAGTGGTTTCCGGATTTAGAATAGAACCACCCGATCTCATCCTTTGGGTATCGTAGAAGACGACTAATAGAATGGATCAGGAAACGGGCAGTAGCGTTAACCGACATGGCGGTGGCAACTGACAGGTAACTAAACAGTTACTTGCCCGTTGTCACAGCGACTTGGGCTTCTCTCTCGCTTTCCATCAGGCGTAGGGAAGCCATTATGTCGAGCCACTATAAAAAAAAAAAAAAAAAAAAAACTCACCAGCCATGCGTAATGACTATGGCCAATCCCCCCAAATGACCATTGTCATTGGGGGAGTCTGGCTGATGCTGATAATAATTATGTGTCTCATGTGGTACTAAAGAAAACTTTTTGTAGTATTCAGGTAGTTTATTGAACCGAGCAAGTCTGGATTGAGCAGCCAGTCTTCACTAATAAATCTAGTTACCCGCAACATAAAACGCTCGTATATAATAAATATTTTCGATTGCATCAGTATCAATTTTAATAGCCTTAATGAACGGTGACCACCAGTTTACCGGCTATAGTGATGCCGCGATGCACCCATAAATCGATAGGTATAACTTAATTTTTGGGGAACTTATCGATATTACTAGCTTTTGCCCGCTTCACTAGCTGCGTTGGCTGTCATCGAAAATGGTTTTAATAGGGATTTTAATAATTTTTATATAAATCTCGGCCAAAATTATTTCTACTCTTTTTTATCCTCGTTATGGAATGAATTTCGATCAGATACTTTATTATTATGTCAAAAAAATTGAATTTGTGCAAAATTTAAAATGTCGAGAACGCGTTAGTCGTCTTTCACTGTAATGTTATTGTCCTGATTTTATTTTGTGCACTAAAGAATATCTATCTGTCTATCTATCGATGGCCCGACTGGTACGGAGGCTCATTTATTAATTAGTAGGTAATAGTACCTACCTAGTAGTAGGGTACTAATAGTAGTACCCTGCCTTTTGAACCAAGGCTTTCATAAGGATACCCAGCTAGAACAAATATTCATGTGATGAATATGTATTTCTTCTTTGTCAGTATTGTATTTATGTATTTTTGCCACCTTCGTTGATTCCGATTTCCATGACTCAACTGCTTAAGCCTTTACTTTAAGATCAGATACTTATGTGAAGTTGTCTGATATTTATTTATTACATTTATATATGTAGACCAACTAGAGGACAAACAGTTTAAACTTCTAATCATTTCTTCAAATCAAGCAAAATATAAGGAGACGTCAATTATGATCTTTTTATTTTGAATGTATTTATTTATTTTCTAAAAGTCTATTTAATCCTGTATCGATTTAAATATCGATACATGTTACCACTTACCCTCACTAGTACCAGCCCAGCTGTTCTCGAAGTCGATAATACGTAACACAGTTAACTAATTTACCGGCAAATGACCGCAATTAACCGCGAAATAACCGCCTCACTGGCCGGAGAAATTATGGTGAAATTTTATATTAATTTTTAGGACTTTCGCCTGCGGCTTACTATCCAATATGTAATGTCGTAATTATGTATTTTTAGGTACCTGGATGGTATTGCTATGACGAAACTTCCGGTCAATTAAATCGGACTGATTATTTTCTAAATTACGACGTTTTTAACGCTGAGCCATCTTAAGCCGAAGCATGTACTATGAATACTAGACAACTAAGCAACATACTTAAATACTTCCTTTTAGTAAATAAATAGCAAACACCCAGACCAATACAAACAGACATGTCCACTGCTGGTTGTAGGCCTTCCCCAATGTCTATTGTTACTTAGGGGGATTTACCTTAGTGACCATGCTTGGCAGGCGGATTGGTGACCGCATCAGGTTTTATTTGTACCTAGAGAAACAGTGCTACCCATTTCTTGGTGTTCCGTTAGTCGTCATCTACATCATCCAATGGATGAGATCCGAAAAACGCACGGATAATATAGTTAATACTATATTATTTATTTAGACTAATGTCTATTAGTACCTACATTCTGTACCTACTTATAGCTTGACGATTTGTAAGTGCTTTTTTGAAGTCTATGTACATATACATATATAATAATCAATGAATGGTGTGGAACAAATTAGTTTTATTGTAAATTACTGCCAATCTCCTAGTAGTTTGAGCAGTATAAAGCTGTCTGATGACTTTCTTACTTACAAAATAATTATTATGTCATTTATTTTCACGGGCCAACATGGCTGTGATAACTAACTGGAAACGGAGGTTTCCCGCTCGGTATCAGACCGATTTAGGCTTCCTTTTAGCTTTCCATCAGGCAAAAAGAAGCCACTACGCTGAGCCAATATATAAAAAAAAACATATTTACAAAGTTCAAGGAGGAATATAAAAAGAACATGCAAGACCACCAAGGAGTAATTGAAAACGAATCAATTTAATATGCATCTCAATCACGAAACGAAAATGTTTGGTTAGTACGATGTGTGTTGTAAACCGCACTGCAGCGATGCATCTGTGGCTGCCTTTATTACGCGCTGACTTTTACTGCCCAATCAAATGCGTTTTAAAATTGGTTTACGAGCGAAAAAAATAACTGAATCAACAATTTAGGCACCACCTATACAGATAGGATATTAGCCCGCCCGAATTTCGCCGGACATTATGTACAATTCGATTATGTCCATGGATATTTGGATATCGTGGATTTCAATTGAAATCGAGATTCAATTGTTTTGGTTGTCTGATTTTTCAATGCGATTGTTCTGGTTGTCTGGTTTAAATGCAAAAATTTGCTATTAACATTGTTATCTTTGAAATTAACAATGCAATCGATGTCAATTTCGAGTTTGATTTTAAAATCTAAAAAAAAGATTTTAAATCATTGATTGACAGAAGATGGTAGTTCCCTTACATCCCACATATTTATTTAAATAACCCAATATTTTCTCATAATTAAAAATAATTATAAAATTTTCAGTACATTCTCAAACATCCTTCAAAACAGTAACCCTACCAACAGGGAGCTTTAACAAAATGCTACCTCAAATAAAATTATTACCACTGGCTACTTTTTGTGTAATTAATGTACATCTGGTGCGGTCAGCTACCTATTAAAAGGTTTAACGATCATATTGATTGCTGTACGCATTAATAATGTAATACATATTTTAATCAGTTAATGACTTCATACGGGAAATTATATCATACGAAAATAGTGTATCTAATATGGGAAAAAAGTTAACTAGTGTACGTTTTTGAAATATTGCTATGGATCTTAACTAATATTATAAAGCTGAAGAGTTTGTTTGTTTGTTTGAACGCGCTAATCTCAGGACCTACTGGTCCGAATTAAAAAAATATTTTTGTGTTGAATAGACCATTTATCGAGGAAGGCTTTTATAACATCACACTGCAACTATTAGGAGCGAAGAAATAATGGAAAATGTAAAAAAACGGGGAAAACATAACTATTCCACGCGGACTAAGTCGCGAGCACAGCTAGTATACAATAAAGTATTCGGTTTTAATTGAAATCGAGAAGTCAATATTGATGTTTATTTTATTACCGAAACTGGTAAAGCGTGTGTTGTTTCATGCATTACACTTGACTTGTCACGATAATATGTATTTTTGTTATTCATGCAGTGTGACTTCTTCTTCTCAAGTCAATGTTATTTGGCCTTAAAATAGAGGCAGCCGAAATCCTGGCCACATGGATGTATTTTTATTAGTAACTAGTTGCGCCCCGCGGTGTTACCCGCGGTTTCTTGTTACAATTTTTCAATTTTTCTTACCGTAAAAACCATTCTTGAACTTCAACGAACATTTAAAAACAAGAATTGGCCAAATTGGTCCAGGCGTTATTGAGTTATGCGCTTACCAACACATTTAACAAGTCATTTTTTTAAGATTATAGATTTTGCGAAGGCTAAGTGTAACTTAACAAGTTATTTATATACGATTTAGGCAGTATAAGCGTTATATCACGATCTCTTCTAAACAACCTTCGCAACCACAAATATATCACACACTTAAATACAATACTAACACCCAGACACAGAACAAACACGAATGTTTGTCTTCGGTTCTGATCGAACCCACGATCCTAAACTCAGAAAGCGGGGTCACTACCAAATGAGTCAAGGGGCCAGTGCAATAAATAAAAAAAGAATAAAAAATTCGCTATCCTCCATTTTTATCAGGGAATCCTAAAAAGTACAGCAGAGCAGAGCAGATTTCAAATTAATATTTACTAATCTATGACGAATTCGGCGTAACTGGCTATATTTTTAAATTAAATAATAGGACTCGTCTATTTAATTGCATAAATAGCAAAACCGACAAATCAATTACACTTTTATTGTCAATTTATAGTATCGTGCTTTTATTTTGCCAAAAGTAATTCAGACCAAACCTGTTTCGTATGAATTTAATTTAGGCGGTGTTATTGATATTTTTAATTAAGACATCAAGGAGTAGGAACATACAAGACGGGAAGTTGGTTTTATTAAGATTGCTTGTGCGCTATATCTATTACAATTATTTGAAAAATCTTCAAATGTCTAATAAATCTTGAAATGTCCATCCCAATCCAAAGCTAGTTATAACTCATTACCCATTTTGAGCAATAGCCTTCTCTAAGAGATTCCCTATGCTTAGACATTCATCTATGGCAGTGGCGCTGCCGAAGCGACTTGGGTTTCTCTTTCGCTTTCCACCAGGAGAAGTGAAGCCCCTATGTTGTGGCATATAAGAAGTATTTTCTATAAAATACTTCTGTCCAAAGCGTGCCTTCCGTGCTTAAAGTCCCTTAGGTCACAACCTAGAGGACTTTAGCTTTCTTAAGCTAAGGGCTGTATGTGAAAAATACTTACTTGATTTGACTTACAGCCGTATTCACAAACGTTACAATGCGTCGCGCGAACGCATAGGATTTTAGGCACTTCGCGTCCGTGCGTCGCATAGTAACGTTTGTGAATACGGCCGATATTGTTCTATCTGCCGTATACACAAACGTTACTATGAGTACTACGCGCACGCACAGGTACTCAAAAACCTAATGGATTTTTGGGCACTGTGTGTTCGCGCGTCGCATAGTAACGTTTGTGAATACAGGATTTTGTCCCCTGGATGCGGCAGAGGGCGTCCACAGTACGTCGCCATCCCGTGCAGTCTTGAGCTTCGCGCTTCACATCGCTCCAGGTCATTTCTACTGCATTCAGAGCTAACTGATTACTTCTCCAGTGCTCGCAACAGTGACAAAGTGTTCCCATATTGAAAACCGAACACGTACCTCGGCCACGAGTGGCGTCCATTAGCGTGAAGTGTCATTTGCGTGACGCGTCCCGCTATTGGCACGCCGTCCTAATTAGGCCGGCGGAGTGACACTCGGAATATTGACCGAGCAGCGAGTGCGATTTGGAAATAGATTTACGGTGATTATTGCTGTTGTAGCTGAGGAGCTTGTGGTCAATATGAAGTCAACACTAGACACTTCATCTCCTAACCTTGTTCCGTAACTTGATAGCATCAATTGGCGTGAAGGATCGGCATTTCGATATCAATTGTGTGATACGTCCCACCATTGGCACAGCGCCGTCCCAAAAAAAATCCCACAATCGCTCTAATTAGACTGTAGCTGCGTTATCTAGCAATAATGACAGGTATTCTTATATTGAGAACCGACCACATATCTCGACCACGTGTAGCGTTCACTCGCGTGAAGTGTCATTTGCATGACGCGTTCCGTTATAGGCACGGAGTGACGTCTATAGATTCAGTCATAAAACAATCCAATTATTATAAAAACATATTAATCTATTTTTATTTGATTGACTTTCATACATCAAATTTCGTAGAACAATTTCAGTCACAAATATTAGTTATTAATTTGAAATAAATTTTATTGTGTGCTTTATTGATTCTATGAATTTTTATTCATCGTACTTTGATAAACATTCCAAATAAATCGTTTCCATTCTATTGTATAAATATTATTCATAGCTGATTAATATTATGAATAAAAATTTGTTTTGTCACTAAAAGCTACATCATTGAACGACACCGCTTCTAGATTAATAGTGCCTGTTTTAGATCACAAGACATGAACGACAAGACAAGAAAAACAAAGGTGACACACAGTCCCTAATTCATCCAATTTAGGTTTTATTTTTGCACGGAATATTTGCCCTTTACCTATTTCGAGTCTAACAAAAATATCTCGACCAAATTGAACGTTGACCCTTGGACTATTCTCGTACGGGGATGTACGATGAGCCTTAATTAGCTCCATATTAGCTCTAAGTGTTA
Source organism: Conogethes punctiferalis (assembly GCA_031163375.1). Taxonomy (NCBI): domain Eukaryota; kingdom Metazoa; phylum Arthropoda; class Insecta; order Lepidoptera; family Crambidae; genus Conogethes; species Conogethes punctiferalis. The sequence goes on along the minus strand of CM062086.1, from coordinate 13,377,356 downwards.
TTTGCTCCCTTTATTTTCTCCCGACAGAGACATGGGATGTTTCTATACCACTTTTCAGAGCTGAAGATTAAATAGACTGGAAAATACCCAGTGCTGTTTCTGTGGGACGTCACGGGAGACATTATGGGGTTCTTTCTTGTGTTTAGATTAATAATTGATGTTGAATTATTATTGTATGTTCTCTTTCGCAAAAGTTTTATCCTTGTGTTTTGATTTGCGAGAAGTTGGCATGTAAAAATGTACAATAATGTACATAACATAGGACAGTTATTGTTTGTTTTGCTTCAATTTAATGGATCACAGTATTTGGAGAGTGCTATGTCCAGCAGTGGACTGTAAGAATCTAAAACCATCGCGTTACCCGCCCTAAATCCGACTTCACATTTTCCAGTCCTATTTTGGAAAAATAATGGTATTTCTATCTCCGTCAGTATCACAGATCTATATCCTATAATTCTGAGGTCAATGTCATCTAGACATTATCAAGAAGTGTCATTAATATTTCAGAAAATCAAAGATGACCGACATCGTCGCACGCCATCATTTTATTATATTTATTATCAGCCTCACCGAGTCCACTGCTGGACAAGGGCCTCTCTTGTTTGCCACTTTGATCGACCTTGAGCTTATCTTGTGCAGCACTTGCCCGCCATCCCGCAAATTCTCCACCTGGCCTACGTTTGCCGAAAAGCGGTATACACTTACTTCAACGTAATCAGTATTTGCCATAATCAAGCGAGTTGATTTAACAAACAATTACCGACGTCCACCATTCATTTATGTTGAATTTCGCTTTGATGAAGCCCTCCGGAGCATGTTTATTGGTCATTCGGTCGATAAGGGGACTTATAAAACTTTATGTCTTAATTATAAACCGCGGACGGACCCTATCCTGTCTCGAACTGCTCATACAAATAAAGCGGCGACGTAATCATCATATTTATTTCCTTTCTCATCAAGATTCAGCTTCCTGCCTATGCTTAGGTCACGTGGATACCTATTTCGCATACAAACGGAATCTATCAGTTAATAATAAACTTCATACTTGGAAATCCTATAGAGTACATACCTACCGACTAAGGATGTTGATCAGACAAATCGGATGATTGTCGATAGACGATATTGCTTGTTATAGTCCACATCATCATCATCAGCCATCATTCAGACGTCCGCTGCTGGAAATAGACTTTCTTCAATGACAATAATAGTCTTTTTTTTATTAACCTTACCTCTTTTTTGTAACTACCCTCTACCCTAAGGTTGTCTTGTAGAGATCGCTTAATAGCAATAAGTCCGCTTATATTGTACAACAAAATGTCTACTATACTTACATAGTTTTAAGTCATTAGTTTGGGGCTAGATGGCTCTGTGTGGCCCAGCGTGGCATGTCTTGTGTTATTTATTTATTTATTTATTATTATTAGTTTTGTGTGCAATAAGGAATTATCTATCTATAAAAAAGGATGACGTCACTCCACCTGGTGGTTAGCGGTCGTGGTTTGGGAGGATTTGCCATAGTCACCACGCTTGGCAGGCGGTTTTGTGATCGCAATATGATTTATTTGTACCCAGATAAATGCTACTGCCCGATATAGTACCTACGATGAAATTGACAGGCTGTTTCAACAGCAGATAATGCTGAAAAGAACATAGAATCTCAATCATTTCAACAAACAATCCATTACCAAGAGTTTTAATACATGATATATTTATAATCCAATCTTCGCTTACAAAAATAATGACATCGGCTACCAATTCGATCAGTCCGATTCTTTATTAACTCAGTTCAGATGGTGTTAAAAATAATCTCGGACACGTTAAAAAGTTAATATGTGGTTAACCGTGTTTAATAGCTACAAATTCTTTAATTTACGACTACTTTACGACCTATTCACCTTTTTTAGTTTCCAGGTTCAGTCTTATAACTAAACCGAACTATGTAATTACGATTGTACTTTTAATATAAGCATTACTTTTACGATCGAGTTTATACGCAGCCATTTTTCGTAATAAAACAATATTTTTGTTTAATCGCCGATGTTAATTTAAAAAATATCGCCGCTTCACATGCGAGTATTTTATTGGCGCGATTATTTTAATAAAAGCGCAATTTTCGTATACTGTACATGTACAAAAGCTTATCAATCTAGATGTGATAGCTATATAACTGCGTAATAACAAGCATAATTTGGCTTTTATTAATATTTTATTAAAATTATGGTAACTTACATATACTGCATAAAATGTTATACACACGACTTCTTCCCACCCAAATTATAATACGTTTTGTTTCGAATGCGATTAGGTTAACTTATATTATGTTTTCCCTCCCCATCTTAGCTGCAAAAATCTAAAAATATGAAGGACTACTATGCAAAGTATAAGATTATGTATAGTATGAATTTAAAAAAATATGTTTTCACTAGGAAGAAAGTAATGGAAAAAGATCTAAATTATTTTATCTTACATCAAATGAGAGAAACGACCAATTAATTAGTTAACTGTAAAAACTTCTAACCCCTTAGGCAAAAGTGAACCTTATCAAATTAAACTAATTTAAATTCAGTCTTCAAAACACTTCTAAACTGAAAGATATCAACAGTATCTACCTATCAGAAACTTTTCTTATCTCCCGACTTCACTTGGACTATTATTTCAATGTCTCAAAACTTTGAATGTTTATCTTCTTCTTTCAGCTAAACGATACACTACTTTTCTTTGAGACTTTTTAAATCTTTCTGCCATTTCGAGTTATTACCTTAAATGTCTCGAAACTTCGAAACATACATCTAAGTACTCTTCAGTTTAATACGTTACAGTACAGAGTACCATGACCCGGAGTTTAGTCATAAAGCCCTCTAATACAAGAGTGCCACGTAAAATGTATGCAACCATTTCATTAGTGTGATTAAACATATTTATAAAGTTATTAAAAACTTAACTTTTGCGGTATACATATACCTATGTACCCAATGGCCACAAAGTCTTTAATATTGGTGTAGAATAGATTTATGGTTTAATTAAAACTTATCCATAATAGGAATGAAGGAATGAAACACTTGAAATACCAAGGCGTTTTCGACATTTAAATTTGTCACAGAGAAACTCTCTAGTATAGTGTTCTACGAGAAGTAATAAATGAATTCCCTAAAAAATATTGTGAAACTGAAGTGGGTACTAGAAGTGGCGCTTTATGTGTCTAAGCTAAACAGATAGACAAATACAATTACTTTTAGAAGTGCAATGTTCACTTCAAGTTCAAAAAAATATTGTTGATTTATTAACGGTATCTGATTTACTTATATACTTTGATGATTATCTATGACGTGTCATTTAAATTGAAAGGGATGAATTGAAATATCAATCAATATGTACCCTAGATACAAGGTATTTTCAAAAATTTTGCATTCAAATTTCAGATTTTAAAATTAATAAGATTTCCACTACTTGAATGCAAAAATTAGCTTTGCACACCTAGTCTACTCGCGCAAATTCACAGACAGGGCCACGAGTTAAAGTGTAAAGTTTGACAACGCCCTGACAGTCTCAAGTTAGCCGCTTTCAGGGAGATTGTGAGACAAAGCACTTTTCCCCGACAGTACAATGCAGTTTGCACTTTTGACAAGTTTTCTCCTTTTATTTTCACTCTCCGCAGGACAGTGATTGAGCCAAGTGGGAATACCTAGATCTGAGGCGCCATAGAGTCAGGAGGGTTTCTATTACGTGACACGGATATTCATTTTTGTTTTGAGTCGTTTTGCTAACTTGTAACTTATTCTTGTTTGGTGACGTCAATTTGAGTCCTTCCTGTGTTATATTCTCCTCATCACAATTCCTAAAGTGACTAATTCAGGCCAATTGCTAAAGTGACCAACACAAGAGATATTTAAGTAAACAAATGTGTGCACAGACGGGTGCACTCTATCACTCTGATAATCCAATAGGACAACAGTTCGACACGACCGAAGAAATACGAGTATCATGCGCAGAACCAATGGATTAACGTATTTTCTGATGCACGGGTTAATTTACTTGAAACGTACGTTTCTGGTAACGTACTTTCTCGTACCGCCAGCTTTCTGGGTGTGTAACTAGTCTGCTACTATATTTAAGTCTTTGACTGCCGAGAAACTAGACACAATAGAAAAACTATTGTTTGCCGGTCACCGGTGACCGGCATGGCGGTCAACGTGTTAAGAAGTTATTATTTCTTGACAGATAAACGAACTAACAATTTTCGGATCCGACCCGGGATTTATTAAAAGTTTGTTGAGCGCATATGGGAATTACTATATGCATTTCCATATATTTAGCAGTGACATCAAGTTCATTACGTTTCATTATATTTGACAGAAACTCGATATAGCAACTCCTGATGTAGCAAGCAATACGATAGCTTTGTATTCCGCATTCTCCAGTTGTCCCTTTCATACTTTCGTATATATGTGCTTGGATGCACCGACGTAGATCGATACCCCATGTCTACGTCTAGAAACATTTCGCCCCAGAGTCAGGCAATTGACAGTGACGCACCCCAATTCATGTTTTTTTCTTTCCCATCTAACTTCTATTGTGACAATTGGGGTACAAGTATTGCGGCATTGGTTGAGTGATAAAGAGACACTTTTATATTTCTTGAGAGATTGGCCGGTTTTTTCATACCTAAAACATACACATACGAGTAGATAATAATACAACAATACCGTTGTATAATAAAAATTGTTGCCGTTGTCACAGCGACTTGGACTTCTATTTTGCTTTCCATCATGCGTACGGAAGCTGTTATGTCCTGCTACTTTAAATCATCATCATCATCAGCCCGTTACAGTCCACTGCTGGACATAGGCCTCATCCAATGTTCGCCACCTTGATCGATCCTGGGCTTCTCGCATCCACCACTTGCCAGCCGTCCGTGCCGTAGTTGTTAGGTACATAAACCGTATTAAGCCATAAGCCCGATCCTAGAGTCTACATTACTACTACTACTACCTACCAGTTGTGAGGAACTGTCCTCCTCATACATAATTATAGGAAACAATAGTGCATCTGTTTTGTATGTGTAATTCCCATTCGCAAATGCAGACATTTGGGATCGGAGCACATAATGCCAGATTTTATTTAGCGAGTCCACTCACCATGGGATGCGTTCAATGTTCGAATATGCAGTTAACTAGAACGATAATACCATGGGACATCGTCTTCCATCGACCATACTCATCCAAGTCCCATTAAAGACCCCATAAATACCGGCCACTGGTAATCTTGGGTTATTGCGTTCTCATTACTGCATGGGTAAATTACCCCGTCGATCGCGTTCATAATCATTCCATAATTAATCAATAACCATGGCTCTGGGTTGCTACTGAACTGATACTTTATTATTATAGGGGAGTGCATTTAGGTCACCTGATGATAAGTGGTCACGTAGCCCATATTTCCCGTACCATTGTAACAACAAAAAAAAACAAAAGTATCTAAGTAAGTTTATAAGTACAAGCTTCGCCTTAGTTTGGGGCTAGATGGCGATCTTGATGTTTTTTTTATAGTAGCTCGACATAATGGCTTACCTACGCCTGATGGAAAGCGAAAGAGAAGCCCAAGTCGCTGTGACAACTGGCAAGTAACTGGTCAGTTACCTGTCAGTTGCCACTGCCATGCCGGCCCGACCCTTAAACCTTCGATTGAAACATCCAGTGGTCTTGTAAAGGAAAAAGGGCGGAATCGGTAATTATGATATCTAAGCAAAAGCACATTCTTTTATACATTTCCCGTGATAATAGTGTTACAAAAACGATTTAATCTCACTTTTCGTTCAATAGCTCTATTTAAAATTCAAACAAACTTGAAATTGGATGTCACTCGGAATTCTGCTCGTTAAAAGCTTAACACGTTCTAATAAGCGACCAGATTGCAATCCCTCTAAAATTCAACTAACAAAGTGCAAACATAAAACGAACAACGTACAAGATTACTGTTACTGAATCGTGCAATACCTTGCAGCGCCACGGTGGCAAAACGGTGTAACTAAAACGGACAGTCCAGACAAGCGGACTTAACACATAAATATTCATCTTCACCCCTGTGGAAACTGAGAGCATTCCACTCCACTCCGCGCTTATCGACCCGAAAAAAGGACTTAACACCAACAAAACACGGAACAAAATCGTGTACAGCTAGACAGTTGTCCTAGGTGAACGATGAGACGTGCGCGATATGTAGCGACGCGAAGCGACTCTATTGTATGTCATTTGGCGACGTAGGCTACTTCAGACCATGGAACTAATACGTAGTACATAATACTTTCATGCTTCAGACACTTTGTCTGTGGGGTGACGAATAAAGAGGATTCTTTAACGAAGATAACAAGTCACCGCCCTACCTCTTCCAGTGGGTATGGGCGTCATATTTTGCTTCTCATCTGGTCACCTCGATCGTACACTCGACCGAATACTCGTGAAAAAACTTCGGTCGCGTTTCGAAATGATAGATAATCTACATAGCTTAATAACTAAAAACTGTACAGACATAATTATTGTACAACTTAAGCAGTCTCATAGCTAGAAAGCGATCTCTTCCAGATAACCTTTAGGTAGAGTGAATGGAGAACTATTTTACGGGCCTGCATGGCAGTGGCAACTGTCAGACATTAAGTTTCTGTCTCCGTTACCGACTTTAGTTTTTCTTTTGCTTTCCATCAAGCGAAGGAAAACTATGATGTATGATACTGTAAAAATAAATCCTTGATATTTTCGCATCGCGTAATAACATCGCTTTGCCGCGTTTGTCGCTTACGTAGGACACCTTGTAACGTTCAAAGTGCACGAGCTTTCAATAGATCGAGTCTGAATTGAACGGAGAGTCGATATCTTTCGTCCTTGTTGCAATTTGTCCGTCGGCGTGGGTGCGAAAAAAACAACACTATTGTCAAACAATGTACGAAGAACGTGTAACAAAAGGAATTTAGTTGAGGAGGTTTCGGATGCCATTGTTTCAGTGGCGTGGCGTGCAAGTATTGTTATACCCTAGCGGCTAAATTAGCCAACGCGTCTAGCTGGAAAATGCATTCTTTAGAAAAGTACATTTGAACTGTTGAAGTTTAACTGAATTTTGTAGGTAATCTTCTTATTTGCTGAGTTAAGAACTAAAAAGAATTCATCTAAATTCATGTATTTTTTTATTTTATTTATAGGTAAACTTTTTGTATATGTATTTAGTTAGCTATAAGAGATAGGCGATAATTACTCGATTTCCGAAGAAAGAAGGGTAAAGTATATCGAGAGTATGTATATACATGTCTGTAATATGTGTATGTATGTCCATTATTTTAGATTTTAACATGCGCGGTATGATTTGATTCGTTTATTAACATTTCTATAAAATCAAAATGGTAATTTATAGTGCCAGAAACACAAATGTTTGTCCCGGGCAGGATTTGGACAAAAGGCAAGGGTCACTGCCAAATGAGCCACCGGACTAGTCAGATTTATATGATTCAGACTTTTATGTCTTACACAGGGCTTTGCCCTCCGCGGCACATTTTGAGCTACTTGGGATTCTATAGACCATAATTATGTATTATATGCACTGACTGCGTATTACATATGTATGTATATTATATACAATAACCGCGACCCTAAGCAGAATGTACACTTTTAAAAATCTTAAAAACCCATCAGGTTCAAAGTTAAATAAAAAATTCAAGTTGCCTAAGCGCCTTTTCAATTACCTACGCAATCTTTCCTGGAGTTAGTCCCATGACTTAGACATTAATTGGTCCTGACTCTATCCCTCTTAGCCACTGCGATCTCGTTACAAGTTTTGTAACACTAGCTTTACATTTTAATTTCTTTTTTAGGGGCCCACCAGAGAACATAGTCTACAATCCTACTTAATAAATAAATAATAAAATAAATAACCCAAGACATGCCACGCTGAGCCACACAGCGCCATCTAGCCTCAAACTAAGCCGAAGCTTGTACTATGGGTACTAGACACCTGATAAACTTACTTAGATACTTTTTTTTTGTAAATAAATACATATTATACATAGAAAACACCCAGAACAATACAAACAGACATATTCATGAACACAAATGTTTGTACTGTGCGGGAATCGAACCCACGACCCTTGGCTCAGAGGGTAGAGGTCACTACCAAATGAGCCACCGAGCCTGTCATGTTATACAAATATTCACGCGGGCATAGCCGCAGGCAGCAGCTTGTGATATTATAAAAGGAAAAGTTTATATTTTTGTGTACACGTATGTTTGTAATGAATGCACTTTAAAACTACTGTGCCGACTTCAAAAATTCTTTCACCGTTTGAAAGGTGTACCTATTGACCATAGAAAGGATTGGTGACCGCAGTATATTTTATTAGAACCCAGGTATACGCTTCTGCCCGTTTCCTAACTTCGTCTCTCACGATACCCACACGAAGAGACGGGGTGGTCCTATTCTAAAGCCAGAAACCACACGCATATACAAGTATTCGTAGTTCATAGAACGACATTGTGTATCATCATCATCATCAGCCTATTACAGTCCACTGTTGGACATGGGCCTCTCCAGTTGTTCGCCACTTAGAGCAAACATCTGGAGGACATACCCATAATCGCCACGCCGGGCAGGCGGGTTGGCGATCGCAGGGCTTAGCTTCTTGCTCCGGTGACGCTGCCCGTCACCGGTCTTTAGTATTTAGCTACGCCTTCAATTGTAATGGTTATACCGCCAACAGTCGGTTGCCAGCGCCTCGTTTGTTATTCGGCAGGATGCACCACGAGCAGGTGAGGTTGGTTTGGAGCGAAAAGATGATAGGCCGCTCCCTTACATCCCATTGTGTATATGCACACTATTATGCAAAACAACCAAGGTCGCTCTATCCTGGATACATTTCCGTAGCCCTACTATCATTATAATGATACGGAACTTTTATGTAGGCTACAAGGCTTACACTCGTCCAATTTTTTATCTAACAAAGTAACAAGCGGCCCGGTCGAGTAATCGCAGACATTTATCTTGGTCGTCTTGCCTTAGCCGCAAACCCGCATTATGGTCTAATGCGGGTCGCTGCAAGCCTGTGCGAACTCAAGAGTTACTGTTGTAAGGATTAATTGTTTATTAAATTGACGGATTTGGTTTGAGGTCAACAAATTAATTTCCTTATGGTCTACATTTCGCGCCACATTTCTTTAACCCGTTCTTCCCAGATCCAGCAAATAATACCCTGGAACAAAATTTGATGGGTAACCCATATGCATTAGATTTACTGACATATTTAATTACATACTTAAAAAATAAGTCTCATCCAATAAGCGTCTCGGTGAAGATCGTTGTATACCTAGGTCCAATTTTGAATTCGGTAGCCACGCAGACAGTAAGTAATATTACCATTCGATAAAGGTGCAGCTACAAAATCACCTTCCGAAACATTATTCGAATCATTATTGATGGTACAACAAATGTTCAATGTCGAACGGAACAGTAATTGGTGTCTCGACAAAGATCGTAACGTTTCGAGCAAAAAACTCGAGTATCGATTCAACGCTCAGGACATGATAGGAGGACACGCGTTTATATGGGCCTGTATTTTGGTATCATTCGATATTTTTAACAGTTGATGTCCTGTCTCTTATGAGAATGATAAGGAGCGCGATTTGAATTATGTATCTACTTACTCGTACATATCCGGGTCGAAGGACCACTTTAGGTATGTTTAGTGTCGATGGAGATAATTGAAAACCATTAGTTGGGACTACAGAATTTCTTGATTGCACTTAGTACTTATACTATTGTAAATATATTAGAAAGAAAATCGTAGACAATGTCGAAATAGGGACGGTCACCGTGAATAGTATGGCAAACATTCCAAAAAATTTTAAAAAATATTGCCACTCAACCGTAATTAAGCAAAAATTTTACTTCTTTAAACCGAAAAAAGCCATTCGCAATAATGAACTATACATTTATACAAACGGCGAATAAAATAGCTGATCTGCCCATCTCGCTTACTCTATAAATTTTATTTTGTTATCGCAACATTCACTTTTGAATAGCAAAAATTCAAAGTAAACCAGCAAAGTAACAAAATTCTTATAAACAGACGCTCTCATTTATAGTGCAAATGCAAATAAAAGAACTCGTTTTATTCATATGTTCAAGCAGAATATTCTTTCACCACGATTCTGTTATCAACACAACGAACCGAGCCATTAACATGGTACTATTTATTTACTACTCGTAACCCCTAACTGTTATATCGCTCGACACCCAAATAGCCCCAATCTGGGGCTGCAAACGACACAGCCCGAGGCCTCTTGCGTGCTGTCAAGAGTACACTTAGGGAGAGAAAACCCCGCTTTATAAATTGCCCCGCTATCTAAATCTAAGAGATAAGTGCGTCTGAACTTTCCAATTTTGCTACACATCAATAATACTGACAACCTCGTGGGGGGATAACAAATCAAAAATCCAGCCATTTTGGGACAGGCGACGAATGGTGTACGTGACTATTTCCTTGTGTGTAGGTTCTTTTTTTTAATTTAAGGCTAGCGTTTGTTGTGACTTATCAAAATTTTGTTTTGAAAAGTCGCATTCGTAATTTTGTATATGGCGGGATACATCCACTTCAATAGACTCGACACAATGTTTTGACAGTAGACAATATGGGCGAATTGTCAAATAAATGCAAGTGGGAAAATGAAAATGAAAAATCTTTATTCACGTAGACTTATGACAAGCAGTTATGAATCGTCAAATTATGAAGGTACAAATAATAATAAAATTTACTGCCGTGTTCGGAAATTTCTTTTCGATCTTTTTTAAGAACCGGCAAGAAACTCAATAAGGTCAAATGGGCTATAAGCTTAGGCTAAAAGCGATGGTTCTACCAGTCGGTAGCTAGAGGCTCGTTTGTTTGTTTGTTTGTGCAGGATGCACCACGAGCAGGTGAGGGTAACTTGGAGCGAAAAGATGCTGAGTCGCTCCCTCACATCCCTAACTGGTAGAGAATACCGATTACTATAAATTAGCACTCATAGCATTAAGTTCGCCTTTTGTATCATTTTGTATCATATCAATAACGTTAAAATAAATAAATAAATTACTTAAGCCCACCTCTTGTGTCTCTCTTTTATGTGCAAATAAATCTATCTATACTTATAATAAATCTGTAGAGAGGTCAATTCTGTACATAAAATATTTTTTCAAAATAACTATCAGGGGGTGATAAGTGATCGATACTGAAACCAAAAATGCAATCAGTAAAATTTTTGTCTGTCTGTCTGTCTGTCTGTCTGTCTGTCTGTATGTTCGTTATAGAAAAAAAAACTACTGAACAGATTTTGACGAAACTTGGTACAATTATTCTTCATACTCCTGGGCAGGTTATAAGATACTTTTCATCACGCTACAATCAATAGGAGCGGAGCAGTGACGGGAAGTGTTGGGAAAACGCGAGAAATTTAAACCTGTATGTTTGAACGCGCATTACGCGAAAACTACTGCATAGAATTGAATGCGGTTTTCACCAATGTATTGCTAGAGGTCTAACTTAAAACTTAGGCACAAGGTATAGATGGGTATTATATGGAAGTCCGTTATTTTTGAAACCCGATATCCACGCGAGCGACGCCGCTGGCACAGCTAGTATTAAATAAATAATTTAATACCGGAAAAACAGTCCTTTGATAAATTTATCTGTTTAAAACACATAGTAAGAACTTAATTAAAACCGACTTAATTATTACCAACTCCTGACAGAAATTGTGAATATCAAGCTTAATTTACATTTCATTACAATCGAGTACGATATTAACTATAAATCATTCCATTATTATAATTTGGGAAAACTTAATACTGCTTCCATCTACATTTTAATGCAGACTCGTAACGGTCGGCCGTACGTTAATAATTGTTAATATACGATTGTTCGAGTGCGCAAACATTACTGGCAACAAATTCATTATACTTAGGGCTGGTAGCTAAATGGACTAAATGGATCTTTAAGCCCAATAAACATTTATCCTCTGTTAAACCAGCTAGAACGCGGTTTATTTTCTCATTTATTGTGTTACAGTATTCTTTATTTTACTGAGGCAAGTTATTCAAAGAGATTTCTGTAGAAGTAGAGTTCATTGATAGAATTTTTTTTTTTACTGAGGAAAGCACTTTCTTGCTTTTGTGTAAAGGAGAAAATTTTATGATTGTCTTTCTGTATAAAGTCCAAAGAGTAGTAAAATTAACTGTATTTTGGTGTACCGAGCAGGGTTCAGGGATTTCATAATAGAAATGTTGCAAAAATAGAGGGCTATGTCCAGCAGTGGACTGCAATAGGCTGATAATAATGATGTATTGTTGACTGGCTCGATGGCCTCCTTTTTTTGGGGAACGCATTAGGTAGACATGGTGTGTGGGTGTGACACACCTCCCGAAATGGGAGGGTATATCCACTAAACCCCCTTGTGTCGCCACTGGGCAGCAAGTTGCAGGGACACGGGCAACGCCGAAGCATACCGCCGCATCCCTGCATGCCCTCGATGGCCTCCTAAACCAAGAGTCGTGGGTTCGAATCTGGGACAAACATTCGTGTGATGAACATTTGTTTGTTCCGTGTCTGGGTGTTTGTCTACTTAAGTATTCTATTTGTGGTATAAGTAGTCTATTTGTGGTACCTTGACCTTCGTTGTTCCGATAAAGTGCTAAAGCTACTACTTTGGGATTGGAATCGGAACAGACAACATCACATAGATAGTGTATGTGATGTTGCCTGATTTATTTTTTAATCCTTCCTTGTGACAACCCTAATGACACGCCCAAATGCGGCGAGTGCGGCAAATGTCGCCGTAAAACTGAGCTCGTTCGCAGGCAATTAGAAGTGGAGACCTTCCACTAGAGAAAATGGCGCCTTTTAAAATAACCGCCCATTGCGCCATCTAGTGGATATTTTCAGACAACATCAAATTGTTCCGATCTTAGCCTTTGATTATGACAGGAAGGAAACTTTAAAAAGAAGCCACTTATTTATATGATCTTATTATTGTGACTTGATCCAAGTCCTAAAGTAATTAGTAGGCATCAATCCTAAAGGAATTAATTTTTTTTTAATCAGTCCAGTCATTTATTCACAAATACTACTTTGCCCACGGCCTACGTCTCAAGTTAACTGTATATTACTTACGCTGACTCATATTATCTATAATTAGTTTGGAATGGTAGGTTTTTAAAAAATTGGTGTGACGTATGATCAAAACATACGTATACCTACGCATGTAGTTTATCTTAAAATGTTAAAATTAATCGCCAAATGTGTAAAAAAGTGTATCACTCATGAACCGATTTCTATTAGCAATGTAGATTGAGCATTGAAATAAGTAATTGAGTGTTAAACGAAGTGTAATTGGTCCTTAATGGGTGTTATTTTACAAGAAATATCCTCAATAATGATAATCCTGAAAAGGTTTGTTCAATATTTAAAGCTGCTTTACATTAATAAAATAAATAGCCGTTTTTCACAATACTTCGTTAAAGAATGTTTTATTTCACAATGTGCCATAAAGCTCCGTTCAATAGCTATTTATCTACCGAGCTTATCTTCCGGAAAATGTGTGAATTCATATTGTTCATAGACGTTCATCTGCCAATATATCGAGAGCTATTATTTATTATACTTTATTACTACGCGTCCGTTTAAGATATTGAAAGTCAAATGTCATAAATTCGGTTTTCATCATAAAAAAAAGTTGTAGAGAATTTTACACTCTACAAAAAGTTATAGTTAAGCCTATTAGCAGTTCCGATGATTAAAAAATAAAAGCTTTTAGTAAAGTAAAAATCTCATTTAAGCAAAATGAAACGAGACATTTCCGAAGACCGATTTTAATGACATTTAACCTTCAATATCTTAAGATACGGACGCGATACTATTCCTGTCTTTTGAGACAGGTTTCACACAGGTTCAGGATAGGTTTATACCAATTTATAGCGTATTATCTTTTATTCCGAGGTTGGTTGAATTATAAGCGAGACTCTGGCAACCGACTGGTGGAAGTATAACCGTCACAATTGAAGGCGTCGCTAAATACGACAGGCCGATGACGGGCACCAACGTCACCGGAGCGAGGTGCTACGTCCTGCGATCGCCAACCTGCCCCGCGTGGCGATTACGGGTAAAGAGGCGGGCTTTACCCGTTACGCAAAGCTGTTCGCCAACAACTTGAGAGGCTTTTGTCTAACAGTGAACTGCGATAGTCTGACGATGGCACTAAAAGTATCTATATAGCTATTGCTTTTGCGAAATACTGCGTTGTTGGTTCACTTCTCTATTCTATTGTCATGCGTTTTGCGTGTGGGTGATACGAGGTCGTATTTGCAGTGGGAACCATTACTGTGTTATTAAGTTACGACATTGTGTGTGATGATAGTGCAGCAAGTAGTATTTACTACTGCTTTAGCGTAGGATAGAAGTCGGTCAGATTTATTTGTCCTTACTGTTTATTTAAAGCTAATATTTCCGTTGTTCTCGTGCATATTCATTAACAAATTGTTACTTTGGTGATAACGCTTAAGATAGATATTCTTCTTTGCGCACCATACAATTGACTTAAAACTAGGTATAACAGACACTTGTTTCACGATTTAGGCGGTTCGATCGTTAATAAGCGATCTCTTCCAGACAACCTTAGGATAGAGGATAGGTAAAAAATAAATTGGGTGAGGTGAGCTACTAACTAAAACGGAATTGAGGCTAAATGATAAATACATAAATAATAATACATACATAACTAATATCAATCTCTTATGACATGTATCATTAAGTTATTAAAATGTTTTTAAAAGCATTTCTATCCAGCGAGTAAACATTTTGTTTTGTAAAGTATTCAAGCACAATTTACAGTGCAATTTTCCAAGTTTCCCAATGAAAAATCAATTTTAACAAAGCATGTTTAATAAATGTCTATCTTGACAAGGCGAAACTAATTACAACGCATTTTGTTTGTATCCACGCAGGTGTTAAAATTACGACTGCACTCAAAACGAACCCTATATAAATGGCGGGATCTTATTATGAAACTTAGCCCTAGTCACAATCCGCCCCAACTTAGCGGAATGCAATATTAACCTTCTGACTTAAGTACCTATAAGGCGGCCAACTCTTTAGTACGTCAATGTGGGACATCCCTATTTAATACAAGACTAAGGTGTACCTACACATATTACAAATAAACAACCATTCCTAACTTTATGGACGCAGAACAGCCAACTGTAAGTCCGACCAATCAGGGCCAGTTGACAATTTAACGATTCAACAGTTTTTTCAACACTCCGACCGATTACAATCTCCCGAAAAATAATAGGTACGTTAAATTGTAAGCAGTGTGATACGGTTTACAATTTTTCAACAGCTTATGCTCTCGCTAGATAGACAATGTAACGGTAATTACAATTTTAAAGTGACATAGTAAATGGTTTACACATTTAAAATAAAATCTACGTAAGTTTATTACTTGTCTAGTACCAATTGTACAAGATTCGGCTTAGTTGGGGACTAGATGGCGCTGAGTGGCCCAGCGTGACATGTCTTGGGGACACGTCTTGGTACATTACGGAAATGTCCGCGTAACGCGGGACGGTTGGCCGCCTCACTCAAGTATCCCGGAGAAGTTATAAATAGGGAGCTCAGATGTCCATTCTCGAGACAATGAAATCATAATGAAATTAATTTAACACCGAGCTGATGTGAGACGGGCAGGTGTCGCCATGACGAGGGTCGCAGTGAGATGTGGACGCGGCGTTAATTTGGCGGGTTTCATGACGTTTTTACGCGCCGCGCCACCGTCAAATGTAAATCTGTGGAAGTTTAATTGTTGAAATTTTGAATGTCATGAACACTTACTGCAATGGAGCAATTAAGCGTTTTTATTTATCTCTCTAAACTGCTGTTTTTATTAATGTTAGGTATAAAAATAATCGGATAATAAGCTAGAACCTTTGAACAAAGAATTAACAGCATTTTTAGCAAAAAAGAATACCGACATCAATATGGTGACAATAGGACTAGGAAGTACAACCCTTTCGAACAAAAAAAGAATTTCTCAAATCGGTTCACATCGGTTTCAATTGGTTGTTTGATGTACAAAAGTACCTATTACTAGTGAATCTATTTGCAGAAATAAACTATTTTATTTTTATTTAATTTATTTTACAATTCTCGGATATACGTGGTAATAAACGTACAACAAAAATCAGTCGAATTGAGAAGCTCATCCTTTTTTGAAGTCGTTTAAAATGAGCAGAATCATAATGATCAGCCTGCAGAAGTCCATTATTAACTGGACATAGACCTTCAAAATGACAATTGCCAGTTGGGGATTTGTCTTAGTCACCACGCTTGGCAGGCGGGTTGCCCTGATATACCCATAATTATCTTCTGCGACACCTACGGGTGATGTAAGGGAGCGCCATATCATCATTTCGCTCCAAGCCAACCTCACCTGTCCGTGGTGCATGCTGCCGAAAAACAAACGAGGCGCTGGCAACCGACTGGTGCCGGTATTACCATAACAATTGACGCGGCGTAGCGAAATACCACAGACCGTTGACGGGCAGCAGCCTCATCGGAGCGAGAAACTACGCCCTGAGATCGCCAACCCGCCTGCCCAGCGTGGTGATTATGGGTATATCCTCGAGATGTTTGCCTTAAGTGGCGAACAACTGGAGAGGCCTATGTCCAGCAGTGGACTGTGATAGGATGATGATGATGACACCTACGGAATGAGATGGATTGGTCCTATTCTAAATCGGCAAACTACACTGACAATATATAAACAAAACAAGCAACAATTTGCTAATTTTCTTACCATTTATACATTCGTTATGAACTTAATGATGTATTGCAAAATCATCCAATAAAGCGGGCTTTAATGAAAGTGCTTTTAACACGAGCGGCGTCTGACACATAGCAGTAAATAATGAGCGGCCATTGCAGTAACTGATAGATATTACCGACGCGATTGTGCGAACTGCAGACAATGCCGGCTGTTAATTGTTTAACCGATGCTGTATTGACGCCAGTGTAAGTGCTGGACAAATTGTGTTTGCTGTGTACTTTGTTTGCTGAGTGAGGATTAGAGCGGAAATAAAATGTGGAGAAGACGAATTGAGAATTGAAGATCTTACCAAAACGTAGCTTGTTCATTATACTTGATTAAATTGTAAGCTACGCACATTCACAATCTGTAAACAGTTTACCATCTCGTTAGAAAGACTATATTCTAACGCTATTAACAACTTTACGGTGGCATATAAGTAATTAAAAAAGAAACGTATCCAAGTAAGTTTATTACCTATAGCCAGATTCGGGCCTCCCGCCAAAGAAAACCCGATTCTGGGCAATCTATCTTTTCTAAACCAGCAATCATTCTCAAGTCATCGTCAAATTTCACCTACATCAGACAATATTAAATACTTAGTAAATAGAATAATATTACCAAGCCAACCTTTAAACGGGGCTCGCGTCTCTCAAAAGAAGCAAATTTTTATTCTGTTTTATTCATAAAAATTAAGCTCTCGTAAGACGATCTTCACACACGTGTATGCTTGTATACTTTACTGCTGCTTCCGAAAGATTTATTTCTTTTTGCGTTAAGAACTTTAAACAATACAAATTATATAATTACTCGTTCACTGATTGATTGCCGTTTCTTCTCACCGTTTACCGCGGTTGTCCAACCGTTGAACCCACTGCCCATAACGAAGACACCTCGTAAATATTTCACTGTACAAAGCGCTTGCACTCAATCATCCTTCCATTATTCCGTATTGTGTTCTCCGATGTTTGAATGACGTCACAGAGCAGTGGGTTCGGTATTGCCACTGATGTTTATTGATAAACTAACAAGGATCTCATTTTGTTTGGCACATGAGAAACAATTTGCAAATTTCCGAGACAAATGCATATGTCTAGAAGACCGCCTAATCCTCATCAGCCTATCGCAGTCCACAGCTGGATCTGGCCCACTTTCATTAAACATCTGGAGGCTTTACCTACCCATAATCGCCACACTGGGCAGGCGGATTGGCGATCGCAGCGCGTAGCTTCTCGCTCCTGTGCCGCTGCTGCCCGTCATCGGCCTGTGGTATCTAACTACGCCTTCAGTTGTGATGATTATACCGTCATCACCAGTCTGTTTTTTTTTTATTTTATTCAAAATGAGTTTGCGCTGACTGCGATTCGCCTGATGGTAAGCGATATCGTAGTCTACGATGGAACGCGCTCACCCAGCAAAAACCGATTCACTCTCGCCTTGAACATCGGAAGATTATATCTCTCGGGGAACAAGGAGCCCGGCAAAGAGTTCCATAGTTTAGCCGTTCGCACTATGAAGGTAGAAGCGAAACGCGCTGTGCGCGTCCTAGGAACTGCCTGTTGCCAGAGCCTCGTTTGTTAACAACGATACCTAACATCAGACGCCTTAGGCGTGTTGCCACTTTAGTGGTATAAACAGAGTACAACAGAGATCCTACAGGTTCGGAGACTGGCCTGGTGATTGGTCTGGTTAGCCCTCAGATTAAAGAGATGTACCACTTGACGCCTACCTCTCGTAACACCTGTCCGAGGCCATAGTCCTTTGTTGCAGTAACATCGGCTTCTTGCCTGATAGAAAGCGAAAGAAAAGCCATTATTATTATGTACTGTGCCACTATAGAATAATCCAACACAAATATACAGTATCAAATTAATTCCTTCGATATTCCGATCACGATAACAAGTAGTTCGTTAAAAGTATTTATTATCATGGATGTTGTTAAAATGAATAGAGTAACACAAATATAATAACTTAATACTCCAATATGAATACTGCAAATAAATAAGATTATTACAACAAATAAAATCCTGCCGTTTATTTCAGCATTCTCACCTGCGAATACGTCATTTTTCAACGGAAAAATATTTCCGAATATTCACATAGCAAAATTCGCATATTTCACGGCAAATCTGACAACACCGGGTGGATTCATCATCTGTGTTTAACCCAGATCTGAATCCATTCAGAGCTGATTCGCATTCGATTGATAGGTCAAAGCGTTTCCATCACTCTTTACAATGCACACGAGCCAATGTACGCGAAAATGAAATGCAAAATGTACGTTATACGCATTTAACTGGGATTGAATAGATGAATTATCTTAAATTTTTTGTATTGCTTTGGTAATATTTTTAACCGACTTCATAAAGAAGAACATAAAATATCTCCGAGAACGTGAACCGATTTGAAAAGTTCTTTTTGTTCGTATATGTGTAACTTCCTAGTTAGTCCCATTGTCACGATATAGAAGTCGGTATGTTTTTGCTAAAAATGCTGGTATAATATTATCGGTTCCGTCCCGAAAGGGTAAAAGCGGAACCCTATAGGGACGTTGGCTTGGAGCGAAAAGATACATCCCCACTATATATTCTGTGGCGTAACTTTAGGGTGGCAAACCGGCAAAAACCCACGACCCTCTGCCTCTAGAGGACTCCAGCTTCTAAGCTGGGCCTCACTGCATCCAGTACTTCTAGGGCATAAGCTTTGCCACGGCCAAAACGATGTACTCGTAGTTACGTCGTTGTTTGTATTAGATTAAAAAGTAAATTGTCCCCGATTGCAGGTACTTCTATTATTCCTCGCTAAGTAAATAAATTGCAGCGCTCACAGATTACAAGGCAGCTGCAGCGATTTACTGGGCGTATGTGTCGTTTGTCACGGCTTGCTTCTTTTGTTTCGTGCCGGTGGAATTGTTTAAGTCTCTTTCAACATTAATTGCATAGCCTGAGGAGTTTTACGCGAAGCGATTTGTCCACTTCGGTATGTGTAGAAAATTGTATTTGTAACTGTATTATTAGTAGATGGATAGATATTCTTTATTGCACAAAATACTATACTAACATTTAAGGGTATTGCAGACATAGTGTGGTACAATTTAGGTGGTCTTATTATTAGTTTAAGAGGTAGGGCATAGCGAATCTTCGCTCGAATTGAGCCGCCCGTCCGGGGAAGGACCTCCACCCAACACCCAAATACCGCGGCGAAATGACCTCCGGGTCGTGTTTCTGCCGGTGAGTAACCCTACTCACCGGCGCTCATGGGGGGCTAGGGTTGGGCGGGCATGGCGGTGGAAACTGACCGGTAACTGACTAGTTACTTGCCCGTTGTCACATTGGGCTTCTCTTTCGCTTTCCATCAGGCGCAGGGAAGCCATTATGTTGAGCTAATATAAAAAAAACAGTAGACACAGACACTAAGATTACCGAAACCAAAAAAAAAAGATTCTCAGGAAATAAATAAGCTAGTTTTTGTAGGGAATTTTACCCAACTTTATCCCAATAATGGTTGAATATTCCACTTCCACGTACAAAGTTATTTTCTAAGCCTAATAAATATTGCTATGACAATACAATATTTAGATATAATGAGCCCAATCCATTAGGCAAATAGTAAACGGTCCGTTAGGTTACTTCACAGAAATGTATCAAGGATAGAACGACATTGTGTGCGCTAAACGCACGTCAGTGTACTGAATGCGCATGACCATACAACATTATACGAGTAGGTACATAATTATCCGACACGCATTTCAAGCCGTTTTAAAATTTTAAACGCTCATTGTAATTCTTCAACAATTATAATACACAATATATTAATTATTCCTAAATTTTTAATACATATATTTTAAAAAACTTATAGGTGAGATCACTATAGTACTACACAAATAAATAAAAAATAAATAAATAAACACTCTGCACTCTTAATAAATCAAGACATAACTCAATTTTTTTTTTAAATATAGTACATTTCAAAATACGGTCTTACATGGTCTTAGTTCTATTGAAAGTGCGACATGTTCGAAATATGTTTATAATATATTATTTCAAAGAGAATGGAAAATATACCTAAAGAAAAGTTGAGTGACATGGGTGCGTGGTTTTTTCGAACGTTCGAATTTTATTCGCTGGATTAAGGACTCTGTAATTGGTTCTATGAAATGAGACGTGAAGAGCGTTCTATCTAGATATATTCCTGTGGGTTGATTCTAAACGAACGCAATGACCCATGAGAGAATATTACTCATATTTACTGAACGGAACATTTAATATAATTTTGATTTAGCTATTGAATTATTTGTAAAGAAACAATTTTATCAGTTGATTAAGTTTTATGAAAATAGATTTATTACTACCTACCTGTTTTAAAGGTCTCGGATATTTCAGTAGTTATGAGTTTATACAGGTTAAGCACTTGTGAATCGCGTGTTTCGGTTGAAATCCTTCTTAATATTTTTTAAAGCAAATAGGTAGGTATATTCTTTATTCGGGGTCAATGACTCATTTGATAGTGACTTCTGCCAAGGGCCGTGGGTTTGATCATTAGCCGGGAAAATCATTTGGGTGATGAGCATTTTTGTGGTTTTTCCGTGTCTGGTTGTTTGTATTTCTATTTAAGACTAGCTGTGCCAGCAGAGTCCCACGCGTGGATATCGAGCTTAAAAAATAACAGACTTCCATAAAATGGCTAAATTTTAAGTTAGACCTCTAGCAATACCTACATTGGTTAAAACCGCATTCAATTCCATTCAGTAGTCGCGTGATGCGCGGTCAAACACACAGATAAAAATTTCTCCCTTTTTCCCAAAACTTCCCTTCACTGCTCTGCTCCTATTGATTGTAGCGTGATGAAAAGTATAGTATAACCTGCCCAGGAGTAGAAAGAATAATTATTGTAAAATCCGTCGAGTAGTTTTTACGCTACGCTGACGTCGGTCGCACACATCGCTCGAGCATAAGAGTTCAAAATAGTTCTACGAAGCACAGAACTGCAAAGCTGTTAATAATCAGCCGCTGACGACAGCATTACACAGTGGTTCTTCATAGAACTAATAATAATTATATTCGTACTATCGACCGTTCGCAACGTCTTTAGAGGTATGCTCATCTGTGCTCCATAGTAGGTAAGCTAAAATACAATTCGAAATTTAAAAATATTTTTTTCTCTTGTTCTTGCCACGATATTGGTTTATTCTATACAGCCAGTGTCAAAGTCAAAGTTCAAAATTCTGTTTCTAATTTAAATAAGTACCTTTTCAGACTTTGTATGTAATGTGACCTGTTAACTTTTTTTTCGAGTAACCGGCCATTGATAAGGCCTCGCTACACAGGTCCACGAATCAAATGACCGTGGTTTATTTGCAGTGCTCTCATTTACAAACAATGCAATCACCCGCCGGAGATCCCATCACCGATTGCATCTAGATGGGCGGCGAGGTTTTTAGGGGTCCATTGTATTTAGCACGTGTGTATTTTGAGTTTGGTATAATTTCAACTCATTGAATTGAGGTGCTTCTGTTGATTACTGTATAAAAGCTTTTATCTATGTTACAAATTGAAGATTGCAGATTTTTAAACTCCTTGTATTACCTGTACTCTTTTACTAGGAACAGCAGTTTTGTAAGGATTTAATTGACATAATCTAACTTTAAGCTGCGTTTCTAATGAACTCGTTGATCTTATATCTCCCTCTCCTTTCCTTTTTCCTTTTATAGAAATGCAGGTGCAGTTTTGAGAAGCTACAAAAATACTGAGCAGTCAATCAGCACTTGTACTATAAATAAAGTACAGTAAATCTTACACCTGCACAATTAGGCTTTCGAACTCTCTTCCAATATTATGACTGGCTCGGTAGCTCAATTGGTAGTGACCTCTGCCTTCTGAGCCAAGGGTTCGATCCCCACACATTACAAACATTTGTGTGCATGAACATGTCTGTTTGTATTGGTCTGGGTGTTTTCTATGTATAATATGTATTTATTTACAAAAAAAAAAAAAAAAAATGTATCTAAGTAAGTTTATCAGTTGTCTAGTACCCATAGTACAAGCTTCGGCTTAGTTTGGGGCTAGATGGCGCTGTGTGGCCCAGCGTGGCATGTCTTGGGTTATTTATTTATTTATGAGTGTATTCCCTTCTTAGCTTACTCCTGTAAACGGGCCGTGAAGCGGCACTTATGATTAGCATGAAAGTTTGAAATACGGTTTAATCCTTCATTTGAGGATGCCAGGAGCCTACGTCGGCATGGAAGGAAATTAAGCCTTGTAGTAACAGAGTTCCTGGTTTTCTCGTTGTAAAGGTACAAAGAATGCACCTCTATTTGCGCGTGCCAGCCAATGTACAACAACCCAAAACACTTACCCAAGTTCCACTATAAAGAAGATGCGGGCGAAACATGTATGTAATTTAATTTACAAAAGTATGCAGAACCCCACTCGAGGCGCGCAAACAAAATGGTTGTTAAATGAACTTTTTCTATTATTTTCATTCACTACCATCAAGGACGGTCGGAACAAAAAGTATTGAATCTGTGCATTCGCTTGTTCTGCCAAGAGAAAGTTCTAATAACAGGCCTGCTGAATAACAAAGGCTAATTCTAGCTTCTCGTACGAGATACGAGATCTTTTTGTGTGTTAGCAACTATTGGGACGTGGAAATGTAGGAAAGTTGTCGGAATGCTGTTATAGCTACTCGTATATTTTGCCCGATACCAACCTTTGTACTACTCTGCCATCTGTTAATAAAAGGAAGCTGCTAACAAAGTAAATAAGTCGCTAAACGCAAAAAAAATGCTTACATAACTAAAGGGACGTTAAACCATTATGATTAAGGCAATGATAAACGGTTACGTACGTTACATACCTTTGACGACAGCTCAACGTCTAAAGGCGAGCCTACACATTTATCAAGGACCTGCAATGCAACTGGGACTCTACTGGTGTTACTGATGTTACAGTCTATGGGCTGGAGCGATCACTTACCATCAGATGACCATCAGTCCCTTTTGCCCCCTCTGCCAAAAAACAACACAATATTTTTTTCTAAGATTTCATAAGTAAAAAGACGTTTTCCCAATTAAGCATTTTCAGCAACTTTACGTTCCCCAACGTTCAACGAACGGTAGTAATAGCTGTGAAGACTCCAAACAACAAAGTGTCAGCTCAAAACTAATTTAAGTATGTTGAGAGTACTAAGGTCTCGTTACAAGAGTCATTTATAAATAACATTGTCAGCTTAATTGAAGGCGGCTGGCAGCTTAACAATATCTTGTAAACGGTCGTAAGAGAGCAATGGACAATTTCAGAAACAATGTAACGAACGGTGACAGAAGCGATTGCTGTGCAAATCATTTTGTAAGTACAAGTTGAAGACTGTTTAGTAGAATTTTATGTTCGGACATCGCAGTTTCTCGTTTCATACCGTGTGTATTGTCTTATTTTGTGCGCATATTAGACAGAAGAGAGGTAGGGCATAGCAAATCTTCGCTCGATTTGAGCCGCCCGTCCGGGGAAGGACCTCCACCCTATAGAATACCGCTGCCGAATGACCTCCGGGTCGTGTTTCTGCCGGTGAGTAGGGTTTCCGGAGCTCGTGAGCTGTTAAGATTGAGCCGTCGTGGCGGTGGCAACTAACAGAGAACTGACCAGTTACTTGCCCGTTCTCACTGCAACTTGAGTTTCTCTTTCGCTTTCCATCAGGCGTAGGGAAGCCATTATGTCGAGCTACTATAAAAAAAAACTGTTATTATAAGATTAGTAATTCAACATCATCATCATCAGCCTATTGCAGTCCACTGCTGGACATAGGCCTCTCCAGTTGTTCGCCACTTAGAGCAAACATCTGGAGGATATACCTATAATCGCCACGCTGGGCAGGCGGGTGGCGATCGCAGGGCGTAGCTTCTTGCGCCGGTGACGCTGCTGCCTGTCACCGGTCTTTAGTATTTAGCTACGCCTTCAATACGGATGATGACAAGGTATGAAAATGAAGAAAATAATTAGTCCGTCTCTTAAATAATAAAAAAATATAAGACCCGTATTTTTTGTTTTGTCGAAATAACAAGAAAATACTTAGATATAGCGCATTAATGTTACGGAGTGGGAGCTAACTACGTCACGTTAGAGTATATTTTGTACTCTAACGTGACGTCATGTGACATTTAAAATCAATGTATCTTCGTAAGTTTTTGAACAAGAGGCAAAATAAAAAATACGTATCCAATATTTTTCATTAATCTATCTGATGGACATTAAATTATTTTTTAGTCATCATCCAATTGTGATGGTTAGACCGCCACCAGTCGATTGCCAGCGCCTCGTTTGTTATTCGGCAGGATGCACCACGGGCAGGTGAGGTTGGCTTTAGCGAAAAGATGATAGGCCGCTCCCTTACATCCCAATACATAGTATCGGTGTTCATGTTTATCATCATCAGCCTATAACCCCCATTGACAATTGTCATTTGGGACGATTTGCTCAGGCAAATCAAGCTTGGCAAACAGCTTGCGAAACCACACGCACTCAGTAGTTGCTTACTATTATTTTGCATAAAAAAAATATCTTAAATACGGAACTCAACCCAATTTTTACGTCATTGGTACCAGTCCCGTAAAGCATGCGAAATTGCGATGTCCATGTACCATAATGAAATAACCGCATAAGTTAAGGATCAACGCTCAGCGAACAAGGCCCGTTCATCAAACGGTAATGACCTGGATCGCTGTGGGTAATGCGTCCTAATTAATTGTTATGGCCTCAGCACAATTTACAGCCTTATACGGATTGACTTCAAAAGGAGACGCCACAGTGTTTATAGAGGTTTGGGCGAAGCGTTAGTAAAACTTACATTGCAACTTTGATTTTGTTGTATATCACTTAATTTACACATCAATGAGCTAATATACGACCTCACTCTTTAATAATTTTCACATAGGTAAAATGTTGTGTTTTGATTGTAAAATCAATCAAGATACGCCACACAGCGCTATCTACTCCCAAACTAAACCGAAGCTTGTAATAAGGGTGCTAGAGAACTGATAAAGTTACTGAGATTTTTTTTGTAAATAAATCGATAATGTACATAGCAAAAACCCAGACGAATACAAACAGACATGCTTAAACAAAATGTTTTGTTTGTGCGCAACACATTTTTTTTTTCTAAATGACTACGATGATAGCAAAGGCCTTGTATAGGCTTGTTGCCGTAAAAAATGAAATTAGTCCGTCTGTTAGATTATTTAAATCGTATATTTTAATTTCTAAATTAGATAAATAATTACAAAGATATAGCCCGCTTAAGTTACATGTGACGTCATGCCTCGTGGCATTTTTTCGCAAGGGGTGACGTCAAAGACTCCTAAAATTGGATGCCTTGTATACTTTACGATTTTTGTTTAATCGAAAAAAAATCGTGTCCAATACTTTTTTTATAATCTTATATACATACTAAATATAATATATGTAAGTATTTTGACCCTGGAAATAACCCTATTACCACCAGGCTGTTGGGGGAGTGGAAGGCTCCCTTAAAACCACTGTATCCAACCAAACCATACAAATATTTAAATAAAAAATAGCAGCCTATTGTTTAATTAATAATTCTTGAAGGTTGACAGCGACATGACTGCAAAGAGTTAATTAATATTAGACCGTCATTTCTCGGAAAGTTACCTGAGATAGATATAAAATTTAAGGGAGGAAACAGAAACTTTGCAACAACCTCAGCTGACAACACCTAAACAAGGCAGTCAACAACCTCAGCGTGACAACACCTAAACAAGGCAGTCATTAGACGCAGCCTTAGGCAATCCTTGTAACTTCTAACTTAGGTATACTTTACTACTCGTGTAATCACCACCTGCCACCCACCCAAGCCTCAGATGAATTTTTAGGTTATTTCAAAGTCAAAGTAAAAACAATTTTCATTCGTCTTAGTTTTTTTTAATATAACACGTCAATACTGCGTCCTGCCTGATATCAGACGGCGAAGTCAAAAAAAAGTGTTATGCCTGGTTAGTTCGATCACACTATGACGGCCTGCGTAAGTGCCGATACTTTATACCTACATAGATACGAGTGCTGATTTCTACTAAGTGACGCCACAACCATCTCTAAGCAGCTGCAGATCATCGAGATGTTCAGTGATATCTATATTCCTTCGAGATTTAAACAAAACAATTTGGCTATTTATAGGCGTCAGTACCCAAACTATAAATCTTCAATCTTACCACACCGGCTGGGAAAGCCATTAATCTACCGGCCACACAACGCACACGCCTGTGCACTTATTTTTATATCTTCTGCGAACATACAAAACTATTTTGCTGTTCACATTACGTGGAGATATTTTACATAGAAGTCTGATCAATAACAACAACACTATTTATTATTCACCTGTAAAAATATCAACGTACCGCACCACTTTAACAGTATAAGAGGCTCGGTGGCTCATTGGTAGTGACCGTCTTGCCCTCTGAGCCCAATGGTCGTGGGTTCGATTCCCCGCACAGTACAAACCTTTGTGTTTCAATGAAACTTACAAAAAAAGAAAAAGTATCTAAGTAAGTTTATCAGTTGTCTAGTACCCATAGTACAAGCTTCGGCTTAGTTTGGGGCTAGATGGCGCTGTGTGGCCCAGCGTGGCATGTCTTGGGGTAAATAAAGTTATGCAATCTTCCAGTGACTATTCTGTAATGGAGGCCACAAATGTTCACGTTAGTATCAATTTAGCGATCACGATGACACATAAACCATTTTATTTTTCAGTAGGTAATGTCCACAAAAGCATTATCCCGTTCGCGATCGCATTAACACCGGCGAAAGGTCGCTACATTCATTCTTTCATGTCTCCGCGCTCTAATTCCATTGTAAAACAAAATGGCCGATTCGCTCGTAAACCGCGGCGTAAATCATCAGAAAACAAAACAGAGACGGCGCAATAATGATCCCTGAACAAACAGCCCTAATAATTTAGTGCTTCCAGACAAATAGTGCTGTTTCTTTTAGTTTCGCTAGCCGGCGATAACTAATAAACCATTCACAGAAGGCATAGCTACTATTTTATTGTCTGCTTGCTACTGTTAAATTCTGTTTTGTTCTGGTAATGTATTTCGCTCACGGTATGTCATTGATTTGAATAAAAGAAGACGGAATAAGTCATTCGATAATCGAATATAGTGTATTTTATTGATATTGTTATGGACTGGCCGCATAGCAGCCAACCTCGTTCCTATGCTTGATATTTTTTTATGTAAACGTTTTGTCTAGTGTTTACTGAAAATTCCTGTCTTTTCCTTTGAAGAATGAAACTTTTTGAGGATGATTTTTGAGAATCATGTTCATCAGCCTATCACAATCCACTGGACATTAGCCTTTCCAGTTATTCGCTACTTTGAGCAATCATCTGGAGGCTTTACTTATACTGGGCTATGTAGCTCCCACGTAGCTCCTCGCTCCGGTGACGCTGCTGTCCGTCATCAGCCTATGATAGTTAGCTACGCCTTCAATCGTGCGGGTTATACCGCCATCAGCTGGTTGCCAGAGCCTCGTTTGTTATTCAGCAGGATGCACCACGGGCAGGTGAGTGTACCCTCTCTCTTATGAGCTTAACCTTCTGCAATACCTTTGTCTGTGTCAGCAGTTCTGTCCTTTTACTCTCACTAGCCGCCCTTCGAGTGTTGTATGAGTTATTACTATTTATGTGACGCGCGGACGCCGTATCTGACTAATATGTTTTCATCGCTGCTTTATAGTGGCAATAAAACGGGCTCAGCTGAATTCAGGGAACAGTCGTTAAGTTAAATATTGTCTCTTAAATTACGCGAAATGGGACAGAGGATGATTCATTCGGCGAATGTTGCCGACTTATTACGTAAAACAAATAAACTCAGGTACCAATGTTGGAGAATGAATGTAAATGCTTGTTTTCTGTATAGTTGTTGAGAGAAAACGTAAATCATGGTTATGGACGCTATGTTAGATATGGGGGATGTCATTAGCCCTAAGGGGTTATAGGCTCGTGTACCGGGTTGGGTTTACACCTCGGAGGATTTATGGCAAGAGAATTTAACAGTTTAGTGCGACTGGCCTGTGATAGTTAAAGCGTGAGTAGAAAAGTGATAGTTCTTTGAAGTGATTTGAAAGGGATGTTGAATGGATACCTTGAGTGGCTTGAGGCGACTTCTTCTTGTAGATTGACGGCGGTACTTTCATTTCCTCGAAAGTTAAGACAATTTCTCATCTTCTGAAGCAATGGAAGGACCACCGAAAGGCCACATAAACTTACGCTATCGTACTTAGACAAATACAAATAATATCAGGATATCGCGTCCGATTAATCTCATACATTAATCGGACGCTAAAACACTTGAGTAATGGATATTAAACGCAATGAATAACAATTTCCCAGTTGTATCATTCACTTTATAAGATATCTCTAAGGACGTTAAGGGGTATGTAAGCCTTAATACAAAGCCTTCCAAGGTGTAAGAGATGTTCATAAATGGAGAATATAGTAAGTAATAGATAGTAGTTAGTACTAGATGTCATAAATTCAGTGATAAGAATCTTGTTCCAATCATTAAAAATGCACCAGGCATTGCGCACTAACTGGATGGATACTTTTTAAGATAATATGGTCTTTTAAAACATTCGCGACACATCATAAGACATGAAATGATCGGGATTCATTGCGCACATACCTTTTTAGCCCGACGTTTTGGCCTTGTTGCAGGAGCGTTCTCCCCGTAACCAGATCATCATCATCATCAGCCTTTATCAGTCCACTGCTGGACATAGGCCTCTCTGAATGTTCGGCACCTTGGGCCGATCCTGGGCTTCTCACATCCAGCACTTGCCAGCCGTCCTGTGCGAATTGTCACTCCACCTGGGCTGAGAGCGTCCTACACTACGTTTGCCCAGACGCGGTCTCCACTCCAGAACTCGTTTACCCCAACGGTTATCGGTTCTGCGGCTAATGTCCACGGCTTCGTTAAAATAAGTTGCTTATGTAATACATACATGTACCTAAATGATTCAAAGGAAATAGATTATATGACATACGAATACCGTATCCGAGGGTAAATACTTAGTAAGTCCAGTTTCATCGAATTAATCCGTCGAACCCAAATGGATCCTAAATAACAGTGGAAAAGTCGTGCGGACTACATAGAAGTCCATAATCCGACTTACGCAATTTTATACCGGACCCACTCGGCCGCACTCTGCCAGCGAATTCGTAATGTTGCCATATATGTATTTACAGGCTTTGTGTGGCATTTGGCATTCACTTGTCATTTTGGCACTGTAATAATCGTCTGCTTCTGAACGACCGATAGATTTTCTGTCCTATTTGGAATGTCTGTTTTTGAAGGATGTTTCTTTTTCTCTTTTTAATTGCTATTAGTGTCTGCGTGGTTTCGGATGTGGATTTAGAATAGGACCATATAATCTCATCCCGTGAGTATCTTAGAAGACCACAAACGGAATATCAGGAACCGGGAAACAGCTTTCCAAGCGTGGTGACTAAGGCAAATCGCACCAAATGACAATTCTCATCACAGGAGGCCTATGTCCAGCCGTGGACGTTTGCAGGCTGATGATGATGATATGGGAGGCAGACGAAGTACCAAAACTAAGCGATTTATGCAAGGATCCTTCTTTAAACGTGATTTAAAGAGAGCTCTTCCTTCGCTATAGCCAGCGACATTGCTATGCCCCCGGCTTTGCTGATATCCATGGGTGACGATTGTTGTTTAACATCAGGCCGCGTCTACCACTTCACTAATAGTATAAAACACAGTCGCTTTTCATGTCTGTCACTATATATCCATATATCTTTAGAACTACGCATCGGATTTTGTTGTGTTTTTTTTTATAAATAGACTGATTCAAGAGGTAGGTTTTTAATATGTATAATACCTAAGCGAAGCAATGATATAAGAGAATAGAAATACAAAAAACCTGTCCGGTACTAATATAATTACAATTCACCGGCCAGGATCTGGTAACACACAGATTCCACAAATCCGAGTGACCCAATTCGGGACACATTAGTCCAATTTAGAGTACGAGGAAAGGGAAACTATCAATCATACCGCGACACTGCCAGTATAGACGCGTATTCCGGTATTTACTCCAGGGACGCAGTGCCCACATTAATCTTGGAACACATAATCAGCTGACATTACCGCGAATCCGCGTTGAATAAATTAATCTGCATACCGTAGTGGTATCTCAGCGTATTGTGCGAAGCAACTATTTGTTGCTGGTTCCTTTGTGTTGCGTGTAAACGCGTGTACAGTTATGCTCGTAAACCTGAGATCGTTAGAGGAATACTTACTTACGAGATAGAGAGAAGGAAATACAGACTCAGAAAGTTGGCGTAATCCTGAGTACTTGGGAGCCTGTTGGGGCCTGTTATGACCAGGCCGCGCCGATGAGGACTTGGTGGACATATCCATGGGACCCTCGACATCATCAGGCCCATTTTTTTATAGTAGCTTGACTTATTGGCTTCCCTGCCCTTTATGGAAAGCGAAAGAGTCGCTAAGTCGCTATGACAACGGGCAAGTAACTGGTCAGTCGCCACTGCCACCGCCAGACGAAGAAGCCGAGGTTTTAGTGGGTAATTCTTGCCTCACTACCACCTTCGAGACGGGATGAGTCCCATATACCTCGCTGCTGCAGTGGTGGGGATGCCTAAGTGCATTTTCCTCGGTAAAGGTCTCTGCCCACTACACCGTATCATACCATGGCCGTGCTATGAACGTGTCAAGCACGGAAGGTAATACGATACGGCTTGCTTTGCCCACTGAAACGAGTCGACGGCGTTTAATGCCCGTATGATGCCCGTATGATGCCCGTATGATGCCCGTATGATGCCTGTATGATTCCCGTATGATGCCGGTATGGTGTCCGTATGCAACCCGTATGATGCCCGTATGATGCCGGTATGGTGTCCGTATGCAACCCGTATGTATGGAACTAACATGGTATAACCCAGGTAAATTGAAATGATAATAAGCTCTTATGTGTGCATCTTTAAGAGAGGTAGGGCATAGCGAATCTTCGCTCGAATTGAGCCGCCCGTCCGGGGAAGGACCTCCACCCTATAGAATACCGCAGTCAAATGACCTCTGGGTCGTGTTTCTGCCGGTGAGTAGGGTTTCCGGAGCTCGTGGGGGGGTTAGGGTTAGGCCGGCATGGCGGTGGCAACTGACAAGTAAACTGACCAGTTACTTGCCCGTTGTCACAGCGACTTGGGCTTCTCTTTCGCTTTCCATCAGGCGTAGGGAAGCCATTATGTCGAGCCACTAATAAAAAAAAAATCTAAATATTTGTGTACAATTAAATTTGCTAAACTCAAGAGAAGGCATTTGAGACGCGTTTATAACGGTCCTTATACGCGGTTATAACCCGTATTATCACCGTTTTGCTGCCGGCACGCATCGGTTTGGCACCGTCGCGTGCCGTGCGCGGAGCGTACCGCCACCGGCAAAATATTCTCGCCGACAATTCTGAACTGTCCGTGCATGGCACGCGACGGTGTTGGTCGGTGACGGAACGGTCTAATGGGCATCGTCTCATAGTTTTCAATACAAAGAATACTTTTTTGTCTGACACGTTCATAGCACGGCCATGGTATGATACGGTGTAGTGGGCAGACTCCTTAACTACAAAAAATAAATCGTAAGTACTTGGAATATTATCTATTCCTCAACGATTGGACGCTGTGGCTCAAATTCGGTCACGAGAATACCGACTCTCACTCAAGTAGTTTTACTAAATCGTTAATGTACAGAGTACTGATTCTGTCTATACAGTTTAGTAAAATTACTTGCTGCCTTATATGTTTCGTGGTTTTTAAGTCAGGCCAGCTTAAATAAAAATAAACCCCAAAATTCGCTCGCTACTCGAAACTAATAAATATTTAGCGAAATCAATAATCGATTTCACGGCAGTTTCCCGCGACCCACAAACATAATTCCTATCGGAACAGCCATTATAATCAGGTTCATTGAATTTTTTCCCGGTAATAAAACAAATCGTGCAAAACTAATATGGGCTCAGACAAACGGCCTGACTTTTACCCGCACGAATTTCTTTGTTTTATTATCAAATGCTCAACCTATTTCTAACACAATATATTTTAAATCTCGCACCAAAAATTGTAAGTGACCTAGTCGCACAATAAACAAATGCCACTCAACATCACATAGGTAAATTGAGTTGATTCCGATATTCAGTTTATTATACTTATATTTTAGTTATTAATGCCTATATAAAATCGCGACTTTAATGTGAAAAATAAGTAGGTAGATAACACAAATTATACCATTACTAACCAGTTACTTGCCAGTTCTCACAGCAAATTGGGGTTCTCTTTCGCTTTCCATCAGGCGTAAAAAAGCCTAATGACTTCAAACTTATAATTCGACAGTACTGAATCTAGCTGCTGTTTAGAATGATAAAGCATGAAAAAATAACTGATATCTAAGAGTATTAAATCACTGACCAAATGTAACACCCATTTCTATCGGTCTATTTTTGAGCAAGACTTATCATTTCTACTTAATTATCATCTTCATGTTTTACTATTAATAATATCCATTTACACTACATTTTTACTGTCGCTAAAACACTAACAAACACACCAAAACCCTTTACGAAACTGTTCTATCAACTAGTCAAGAAATTCTCGTAGCAGCGTTCTAGTAGCGACCGAGCATAAAGTGGTCAAACGAAACAAAAGTAAAGCGAATATTGGTCCGAAACAAAGGCACCGTGCATTAATTTGCTTAATTTATAACAGGCCCGCTCTCGGGACCGTGTGTAAAGGCAACTAACATTTGTGTTGTATCCCGATTGTCGGCGAATATGCGAACGGTAAAAGAAGTAAAAGGGAATGCGTTAAGAGCGGACTGGAGTAAAGGAAGAGTTCTGTACCTATTACTATAAAATGTAAATCTCACATTAGTGTTTATTGAATTCGGAGCTCGTGGGGGGTTAGGGTTGGGCCGGCATGGCGGTGGCAACTGACAAGTAACTGACCAGTTACTTGCCCGTTGTCACAGCGACTTGGGCTTGTCTTTCGCTTTCCATCAGGCGTAGGGAAGCCATTATGTCGAGGCACTATAAAAAAAAAATTTAAAAAAAAAAATTAGCTCGCGGGGGGATGCAAGGGAGTGGACCTTTTCGCTCCAAGCCAACCTGCCGTGGTGCATCCTGCCAATTAATAAACGAAGCGCTGGCAACTGACTGGTGGCGGTGTAACCATCATAATTGAAGGCGTAGCTACAACAAACCGATGACGAGCAGAAGCGTCACCGGAGCAAGAAGCTACGCCTTGCGATCGCTAACCCGCCTGCCCAGCGTGACGATTGAGTATATCATCCAGATGTTTGCCCTAAGTGGCAAACAACTGGAGAGACCTATGTCCAGCAGTGGACTGCAATAGCCTGCTAATGATGATACCGCCATACCCGCATGGGAATAACAACCAATGAATATGGATTCAGTGAAATGCTACAAAGAATCCCTAAAATAATTGTGCATTGCACCCTGCGGGGTGGGTGGCTATACCGATCGTGTTAGCATTGCTTATTGTGTTAATTAGGATAATGTTCGACTAATATAAATGTGCCACGGATTATTCAAAACGGAACATCCTATGTTATGATTACCAGAAAACGAGTGGGCGCAAAATTATAATAATGGTTCCAGCTCCGCATTGTTTATGTGATATCGAATTGTTAATTAGAATTAAAGATAATTGAAATTAGATACATTGCTTGTTGCTTATAGGTGTTTTGTGTACTTGAACTATTTGTCTAATGAGAACTTAGATTGAGTGGACTCGCATGCGACATTTTTATTAAGTACCTAATATTACACAAATGGTGCAGTGCCAGTTCTCTTAACTAGACAAGATAGATAGATAGAAACTCTTTATTGCACAAAAACACAGACATTACAGGAAAACACATTATAAACAATACAAAGTACAATCTAGGCGGTCTTATCGCTTAAAGCGATCTCTTCCAGACAACCTTCAGGTTAGATGAAGGTTTCCTCTACTTTGAACAGATTGAATAAGGAGATGGTATGCCCGTAAAAGCTTTGTGTTATAAACTAGTTATGTATTGACAGGCTCGGTGACTCATTTGCTAGTGACCTCTGCCCTCTGAGCCAAGGGTCGTGGGTTCGATTCCCGCACAGTACAAATATTTGTGTTCATGAACATATCTGTTTGTATTGGTCTGGGTGTATAATATGTATTTATTTACAAAAAAAATGTATCCAAGTAAGTTTATCAGTTGTCTAGCTAGTACCCATATAACAAGCTTCGGCTTAGTTTGGGGCTAGGTGGCGCTGTGTGGCCCAGCGTGGCATGTCTTGGGTTATTTATTTATTTACCTTTTCGGCCATAATATTTCAAGTCCTAGTTCTTTGTTTTCTGGAATTGTTCCAGTGTGACTTTTCCGAATGGACACGATTAAGGCCTTCTTTCGATAAGCGAGCCTATAAATTTCTGAAGGGCCGGCAATATACCTGTGACTTCCCTGGTGTTGTGGTCTGGGTCAAAGTGATCACTTACCTTCAGGCCTGTTGGCCTCCGCTGTCATAAAAGAAATCTATACTAATCTTAACTAATATTATAAAGCTGAAGAGTTTGTTTGTTTGAACGCGCTAATCTCAGGAACTACTGGTCCGAATTGAAAAATTCTTTTTGCCTTGAATAGACCATTTATCGAGGAAGGCTATAGGCTATATAACATCACGTTGCAACTATTAGGCGCGAATAAATAATGGAAAATGTAAAAAAAACAGGGAAAAAATAACTATTCCACGCGGACGAAGTCGCGAGCACAGCTAGTCTATACTAATATTAAAGCTGAAGAGTTTGTTTGTTTGTTTGAACGCGCTAATCTCAGGAACTACTTGTCCGAATTGAAAAATTCTATATAACATCACGCTGCAACTATTAGGCGCGAAGAAATAATGGAAATTGTAAAAAAACGGGGAAAAAATAACTATTCCACGCGGACAAAGTCGCGAGCACAGCTAGTTATACATAAACCTTCCTCTAGAATCTATCTATCTATTAAAAAACCACATCAAAATCCGTTGCGTACTTTTAGAGATTTAAGCGCACATAGGGATTTAGGGACAAAAAAGCGACTTTATTTTATTTTATGTAGTGATGTTGCTCTAACTTTCGTTCGAAGCCCAGTCCGCTATTCGAATCCGATAATCCCCACAACCGGTTCATAATCTTAAACGGTATTAAACGAATGCAATGACACTTAAATGCATATTACTCTTGATATTACAACCGGTGCCCACGCATTATGCAAATTATTATCTTGAATATTTTGTTTGTTCTCTTTGATCACTACCGATGCAGCCTTCTGCCTTTTTGCACATTGTACCAGCTTGGCAGGTACATGGCCCTTTAGCACAGAAGGATTTTCTGTTTAATATTTGTTCCTTTTGTACCCTCTGTTTTGTTGGTGCTTCAATTTATCTATTTATTTTGCGAGCTAGCACATACATTTTTTATTCATTATGAGTTTGTGCTTGGCTACAATTCCCCTGATGTTTATATTTGTATTTAAGTACATATTTATGGTATTTTCGTGGTTCTCATACCCATAATATAAGTGCTTAAGCTACTTAGTTTGGGACCGGAGCATGTAAGTCATGTTGTGTGATATTATTTATTTATTAGAATGAATTATTTCCCTTCACAAAGAACATAACAAAATTTGTTGCCTATGATAATATAATGTTTAATGCAATTACTTATTAAAACTTATTTGTGGAAGGCTGGTGCCTGAGGTGAGTTATAGAATAACCGGTATAACAGATCTCCAGATAGGTAAGCTTAAAATCATACAACTCCGAAAGATAGAGAAGCCATGTATAGCAAATCGAGTAACAAAACTAGATGACATATAAATTTATGATGTCAATGAACTAAAGTCTATTTGTGAGTACAAATTGATCAGCTACTTCTGTTTCTGACCGTACTAATAATAGCCCGACCCACTTAAATAAAACGTTTAACAACCATACACAAATTACAGATACAGTAAACATGAGAATGAGATATTTTATCCCGAGATATTTCAACTTGGCGCCGAAAATCGGCCATTTTTTAAATTAAATTTGAGTATACCTGATGTCACTCACAATCACGACGATTCAGATGATACCTTGAATGTCAAAATCCGTCAGATCGTTTAGGCTGTAGGGTGTAGCAAAGAAATGGACATATTTGCAAACATTTTCTCTAAAAACTTTTCAATTTTCATATTCTCACACGGTACGTTTCGCCTCTACAATTGAACTCTTTGCTTGGTCCGAAATTTATAATCTTCCGAAATTCAAGGCTTCAAGGCTAGAGTGCTTGCTAAGTAAGTGCGCTCCCTCGAAGACATACCCTCCGAAAGGAGGGTATGGTACGACGAAAGTCGGCAGTCGAGTAAAAAGACAAGCAAAAAGATTATTGAACACAAATATGTCACCCAAAACGACACTTTACCACATAGTTACGCTCAGAAGCGTATCCCTCGACAGCAGATACCATATAGGCCCAATAAATTATTATTCGGCGAACATAAATCGTTTGACACTCGCGAAACAAAAGCGATGGCATTAAACGGGCCCCCGTACAAAATGGGACATTAAAATGTCAAAACATGCCGCGACAATTTTCCCTCGGCGCGTAAAATAATACCAACTGTCAAAATGTCCTCATTACAATACTCACCTAATGAATATGAATGTAAGGTACAAAATCCTGTGTTCATTTTCGATTAGAACAAAGTTTTTATTGTTTGTTGTAAGCATCGCATAGCTATGAAGTAATGATTCAGTTGTAAAGCCAGAATGGTCTATACTGCAGAGTCATGAAACTGAAATTGTAAACAAACAACAATGTGGGACACAAAGGACTATTTAGGTGTAAAACTAAGTGGATTTAACTGCCACATACCATATTAATTAAGGGTGGTAAATGGATGGTAGCTAATACAACGCAGCGGTATGAAATATACTCTTTTTAATGGCGGATCATAATATCAGGTAGGGTATGAAATAATAACGAAATTCACTCTTCTCCCCTCCCTTCAGCAAATTAAATAATGTTCTCGACCTCCAGGTCTTGAATGGCAATGAAATTTGTGTTAATCGACCACTTCGATCGACGATCAATCGATTTGACTGGGCCGGTGGCTCAATTCGTACCACTGCCTTCTGAACCAAGTGTCGTGGGTTCGAACCCCACGCGGGACAGACATTCGTGTGATGAACATTTGTCTTTGTTTCATGTCCGAGTGTTTATATTTGCAGTTAGATAAGTATATATTTGTGGTACCTTCTTTGTTCTGATACCCATAAGACAAATGCTTAAGCTACTTACTTTGAGATCGGAGAAATGTATGGTTTTATTTACCTTTGTTTTTATTCATTCATCGTAAACAAACAACCGACCCTGAGACAATCGGGAAAAAGGCTAGGATGATGATCGTAAACAAACAATTATGGAACTCTTTATTAGTCTCTAGGCGAGAGGGAACTAGTTTTTACTGGGTGAGCGTAGCGCGCTCTTTCGTAGACCGCGACACTGCTATCATCAGGTGAATTGCAGATATGCGCAAACCTATATTGAATGAACAAAGAATCAAAATATTTCCCAAACGTACGCCGCCAAAACTCCATTCAACGGGCGATATCATATATACTTTCATTTTGTTAAACAAAAGTAGCCCGCACATTAATTTTATGCATCCAGTGCACGTATTAATTACCTATTCTTATTAACCGTGCAACTGCCAACTGCAAAATTCCTCAAACGAAAATTGTCTCACGTTAACCCCTCAAGTACGTCGCACAATTTCACGGAAACTTTTTGCGTGTGGTCCTACTACGTGGGTGATTGTATCTCAACAAAAATTAAGTACATAATTACTGTAATCAGTGTTAATTGTATCCACGGGGGACAGGTGACGTCCCACACAATGGATCGTAGACCCTTTGTTATTTAGTTGAGTAATTGTTTAAACTGTCTCATTAAACGGACGAAGGCACGGGTGTGCCTTAAGCTGTTGTTTTTGTTTAGGCTCATATAATTGCTTCCGTTGATAGAGGTCCATTTTGTAACGCTAAGATTTGGTGTCCAAATAAGCGTACCTCATTTAAATTGCAGTCTATCGCAGCGTACTTAGTATCACCATGTTTATTTTGACTTGTTATCGATAAACTACCTCATTAAAGAAGCTTTGATTAACATTCTGAGATATCACAATTTTAAAATTACCGCTAATTGACGAGTCCAAAGACGCTTTATTCAAAATGGCTGTGTCCGAATGACGTGACTAGCACATTATTTCGTATGCCTCGTATAAGAAGTTTGTTTAATGGCAATGTTAAATATTGCATTTATGTACCTAATTGGTGTCATAACAAAATTATGTTGTAATTAATGCCACTCAAAGGATGGTATAATATTAAAGAATGAATTTGAAAGTAGTCTTTTCCTATCAATTTTGC
Source organism: Conogethes punctiferalis (assembly GCA_031163375.1). Taxonomy (NCBI): domain Eukaryota; kingdom Metazoa; phylum Arthropoda; class Insecta; order Lepidoptera; family Crambidae; genus Conogethes; species Conogethes punctiferalis. The sequence continues at coordinate 13,337,944 of CM062086.1, read as the reverse complement.
AGGCATATTGTCGTCCCGTTTTGTAAACCCGTGTTGTACAATAAAACATCCAATTATCATCTAATTTGGTGAAGTCGTTCTAAAGTTATGTGCGTACATGTATGTATGTTTCGAAGACCCAATTTTATTTATATAGATTTGAAATGTGTTTGTCCTAGACTGCAATTTGCCAGCGATATTGCAGTCTACGATGGAGTGTGTTTACCCAGCAAAAGCAGGTTCACTCTCACCTTGAACACCGGAAGATTATATCTCCCGGGGAACAAGGAGCCAGTCAATGAGTTCCATAGGTAGGCCGCTTGAATTCTCGATAACTACAGTTCAACAAAACCATCTTTCAACCAAGAAAATTGATCAATATCAGTCAATCCGATTGAGAGCTACGATAATAGCCGATGCAAAATTTCAATTTCAAAACTTGGATAGGGAATAACAATCTTCCTATATAACGCAAACTTTCTTCTTTCAATCCACAAATTATTTAGGTACCATTGTTATACCCGCCTGTTCGTTTAAGACTATTCAGTCACACGTCGTATAAATATCGCCGGTCTAAATATCTCCGCCGGGATACCTCTGAACCGTAATGATATAATTAGTACGCAGATCGATCGTGTAACGAGCCTGAGCTGCGTACGCGCCGGTGCATCGACCGCCAACGGACTGGAAGATATTTTGGTGACTTGTTAGCTTAACTCATTATAAGATCTAAATAGGATAATCTAGTTTAGTACAGTCCTAGGTGCGGATACAGCAATAGTAAGGTTGAAATGTGTGCTGGAATTCCTGAAAGACCAGGGCTATTTCCTCTTTACCGGAGTCCGTGTTCCTCAAAAGATACAATCTTCAGATTTTCAAAGCGAGATTGAATCGGTGTTCGTTTTGTGAGCGCGCTCAATCGTATGGGCTCAGACGTCTCGCTTAAAATCAGGAAAGTTGAGATCATTTACTTATAAAAAAGAAAATAAAAGTAAAAATTTGACAGGCTCGGTGGCTCATTTGGTAGTGACCTCTGCCCTCTGAGCCAAGAGTCGTGGGTTCGATTCCCGCACAGTACAAACATTTGTGTTCATGAACATGTCTGTTTGTATTGGTCTGGGTGTTTTCTATGTATAATATGTATTTATTTACAAAAAAAAATTATATAAGTAAGTTTATCAGTTGTCTAGTACCCATAGTACAAGCTTCGGCTTAGTTTGGGGCTAGGTGGCGCTGTGTGGCCCAGTGTGGCATGTCTTGGGTATTTATTATTATTAAATATTATTCTTATTAAGGCTGCAAATAATTGCGAGATCAAGATAAAGAAGATTGACGCGTACAGTATTACACTTCAACAAAATGCTAATGTGAAATACATTACGGTTATTTCTTCCAATTATTCTACAACACCGCTTAAATGAATAATAAATATAATATTTCAGAACAGGTGAGCTGTCATTGATCTGAACTTTTAATTAAAGGTTAGCCTTTTCTTTTTTCTTAAGGTTAGCGTCCAGTGAATAAATAATCTAAGACATGCCATCTACTAGCTATCACCAGCACCATCTATCCCAAACTAAGCCGAAGCTTGAAATATGGGTACTAAACAACTTGCTTAGATACTTTTTTCTAAATAAATACTACCGGACCAATATAAACAAATCTTTATACTGTGCGGATATCAAACCTGCGACCACAATACAAGATAGTAAGTAAGTACTAAGCTATACCCCAATCCTTTATACCTTTTCTTAGTAGCTCGACATAATGGCTTCCTAATGCCTGGTGGAAAGCAAAAGAGAAGCCCAAGTCGCTGTGACAACGGGCAAGTAACTTTGTCAGTTACCTGTCAGTTGCCACAGCCCATGCCGGCCCATTCCTAACCCTCCCTCCGCTCTCTAACAAGCTCCGGAAACCCTACTCACCGGCAGAAACACGACCCGGAGGTCATTTGGCTGCGGTCTTCTAAAGGGTGGAGGTCCTTTCCCGGACGGGCAGCTCAATTGGAGCGAAGATTCGCTATGCCCTACCTCTCTTACCAGATACATACCAGTTATATACCAGATGTTTTTATTAAAAACAAACGAACTTCACTATTAACACCACCGCAGTCCACAGTAATTCCTACAAAGCGGGGCACCGGACACGTCACATAAATTAGGAGCGGGCTCAAAGCGAGTCTAGCGGGTCGCGACTCCCCGCGCTTTGATCGGCCCGTTTGAGAAGTCGCAGGTGCCGACTCCGAACCCGGAACTAAGTGCACGGAACTTTAAATTGCTATTTTGGTAGTTTTCTACGCTTTTAAACGTGTAATAGTACAAATACGGAATCGCTGTTTGAACAGGAAACGAACTCTACTTCTATAAGGAATAAAGCAACTCTTTTCTTTAGGTAGAGAGGTATTCTTTATTTCACGGCAAACTAGGCAAAAAGATAATTACCAACATCATTATCACTCAGGACTCTCCCAAAACACGCCAATCTGCTCGATCAGTAGCCAAACTAATCCCGATTTTTTTTTTAATTTGGTGGTCTTTTCGCTTTTGAGCGATTCTTCCAGACAACCTATAGATAGAGCTGATGCTCTACTCAATTATTAAAAACGATCGATTGAGAACTAAAAATAAATCAAAATAAATATTTTTAATAAGTCCTAACTTAGGTATTACTTAGAATTAAACAAAATTTAAAAAAAGCACCTTGACCGCTTTCTTATACATTGACTATTGTCGCTTTGTCGTAATTGACTGTCGCGCACGGCTGCGATCGGTCGCAATACAAGGAAGTCTTCCTTAATACATCTACTTATCTAGGTCAACAGTTAGCTAGATATGCTCTAACTGTATAAAGGACTCCACTTAAACTTTTAAACAATAAGGTGTCACATAAATTAGAAGCGGACTCGAAGTTAGTTGAACTCAGGTCTTCTTGCAGCTCTTTGATCGGGCATTTGAAAGTCGTAGGCAGCGACTGTACCCGGCCAGAACTAAGTAGGACTTTAGCTGCAATTTTAGTAGTTTTACTTCTTAACCACGAAGAGAGGTTTTTACGTACATACATTTTTATTAATATGTATTTTTGTTTCATTTATTTACTTGAGAAGTAATTTTTGTTAACTAAAAGTTCCGTACGTTGTTTTCTTGTTGTTAATTAGTGATATTGAAGCCGATGAAACGCTCTTTTCATCATCATGGTGAACACAGACCTCTCCAAGCGTTCGCCACTTTGATCGATCCTAGGCTTCTCGCATCCAGCCCTTGCCATCTTGAGCAAATCGCTTCACCTGGCCTAAGGGCGTTATACACTATACGTTTGCCGAGAAGATAGTAAATCGTAGAGGTATTCACTCTAGAACTCATTTTACCTAACGGGCGCGCTTACAAAATACTTGAAAATACCGATTCTCTATGGCCTTGAATACCTGACGATTGTATGTCTCGGGAAACAAAGAGTCTAGAGTTCCATAGTTAAAAAAAGACATGCCACATGCCACGCTGGGCCACACATCCCCATCTAGCCTCAAACTAAGCCGAAGCTTGTACTATGGGTACTAGACAACTGATAAACTTACTTAGATACTTTTTTTTGTAAATACATACATATTAAACACCCAGACCAATACATACATACATGTTTAAAAACACAAATGTTTGTACCGTGCGGGAATCGAACCCACGACCCTCGGCTCAGAAGGCAGAGGTCATTACCAAATGAGCCACCGAGTCAGTTTGGTCGTTCGTCCTAAGAAAGTAGAGATAGCTCTCTCTTCAGTAAAAAACATATCTACCTGTAGATTGTCTGGATATCCCTACCAGCAACAGTAACTTCTATTGCACTACGATATGTCTGTAATACTTTTATGTAAATATTTTATTTTTTAAGAAGATGCATAAATATCTATCTATCTATTTTAAATCATTAAAGCAAGTCAGATATCTTGCTTTAATGATAATTATACTACAAGACAATAACGGCTTCTAAGAAATTACACTGCTGACTATAAACAATCATTGTTTATCCTCGGAATTGCCGATAAAAGAAACATACAAAACAACTTTTGCACTAATAAAACACTCGTACAGAGTAAAGAGATTAATACAGCAAAATTAACTATGCTAGTTCCTCTGAGAATCTTAAGTATAATGGTCATCCCGATACAAACACGCGAACACATTATTAAAATCAATTTTGCGCCTACATTAATATTTTATTATCCGTCAAACCAGTTGATATAATGGTTGATTCCACGAACATGTTACAGTGAATTATCTATGCAATCAACAATTTTATTCGTCAATAAAAATTCCTTGTAGCAATAAAAATACTAAAAACGCATCATGGACATGTTAATCCTGCGCACATGCTAGGTCGCTATTTCAGCCATTATTCAATGTCGTAAATACTTGTACACGTGCATAGAATATCCTGAACATGAAACTTAATACAAGCCTCTGCGATAAGTAATTTATGCCAATACACAACGAATGTTGCCTTCACACGCAACACTAAAACTTATCCTTTATATATATACATATAATAAAAATGTAACGAATCGCTGTCTGTACATGGAAGATATATGTGAAAAAATATTATGGGAGGCCTTTATTAATGCAATAGTACCCAAAACAATGATTTTTGGAATTTTTGTCTGTTTGTCGGTTTGTCTGTTTGTCTGTTTGTCTGTATGTTTGTGCACGCTAATCTCAGAAACCGCTTATCCGATTAAGATGCGGTTTTCACTAATATATTGCTGGAAGCTTCCCTTAACATTTAGTGTTTGTTTCATGTTAATCGGTCCATGAATAAAAAAGTTACGCCGATTTAACTAATCAAGTCAAGCCTGCTGTACGTTTGCGCGGGTATATAAAGCGCGCCGAGATCTGCGCCGCGCCGCTGCCAGCTGCCAGGCACTGGGGGTCATTAAAATCACTACCCAAGAAACTATTCCACGCGGACGAAGTCGCTGGCACAGCTAGTCCTTTATAAAATCAGTTAAATTTGTATTAATAAAGCCGCGCCCGCTATAAATCAGTACTGTATCAAATCAACAATCTTTTGATTGACGATTTTCCAATTACATCGGTGCATAAATATTCCATTTGTTTTGCATACAGGGGATCGTTCACGTATCGGATTGGGCCTTTGAAATGGCGTTCATACATCAAACTTAAACGAATCAGGCGTGCCGCTAGCTAAGAAAAGTTGTTAGGACTATCTGATTGGATTTGGCAGAGGTGCAAAAGTTTGTACTGGGATATCTTAGGCTGTGTCTGTTTTGGAGTGTCGAAAGGTTTGTAATGTACGTGCAACGTTGTGTGCAAGGTATTCAGTCGTGTTCGATTTATATTGTACCTTTGAGTGGGCGGAGAAATGACACCGCGGATATTTGGTGTACTGCCATTAATTTATTAAGTACTTAGGAGAACATTAGAGTTAAATGTATCGGGGGACTGTCGCCTAACGACCTCACTTTCGAACGAAATCAAATTGTCGTAACTCAAGCCCTTTATAGGCGCAGTACAAATATATTATTGTTGTTGCAAATAGACTGGAGCTTGAATTTCTAGTTGAATGTAGTTAGGTAATAGTTAGCGAAGTTTACGGTTTGTTAGGGTTCTAGGAACGAGTTGAACTATTTCGAATATTGTGGTCCTACTAAATACTAATTTTATAAATGCAAAAGTTGGTTTTAATGGATAGTTTGTTATTCGCTCACGCAAAATCTACTGACCGGTTATTATGACACTTTTCACTTCATCTTCTTGAAGTGCCATCTCCTAAAGAAGGTTGGCTATCATTCGATCCATTCTAACATTTGACACCAGAGATCTATAGGGGATACTATGAGTATCTGATTATAACTGGGGACGTTTTCCATAATACAGAAACAATAAAAAAAAGTTATTACTAAATTGATATTGGATGCGAGAAGCACAGAGTCGATCAAAGTGGCATACAATGGGAGAGGATTTCCAACTGTGGACTGTTAGAGTCTAATGATGATGATGATACTAAATTGTCCCGACCAGGAATCAAACCCGATACCTTTGAATCGTCTGCGCTCTACTCTAACCGTTGCGCCACCAAGCCAGTCAATTTCAAAATAGGTACAAGATTCATACATACCGCTAAGTTACAAACAGTTTATGGTAATCAAATACTATTAATTAACCGATCGTGTGGTTAATTAGTAAATCCCAATTAAGCAATTACGTCGCAATAATTCACCTTCCGAAATCAGTTTCATTATTGCGATTTTCACAAAGCCTATTAAATTAATTTGATTTATACATACATCTACCTAGGTACGCAATAATTATACCGCCACCAGCCTGAAAGAGTTAAAACATCTATCCATGCAAACGAACTTTTTAATATAAGTAGAATTAGTAAGAAAGATGTGTGGCTATTGGGATGTATTCTATTCATCATCACAAAGAATTGTTACGGATACAAAAAGGGGAGTCAAATCTTCTACGACAGTGTGGTGAAGAGCATTACTTCGCGTTACCATGAAACTTGCGTTTCGACATCGATTGCCCGAAGGCGAATTACGCCCGAAGGCGTTCCTCCATGACCGGCGCGAGGCCGGGGCCCGCAGAGCGGACACGACGCGCGACGCGGCGATGGCTGCGTCGGCTTAGCAACAGCTCCCCCTGCACTATTGCATGCGGGACAGAGTTAGCACAGCTCTAGTCCCATCACTGAATCACTGCGTAGAAACGGACCCCCGGCGTAAGTACCGCGCCCGCTGTATATATACCGAGCGCCGGCAAAAACTTCACTTGCGCGATGCAGGATCATAACAGGATATTCCTATTTACACTCGTATATTTTTGTATACTTCACGGAAATCACAGATTAGATTTTAAAATGTGCTTAAATAAAAGAAAAAGGCACTAGACAAATTTTTACGAAAATAAAACCTTGAAATTACTTAAAAATTATTTCCAAAACGGGCACGGTGGGGTAACAACGCCATCGTTTATCCATTTGTGGAACTAGAAGAGGCACGCCCTAAATAACAAAGGATATGACCCTACTTGCAATAACAATGGAATGTAAAGAATTGACGCGTCAGCTGTCTGGGCTGCAAGATCGGGGCAGGCGGACAATGTAAACAAAAGGCCTGGACTTTGGACACCCATCACCTGATCTCAAACTAAAGATTTTTTTTATTGATCAGAAAAGTAAATGTAGGCGAACTTAACTTGTTGCCTTAAAATTTTAATTAGTCCGTCTTTTAGCTTATTCAAAAATAAATGACACGTATTCTTTAATTTGTAAATTAGACTAAAAATTACAAAGTTAGAGCCCGTTAAAATTACGCGTGACGTCACGCAGTGTGGCATTTTTAAGACTCCTAACTTTTGATGACTTGTATCTTTGCTATTTTTTTTCAATGAAAAAGGAAAAATATGTCTCCAATATATTTTTATGATCGGACTAAATATAATGTAGGTAGTTATTTTCATCCTCAAAACATTCATATTGTTTATTTATTTAACACAATTACTGGTGTTCACATAGAATATTGATATATACCGTACTAACAGATCATGCCTATATCAGCTGGAATGGTAGGTATTCCAAATCACCCAGACTCGTGTCAATTAAGGAAGGTTCCTATTAAGCCAATCGGGCATCGAACCCGTATCTTTCGGATGTTACGCGACTTACACGGTACGCCATACAAACGCCATAGCGATAAAGGCACTGTTTGTACAAAGAACATTTTGATCGCACCGAAATAAAATAAAAAATTCGGGAAATAAAATAAATAAATGCCTTTTACTAAAATGTTTATATTTTAGGCAATAAAAAACACTCATCACACGATTGTTTGTCTGTGGTGGGAATCGAACCCACGACCCTTGGCTAAGAAGGCAGAGGTCACTACCGAATGAGCCGTTGAGCCAGTCATCAGTCCTTAGTCAAAAAAGACGGTGTCCCATTACGTGTGCCAATTTCGAAATGTTTTCTTTTTTGATCCGACAGGGAATCGAACCCGGGAATTTCAGACGTAACGAGCTTTAGGAAGAAGTTATACATGATACAAACGATGTCTTGCTACATAGAATCAAGAATCATTTATTTGCTAAATGTGGTACATAACTTGTCGCTTATATTTAACTTGACGATTCATAAGTAGTTACTTATTTTTAGTCTATGTGAATAAAGGTATTTTCATCATAAATTTTTCATGAACATGTCTATTCGTATTGGACTAGATGTTTACAATGATAATTATGTATAATATGACAACAGTCTACGTCAGGTGCCTCTCGGTACCTAACGTAGACTGTTGTTGTATGACGCGCGCGGCTGGCAAATCCACACGTATATACATTTATTTGTTTGGCTGGCACCGACTTCAAAAATATATTTGTTTGGCTGGCACCGACTTCAAAAATAAGTGATAATTGTTATATTTAAATAATTATGTATTAAGGATAGAATTACTTACGTTATTTATCGCTTTTCAGTTTTGGTCGTTAGTGTTTTTTTTTTTGAAGTCGGTTTAATTTTTTTTTAAAAAATAATTTTATTTCTCTATTTTTAGTTGCGTTAATGTGCTGTGACCTTGAATAACGGTTAATTAATGTCCTTAAGAGTTTTACTTAGGAATGAAAATATTTTGCTTTAAGTCAAGTGAAGACTTTGCGATCTAGAATCAAGCATATCACTTACCAAATCACCTGCCCTATTAGCCTTGCATAAGTATATACTACTACCTAGTTTAATATCGACCAAAGTCAGTACTGTCCCCTAACTCCTAACCGTTAAGGAGTTCTGTGGCTTCATCATCAGCACCAGATGTTGACGCCCGGAAGCATATACCTGAGTAAAATATGATTACGTAACAAAAACACCATATGAGCATACAATTTTCGGTTGATGCCCTCAATTTCTCCAGGATCCCATCATCAGATCCTGACTTGGTGATAATGGGACCACCTCGGAAGTGTCCTCTATCGAACTGTCGAAAAATTTTTGAAATCCATTCATAATTGACGGAGATATCGGTGAACATACATAAAAAAAAAAATATTATACATAGAGACGAATTGAGAACCTCCTCCTTTTTTCGAAGTCGGTTAAAAATACCCGATCCGTTCAACGAACGATCGTTTTCTTTTTCTGTAGTAGGGCCCCTGGACCACCCCATATTATTGCGTAGGTGACGTATAAGACGACTAAAGGAATAGGGACGACCACCACCACCTTCCCATGGCCATACCAACCCTCAGGTTATACTGGCCGAATCATGGGAGATGCGCGCGGATATTGCGTGTGGCCAGGCACTAAGGAAGGAATATCGGGAAACGGGTAGCAGCGTTCACCTGGGTACCAATAAAACCTATTGCGGTCACCAACCCGCCTGCCAAGCATGGTGACTAAGGCCAATCCCCCAATTGACATTTAATTGTCATTGGGACGTTTGTGAAGTTGATTGATTAAATAAATTAAATATTAGACAACATCACATATGTACATTGTTCCGATCCCAAAGTAAGTAGCTTAAGCACTTGTGTTATGGGTATCAGACAGAACAACGAAGGTACCACAAATAAATACTTAAATACAAATATAAACACCCAGACACGGGACAAACACAAGTGTTCATCACACGAATGTTTGTCCCGGGTGGGAATCGAACCCACGACCCTTGGTTCAGAAGGCAGGGGTCACTACCAATTGAGCCACCGAGCCAGTCAATTGATGATGATGTGAAATTGATGATGATGACATTTTATTTATTTATTTAATTTGTAATTGAATTTAAATAATTCAAATTCTTTATTCTGTAATAAATACTAAGTGATACATTTTGGTCTTAATAAATCATAGATTCTTTAGAACTTATTTATTTAATCTTTATTGCACAATAAAAAATTAGAGTATAAAAGGCGAACTTAATGCCGCGCATAGGCATTAAGTTCGCCTTCAAACAACATTAAGTTCGCATATATTATCTATCAGTCAACTTTTAGGCTAAGCAGAAACAATTAAGTGGGTAGGTAGTGTGCTACGAAATTGATGTGAAAACATACAGATATGATACTTATATGACCTAAAATGAAATAATAAACTTATTAAATGTTAACTTAAAACAATAAAAAAAAAAAAAACTTTCGTTGATTCCGATTTCCATAACTTTAGTTTGGAATTATGACTATGTAATATTGTATGTAAATCATATACGAGTATGTGATGTTATCTTATACATATTTATTTAAATTAGTTTTGTCCTGACAGTAGACAGGATTCGAACCCCCCGTCTATGGTGTTGAAAACGAACTCCGATCGAATCTGCTAACTCATAATTTATGAAACCTAGAACTATCCCTAACTGTAATAAAATAAAAAAAAACCTTGACGTCATATAATTTTTACCTGTTACAGGTAGACCTAAGGAATCAAGTTGACTTAAAAATGTTTAAGGGAAGTTGGTAAGAGATGGCGTTGTCGGCGCTTATCCTTTATCCCAAAGACATTGCACACTAAAAAAATACCATTATTTCCCACAAAAAATGTAAACTTCCAAGTTTTATACAACGAAAAGTTATGACATTTCAATTAAAGAAAAGAAATCTGGGTAAAAATAAATAAAAGTATGTATATCGATTTTATAGTGCGGTATCCTGCATCGCGCTGTTAAAGTTTTTTGTCCCGCTCAGTATATATACGGTGCAAACAGCGAATTAATTGGAGTCCTTTCCACGCAGGCAGACAGTAGTGGGGCTAGAGCTGTGTTAACTCTCGCCTACATAAGGGTCCTTAGAGGGCCCACTGGCCTAGCTGCCGGAAAAATTCCAATCGATTCTGAAACGTTAGTTTCCAGATGCTACGAAGGGCCATCGCGCTTCGTCCCCTGATGTGGAAAAATCCCTTGACTCCCTTTTTTATAATGGCTTTCAACAGAATTTCAAGCGTTTTGGCATACCTTACTAGGTACTGTATGGATGCTAGATATGTTACTACATTCTTCATTATTTCTTACAATATCTATTTATCTTCTATCTATCTATCTACACTTAAAAAAAAACTGTAGAGAAGTCAATTCTGTACATTAAATATAATATTTTCAAAATAACTATCAGGGGATGATTAGTGATCGATACTGATGCCAAAATTGCAATCAGTAAATTTTTTGTCTGTCTGACTGTCTGTATGTTCGTTATAGAAAAAAAACTACTGGACGGATTTTGATGAAACTTGGTACAATTATTCTTCATACTCCTGGGCAGGTTAGCATACTTTTCATCACGCAACAATCAATAGGAGCAGAGCAGTGACGGAAAGTGTTGGGCAAACGGGAGAAACTTTTATCTACTTATTATGTTTGATCGCGCATCACGCGAAAACTACTGCATGGAATTAAATGCGGTTTTCATCAATGTATTGCTAGAAGTCTAACGTAAAATTTACGTACCATTTTATGGAAGTCCGTTATTTTCGAAACCCGATATCCACGCGTGGGACGTCGCCAGCACAGATAGTTTCTAATATAATTAATACATACCTACCTATTATTTACCAGCATCCTTCGCCTTTTCCTTCACAAGTCACCAGCATACGTGTTCCCTTCTGCTTCTTATGATGTTGGATCTTTTAAACTGGGCGGGAAGCGGCTCTTATGTAGGCCGTCATAGAATGATCTGGATCGCTTACGGTTTTTTTTGGACTTCATCGTATGCTTATATAAGGAGGGATGCAAATATTTAGACGTGAGATATATAAAAAACCGGCCAAGTGCGAGTCGGACTCGTGCACGTAGGGTTCCGTACCACTTATTGAATGAAAAAAATTAGGTAATTTGATTTATGATGTTTAAAAAAACTACTGTCTAGATTTCATTGAAACTAATTTGGTTAGTAGTTTACATAGTAATACACATCATATATTTTTTTTAGTTTTATAGTGCCCATATTTTAGAAGTTACGGGGGGGGGGACACACATTTTACCACTTTGGAAGAGTCTCTCGCGCAAACTATTCATCTGTGAAAAAAATGATGTTATAAAACCTAAACATCATTTTTAAATACCTATTCATAGATATCCCACACGTATGGGTTTGATGAAAAAAAAAAATTGAGTTTCAGTTCCATGTATGGGGAACCCCAAAAATTTTGAATTTTTTTCTGATTTTACTTTAAAATCTTAATGCGGTTAACAGAATACATCTACGTACCAAATTTTAATAACGTAGATCTTATAGTTTCGGAATAAACTGGCTGTGACATACGGACGGACAGACAGACAGACAGACAGACATGACGAATCTATAAGGGTCCCGTTTTTGCCATTTTGACTACGGAACCCTAAAAAAGTTCATAAATAATTAAAATTCAGTCTTTCCGAACATCTAGGACTTGGGATCAAGAAACGAGCGTATTCATTTTTAAAAGGCCGGCAGCGACCCCAAAAAATGGATTTGAGTTGTGTCCATAGGCAGTGTCGACAGCTTACCATAAGGCATCACACTTGCTCGTCTGCCGCCTCTTGCATAAAAAAAAATTTACAATAAGCCTGGTAAGTAGTTATGACTGCACTTTGTTTACAATAATTGTTGTATTATTAAAATTCGACTTAACTAAATGTCACATCACTACTTTAATGCACAACTCTAGGTCTACTTTTGTCTATGTATTCTCTCTGTGGAAATCTCTCAAATAAACTGCTCGTCATTATAAAAGTCTTTTTAATATCTTTAAATACAACAGGTTATGGGCCCAGAGCCTCCTGTTTGTAACAAAATTAGTTTCAAAATAAGTATCAATAAAAGTAAAAGTATTAAAACGTCAAAATCGGAAAAAGTACGACAGTATAACCTATAACCAACACGCGGCTTTGTGAGAACAAGTTCTTCATCAGCAATAATGTCTTCAAATGCAACGATGGCACTGATTGAAAAGCTGACGGGAAGAGAAAATTACCCGACATGGAAATTCGCTGTTCAAACATACTTAGAACACGAAGAATTGTGGGAGTGTGTTACCTCAGAAAAAGTTGTCGATGTCAAAAAGGATACCAAAGCTAAATCAAAAATTATTCTACTGGTTCATCCAATCATTTATGTGCACATTCAAGAGGCTAAAAGTGCAAAAGAAGTGTGGAATAATTTAGCAAAAGCCTTCGACGATAAAGGACTAACACGCCGGGTTGGTTTGTTGAGAGATCTGATAACCACAACGTTAGAATCATGTCAAAATATTGAGGAGTTTGTGAACAAAATTATGTCAACGGCACATAAATTAAGAAACATTGGTTTTATTGTAAATGACGAATGGCTAGGAACGCTATTACTGGCTGGCTTACCTGACATGTATCAACCAATGATTATGGCCCTTGAGAGCTCAGGTTTAGAAATATCAGCTGATTTAGTGAAAACTAAGCTCCTGCAAGAGGTAAGGAGCTCGGAGTCAAGTGCGCTATTTGTTAATAAAGGCAAATCACTACAGCCGCAGAATTCTAAACAAGCTTCAGATAAAATGAATAAGGCATATAAAGGTCCGAGATGCTTTGTATGTAACAAGTATGGTCACATAAGTAAATATTGCAGAAATAAGAAGACTCAAAAGTCTAGTGAGAAAACAAGCTATGTCGCTGTATTTTCTGCAACCACAAACAATGACAATGGATGGTTTATTGATTCAGGAGCATCAATGCACATGACTATGCATCGGGACTGGCTCTATGATGAAACCCCACCTCCGGTGAATGTTATCAAGGTGGCTGATGATAAGAAATTGTGTGTGAAAGCCTGTGGTAAAGTAAATTTAAATATGGTCAATATGAACGGCAAGACTGAAACAATTAAAGTGAACAATGTTTTATATGTTCCGGAGTTGGCTACCAATCTTCTCTCGGTTAGTCAAATAATAAAAAATGGATGTCAAGTGCAGTTTGACAAGACAGGCTGCAAGATATTGAACAGAAACAATGAACAAGTTGCGGGTGCAAAACTCATAAACAATATGTACAGGCTGGAGACACAAAGTGTTCCGGCATACATATCGGTCACTAAAGAAAATGATAGTTATCTTTGGCATCAAAGAATGGCACACCTGAATTTTGAAGATCTGAATAAATTGTCTGAGACGGCAGGACTTGAACTTGAAAATAAAGAGAAAGTTACTTGTATGTCATGTCTGGAAGGGAAGCAAGCGAGAATCCCATTTCCGAAGGAAGGCTCCCGTGCAAAAGCTAAGCTTGAACTCATTCACTCAGATGTCTGCGGGCCGATGGAAGTATCATCACTTGGAGGAGCTCGCTACTTTGTCACTTTCATAGACGACTTCACAAGAAAAGTTTTTGTGTATACAATACATAAGAAATCTGATGTATTTGAAAAATTTAAAGAATTCAAGGCCTTAGTGGAGAACCAACTTGATCTGACAATAAAGACACTCCGTACAGACAATGGCAGAGAATATCTAAGTCAAGAATTCCAGGACCTTCTCATGAAATCAGGAATAGTGCATCAAACGTCTGCTCCATACACACCTCAGCAAAACGGGTTAGCAGAAAGGATGAATAGAACCCTTTTGGAAAGAGCTAGGTGTATGCTTCTAAATGCTAAGCTGCAAAAGCAATATTGGGCAGAAGCTATATCAACTGCAACATATATTACTAATAGGTGCCCAACAAGAGCTCTAGCATTCTCTTCTCCGGAAGAACAGTGGAGTGGTAAGAGACCTGACATAAGTCACCTCAAGATTTTTGGCTGTGAAGCAATGGTGCACATTCCTAAAGAAAAGATAAAAAAGTGGGACTCAAAAGCAAATAAAATGATTTTCATTGGCTATAGTGAACAGACAAAAGGATACAGGCTCATAGATCCAATGAAGAAGAAAGTGATAATAAGTAGAGATGTTATCTTCTTTGAAAATTCAATAAAGAGAGATTATTATGCTATGTTACCTTTGTCAGAGTCCGGAAGAGACACTATAGAGGAACCCAAAGACAATGTGTCTCCAGAACAAATCATTACTTCCAATAGTGATATGAGTGATGATGAATCATTTCACTCAGATGAAGGATCCATATATGAACCTGATATACCAATAGACTTCACCAAGTTGACACGGAATGTGACTACAAGATCAAAACAAAGAACAGAAAAGATGCAAGCGAACACTTATATCTGTAGCAATGAAGTTGGTAACATACCACAGACATATAATGAAGCAATATCATCGGACAATGTTGACGCTGATAAATGGAGACAGTCAATAAGTAATGAACTGAAAGCTCACGAAGAAAATAAGACTTGGCACTTGATTGAAAAACCAGAAGGTGTAAGGTTGATCAACTGCAAATGGGTGTTCAGAATAAAAGAAGAGCCGACTGGTCTAATCTATAAAGCTAGACTTTGTGCCAAAGGATGTGGACAGAAAGAAGGAGTTGATTATACCGAAGTATTCTCTCCTACTGTGAGGTATGACTCCGTTAGGGTTTTACTTTCAGAGGCTGCCCAACATAATCTAGACATGTTTCAATTTGATATCAAGACTGCCTTTCTATACGGTGATGTAAAGGAGGACATCTATATGAAAGTACCTGAAGGTCTGGATACTCAATCAAATCTGTTGATCCTCATACTACACTAGAGATGAGCACCGAGACCCCGGACAAAAATATCCAGTACAGAGAAGCTGTTGGGTCACTGATGCATCTAGCGGTGGTAAGCAGGCCTGATATCATGTATGGAGTCAGTTTGGTGAGTAGATATCTCAATACTTACAATCACACACATTGGAATGTTGTCAAGAAGATAATGAGATATTTGAAGCAAACCAAGGACTATGGTCTATGCTACTCATCATCACAGAACTGCAAGCTTGATGCTTATAGTGATGCAGACTATGCTAAAGATACATCTACACGTAGATCCCTAACTGGTTATGTGTTTATAAAAAATGGCTCTGCTGTGACATGGGCAACACAGCGTCAACAGAGTGTTGCACTCTCCACCACCGAAGCTGAATTCATGGCAGCATGTGCTGCAACTAAAGAAGCCATATGGTTAAAAATGCTGTTAACAGATATTGATGCATTTAATCAGGATTCCATTTGTGTTAATATGGACAATCAAAGTGCAATTTGTTTGATTAAGAATAAGGACTATCATAAACGTTGCAAACATATCCATGTAAAATATAATTTTGTTAAAGAAAAATTTGCTGAGAAAGAAATAGACTTAAATTATGTATGTACCAAAGAGCAATATGCTGATATATTTACAAAGGCTTTACCTAGAGACAGATTTCAGTATCTTAGAGGTAAAATTGGTGTTCAGAAACTAAAGTAACTTATTTTTCAAATGTATTCGTGTAACTATATAGACCATTATTGAGTTTATTAATTTAATGTTATTAGGGTTGTCAAAAATATTTTGTTAACATTTTGCTAACATACATATTGTGTTAATTTCATGTTGTGTACTTACATTAAAGTAGGTAGATACTTGGTTCATGTTATCATTTAGAATGTAAGTTCAAATTTGGTGAGAGTGTTGTATTATTAAAATTCGACTTAACTAAATGTCACATCACTACTTTAATGCACAACTCTAGGTCTACTTTTGTCTATGTATTCTCTCTGTGGAAATCTCTCAAATAAACTGCTCGTCATTATAAAAGTCTTTTTAATATCTTTAAATACAACAATAATATTTGTGTGCAGTAAGTATGACCTCACTGCGCGCTGGGGTATCGCAGGTAAACTGTTATTGTGTTCTATTGTTAGAATGGACATTAGCTAATTACCTGTATTATCTATTGGGCTTTCTATACTAGTTCCTTTAGATGCTAAGCGATGGCGTTGAACAGTGGGCCGAACACTTTTATACCGAAATACTGTATTTTAATATATTAATTTACTGATATTTACGAGTTTTTTCATGAATTGATTTTAAAAAGTACTGGTTTATTAGTAGAGACAAAAAAGAATAAAAAAATAATAATTTAAGTATTAAAAAAGTTAATAAAACTTACATCGCGCTGTCGAAGTTTTCATTGCAACTTAGTATATATGTAGCGAGCGTGGTATGGACATCGGGGAGTCCGTTTCTACGCAGTGTAGCAAGTCGAGCGGAGCTGCCCTGAGTCCGCTCAGCGAAACGCGGTAGTACGGGGGAGCTATCGCGGCCGCAGACGCTTGTAATACGAGCTGTCTAATATGTAGCAAAATGCCTGACACGGATATCAATACGATACCAAGTAAACGCAACGAAGTGACCTGCTTCACCCCACTGGTGTAGAAGATTTGACTCCCTTTTTGCCTACTGAATTTCCTAAATGATTTAGAAAGCTTATGTATTTCCAAATATTTTTAAAGGTACGAGTATATATGTGTACTTAATATGTGTGAATACACAAATATTCTAATATAATAAATGAATATTTACAAATAAAAAGTAGGTATCTAAGTGAGTTATATATACCCGTAGTACAAGACTTGGGATTTTTGTTTTGATTAGTTTGGGGCTAAATGGCAATGCGTGGCATGTCCTGAGTTATTTATTATGTGTAAAATACTTTAAAAAATGTTGACGTTGTTCTTTTAAAGTTTCGAATTGTTGAGTCCAACTTAATAGCCCAAACTAAATTATCTCTACATAGAGCTTGTCAGATTTATCAATCCTTAATACAAATCCTTATGTTCTGTGCGGTAACTGTGATAAATTGGGAAGATCTTAAAGCATCTTTTTAAACAAGATTTTTTTTTACTTCTGACCATTAAGGTCAGAGTTTCTGAAAGTCCCTTGCAGATTTTTTGGGCAAATTTGATAGAAGGTTAGGTTGATTGAGTGAATGCTCGAACTTTATATTATTGTTGTTATAAATTTTTCTTTTTTAATGCAAGATGCGGCATACAAGCAAATTTGAAGCCTGATGGGAAACAGCCAACACCGCCCATGGTAACTCAAATCGAGTCTGGGGTCGCTTGTTAAGAGATGGCGCTGTATAATTTTTGAAATAGAATAACAATATGGGTTATGACTTATGCACCCTCCGTATTTATCAAGCTTTCAAAAGTCCCCTAACATGATAAACAATGGCGTTGAAGTTCTATTGCGCCATTAGTAGTGTCAAATCTTGCATTTTAAGTCGTTATTCTAATAATAATCAAATATTATTTCTGATAAGTAATGTTTAATACAATGACGCATATATTGCAATAAAAAATTGCCCTAACACCTTGGGTAGGCACTATGGAACTTAGTAACTATCATCAAGTACACTATGTAGAATATTTGACTCTCCTTTTCTAAAATTTAGATTTTTTATTTTTATTATCTCTTGAGGTTCCTCTTTATTTCATACCATTTTGATTGAGATTCAGAATCTTTTTATAATTTCACATTCTGGCTTAATGCGTCGAGTTCCCGGCTCCGGGTTTCGTTTCTAGGGCACATCACTTTAAAAAACAAGCTTTTTCAGTAGTCTGGGTACTGATGAGTTTGAGAATAAAATGTTTAGCGTACATTATTTAAAGCGTTTGTTTTTGTTAAACAGTACTATGTTGTAATGTTGTAAATTAATGTAGGTATTTCTTGAAGATCTACCTTATTTACCACTTTGAATGTACCATGCATTACATAAACGATCACAAGATGTGGCTCTTTTATTTATTTGTATTGGTCATAGATTAATAAAAAAAGTCACATCGTGTGTGAATATACTTATTAATAATTACACTGAACTCTGATTTCTTATTGAATGTATTATTTTGTTTTGTCACCGAGTAGCACAGCTAACCTGCATCGCGCTAACAAAGTTTTTGTCATCGCTTGATACATTCTAGTACGACACGATAGTCCCACAGGAAGTCCGTATCTACGCAGTGAAATTGTGTTGGGACAAAGCTCCCGGTATTCTCTTCACAGGCACTATGGTAATTGTGATTGAGACCCTTTGTTGGGTGACCTGGAGCCTCACACAACTAAACGTTCAGATGGGTCCGCTATGCGGCAATAATTTAGGCATCTCGCCTTCACTCCACTGATGTAGATAATTTGACTTTCATTTTGTTATGGAGAATACCATTATAAAGCCTAAATTTCCTTTTAAAATCGATAATGTATTGTAAAACTATTGCATCTGGAATTTTCGGTCTAATGAATATAACACATCCTTAGCGCCAATTTTTAGATATACATTATATTGAAACTAGATTCAGGGACTTCATGAAACATTATTCGGGCACAAATTTGTATATTATTACTTTACTCAGCGAGCCTGGCTATTTGCATTCATTTGCAAATGATGATGATGATTTGATGGATAAAGTTTAACAGATTATGAAAAGGTTAAAATGATTGATCGCAGTAGTCAAAACGTATTCGCTTAATTAAATGACATCCTATCTTACATTTTATCAGTCTGATAATCTTTCTAATAAGCGATTCAAAGATCAGACGCCCTTTTACATATTTCTAAATCAAAATAACATCGTTGGACTATTGTACTTACTTGGAAGAGTTTTCCTTAAATATATTTTAAAAGTAAAGGATAAGCAGGTAAAATCTTTTGTCTACCCTTTCATTGTTATTTTAAGCATTGCGAGTGCTGTTTACGTGCGATACATAATCGCACGTAAACTGACCTCACTGTTAGTTCCCTAAACTGATAAACGATGGCGCTTGGACCCTTAGTGCGTCTTTTCGTCATGACTTTTTGTCATTTTACTTAAAGTTACTGATTTTGGGTAAATTTTCTTAAACTAATAATTTCTTGAAAACTCTAATTCATAAACTGTAGCGAATATAATGCGGAGGCACACTTTAGTTATTGAATATATCCTGAAAATCATGCATCGCACTATCAAAGTTTTTACCGCCGCTTGGTATATATTCGACAGACTAGGTAGGACAATCGAGAGTCCGTTTCTACACAGGAATATTACTAACTACTGTGCGTGGCTTATCTAAATCTAAATACATACATACAATTTACATTCTTATTTACATTTATTAAACATATATCCATCAGTACCAAACAATGAGATACTGAATGGATGGGAGTTACATTAACTTGCACCCACTGCTGTAGAACATTCGACTCTCTTTTTTGATTTTTGGCCTACGTTATCTAAAAATCAATGAGTTCACTTATTCAAAACAAACTCATCTATAAATATGATATCATAACCTACATAAAACATTAAAAAATATAAGTGTCAAAAGGCAAACTTGTGATTCCCTCGATGACTCGATGATTAACACGGGGAGCTGTTAAGTAGTGTACTGATATAATGCTGCTGCAATGGTAAAATGGCATCTATCGATACAAACTCATTATCATTATCCGTTGGCAACGCCATGCTGTCCTGTAGGATTATTCACGCAATACACCGACTGATCCCGAAAGGTAAACGAAGTCAGTTTATCCGTGTTTCGCCAAGGGACGGCGTCGCCAGCCAAGACGAAATAGGAATCTTCACGTAGTTACTTTTTAGGATTGTAACTAAGCAGTACGCTCTAGAGTCTTTGAACTTGACTGATATTTAGTTTGAGGTTCATATATTATTTATACATTAAAATAAGAACAACAGTTATCATAGTTGGTAATGACAAGTCATTAGTGTTTAATGATTCACTAAAGATCATGCGACCCATTTGACATGCTAAGTGGCTTATTTGGTAGTGACTTTGCCTTGTGAACCAAGTCATCGTAGTCATGGGTTCGATTGCCAACAAAGACATTCGTGTGATAAACATTTGAGTTTATTGAAGAAATATGTAAAAGTAAATATTGTTTTTAAGAAATATTTACTTTTACATTTTTCTGGTATAACTCAGTTGTGTTACAGCAGTTGTTTGAGATGCTTTACAATATAAATGAGGATTTTCAATATTCATGATTTTTTTATAACAATATTTAAAAAAGTATTGATGCTTATGATGCAAAACTTTAACCAAAGAAAATATAATTCCTTTGCCATAATAACTGATCTAGTTCACACTTTTCCCTTAGATCTAGCTATGGTTGATAGGAAATAATAATTAAGTTTAATATTAATAATGAATGTAAATTGGGCAAACAATTTTATTTTAGGCCTCGTTACAAGATGGCGTTGGAGGGCCGATCTTAGAAATCGGAAATACAATGCAAGTAAGCAGGTAATAGATTTTGTTGTTACCCATTGCTTTGTTAAGCAATACTTAATGACCTTTCATGTCTATTAGGTTTGTATATTTAGTTCTTTAAACTGGTAAATGATGGCGTTAAAGGTCTAATGTGACATTTTGCGTCGTGTATTCTTCATTTTAATATATTATTACCATCTTAATTATAAGTTTTCTCTATCTTGTACATTTTAAATATGACGGCACGCAAATTGTCAGTAAAAGTTATTGAAAATTGTAAATATGTCGACTGATAATTTGGGAAAACATACATCGCGGTATCGAAGTTTTTATTACGGCTGAGTATATATACTACGTTTGTGATAAGACCTCCGGGGAGTCCGTTTCTACGCAGTGGAGCATGTCGAGCGGAGCTGCTCTGAGTCCGCCCAGCGGTGCGCGGTAGTACGGGGGACCTATTGCGACCGCAGACGCTCGTAACACGAGCTGTCTAATATGTAGTAAAATGCCTCACACGGCTATCAATACGATACCAAGTAAACACAAAGAAGTGACCTGCTTCACCCCACTGGTGTATAAGATTTGACTCCCTTTTTATCTTATTTCTTTTCTCATCTTAAAATAAAGTTTGAACTAAAACTTGCTAGAAGTGGTCGGTTTTATTTTTAAAAAATCTACTTTTTTTTTGTAAGTCCTAATTGTAATTGAAAAGTTAATGCGGTCTTACCTACTTTAGTAAAAGATATTTAACGCCTTTTCATTTGGGGTTACTTGAAGTTCAACAATTTATTTTTACAGTAGTTTTACTCCATATATTTAAAACAACCATTTATTTTAATTTATCATTGTTTGTGTATTTTTTTGTTTTCGTTTTTTATTGTATTTATTTATTATATCCCATAGCCCTAGTAATGTTTACTAGCTTTATTCGTTTTTAATTTCATTAGCTGACACCTTACCCCTTCTTTTTAAATAGCCTTTACCCAAAGGTTGTCTGGAAGAGATCGCTGAAAGCGATAACGCTATTGTACCTCGATTTATCTTTATATCTTGTTTTAAGTAAACTGTTTGGTGTGCAATAAAGAATAGCTAGGTATTTATCTATCAACCATTTTGGTCCAGTGGTAGTGATCGCTGCCTCTGACATAGTGGTCACAAGTTCGATCCTGGAACACTACATACATTTGTATGTACAACACTTCTGTTTGTATCGGTTTGGATGTTTGCTATGTAACAATATGTACCTATTTATGTACTATTTATTTAAAAAAAAGAAAGTAACTAAGTAAGATTATCAGTTGTTTAGCACCCATAGCCCATAGTACAACCTTGGGACTAGATAGCGCGGTATGGGCCAGCGTGACATGTATTGAGTTATTTATTTATTTATTTATTGTATGTATGAGTCAGCGGATGGAAAAGCATATGCGTGAAATTAACATAATTATAATATGTATGTGCATGCGTGCGGACAAAGATAAATATTTAATTAACCCTCATTATTGTATGATATTCCCTGTGCGGTTAATTAAAATTAACTGTACGTGACCCCTACTTTGAATGAGTTGTCGATAGAAATATATAAATGTTTCGACCGATTAACGAATTTAAAAACTAGATACTTATTTGAAGTTTTTTTGTGTGAATAAATAAATAACATTACACTTCCTCTACCTGAAGGTTGTCTGGTAGAGATCGCTTGCTAGCGATAAGACCGCCTAAATTGTACCACAACGTATCTGTAATCCATCAATTGTTTGTATTTTATGCAATAGAATATCTAAGTATCTGTTAATAAATGCACCAGGCAAACCTATGCTCAAGCTACGATCTTCGTGTCAGAATACTAACGGCCGTATTCACAAACGTTACTATGCGACGCACGGACGCACAGTGCCCAATTTCCTATACGTTTTTGGGTACCTGTGCGTTCGCGCGACGCATAGTAACGTTTTGAATACGGCCGTAAGACTGAAAGCACCAATGCGCCTCATACGTCCATCCAAAACTGAACATAACAAATTCAACCTTAACTCTGCAGTGTAACGCTCACCCATCCAAAAAGGACAAATACTTGTTGGTCGCGAATTCCGAAAAATTCGCGTCTTTCTAGAATCTCAGAAGTAGGTAATATGCGCCACGTACTGTGCCCTACCCTGCTCATCAATAAAAACTATGATGCGCCCTGTAAACGATCAATGTAAAGGAGCAACCTATCATCCTCAATCTTTTCGCTCAAGCCAGCCTCACCTGCCCGTGCATCCTGAATAACAAACGCGCTGGAAACTGACTGGTGGCGGTATAACCATCACAATTGAAGGCCATACCACAAGCCGATGACGGGCAGCAGGGTCACCGGAGCGAGAAAGTACGCCCTGCGATTGCCAACCCGCCTGCCCAGCGTGACGATTATGGGTATATCCTACAGGTGTTTGCCCTAAGTGGCGAACAACTAACAACTGGGGAGGCCTATGTCCAGCAGTGGACAGTAATAGGCTGAAATTGTTTGTCAAGTTTTACGTGTTTGGCAAACAGTTTACGTGTTTGAAGCGTTTGATGAAAATCTTGATATGGATACGGCAAAAGTTTGACGTTTGGTTTGATGAAAACGTGAGGGTTGACCAACAAGTTTGATCGTTTACAGGGCGCTATATTAGTCATACAAACAGCTGCGTTGCACTATGGCTGCAGTAGCGATAAAGCCACAATGCAGGTACGGTGCATGTCGCACGACCGGCGCACGCACCGCCGACAGAACAATAACAGATAACGGACTGGACACACGCTCATTAACATGCGCCTATTAATTACATAATAGGAGTCTTGTCACAAGAGTACATCTATGCTTATAATAAATCTGTAGAGAAGTCAATTCTGTACATGAAATATATTTTCAAAATAACTATCAGGGGGTGATTAGTGATCGATACTGATGCCAAAAATGCAATCAGTAAAATTTTTGTCTGTCTGTATGTTCGTTATAGAAAAAAAACTACTGAGCGGATTTTAATGAAACTTGGTATGATTATTCTTCATACTCCTGGGCAGGTTATAGTATATTTTTCATCACGCTACAATCAATAGGAGCAGAGCAGTGACGGGAAGTGTTGGGAAAACTCTAATCGTGCAGAATGGCGTATTTTGGGAGAGGCCTACGTCCAGCAGTGGACTGCCGCAGGGTGCTGATGATGACGTATCATCTGTTAGCTACAAGCCCCCCTTACCTGTGCTGCAGTCTGTTAACAAACGAGGCTCTGGCAACCGACTGGTGGCGGTATAACCATCACGATTGAAGGTGTAGCTAAAAACCATATGCCGACGACGGGCAGCAGCGTCTCCAGAGCGAGGAGTTACGCCTGCCCAACGTGGCGATTATGGGTAAAGCCTTCACATGTTTGCCCAAAGTGGCAAACAACTGGAGAGGCCTATGTCCAGCAGACTGCGATACGCTGATAATAATGAAAATATGTGGAAAATTCTTATTAAAGTCCTGAGCCCGACATCTAGACCACTAGCTTTAAGACATTAGATTTTATCATCTTATAGCATCTGTGTTTGCGCACAAAATTTGTGCAGTTTAATATCTCTCTACCCTTTATGATTAACCACTATAGCCGAAATGTAGTCAGCAGAGTATTGTAAAAACATACCTATACAAATATTTACATAATCATAGACACTGACTTCTAGCTTCTAACTAGTTCTAACAATAATGGCATTCTTTGGTTCAGCGAAATGCGACGAAGTATAGGTACTACTAACTAAAATACTAAACGACTACTAAGGTCTAGTAGACACTAGATCTTACCTTAGACTAGAAAGTATTTTGTGGACACAAAGCCTTCAACAATATCTGCGAATAGACGGGATCAACAATTTATCAAAAAATCATTTCTCTAGTTAATTATCTGCGCCCAAATCCAAACATAAAAGGTTTGCGTTGCATCCTAAAAATTATATAGCAGTTACGATAATAGAGTTGAAAGCAACCCTACTACAAAAATGGCTAAAAATAACCACTAACCTTACACCACCACCGCTCAACCCTATCGCTGGCGAGTTATTTATCCTGTGTGAAATATCGGATATCCGGACAGCTCGGTTAATTTCTATGCAAATGCTGCCGGAATGCGGGAATAGACGAGCGTCTTGCATAGTTTCGATTTAAGATCACAATGTAACCATCGTTATTACTGCAGTCTTAGTAGACTGGAGGCCTTTTGACAGGAAACGCGGCGTGGGACACCCTCCAGCGAGGTGGACTGACGACATAATAAAGGTCGCAGGATGAGGCTGGATGCAGGCTGCAACCGGCTGTTGAGGAAGTCTTTGGGTGAGGGCTATGGCCTGCAGTGCACCTCCTACGGCTAAATATGATCCTGATGATGATGACTGCAGTCATCATCTGCATATCGAGGTCCACTGTTGGACATAGGCATCCCAAAATGGTCGAACCTGGGTTTCTCGCATCCTGTCCCAAGACATGCTACGCTGGGCCACGCAGCTCTGTCTAGTCCCAAACTAAGCCGAAGCTTGTACTACACAACTGATGAACTTACTTAGATACCTATATTTTTTGTAAATAATTACGTATAGCGTTAACTAGCATATAGAACTACCTATGTCTACTCAAAATCAGATCTGTGAACCTATTAACCCGATCTAATAGTCCGAGTATCGGCCGAATGCGGAATATGTTGTGTCTGGAATGCGACGTAAAACATTAAATTCCAAACACACCCCGTATGAATGCACACGAACACAAGCAGAAGTCAGAGAGTAAAATCAATTCAACATACACACGACAGAGAACTGTGGGGAGATTCGAGTTAGAATGGGTGGTTCCACCGGCTTTCACAGATATTCAAATGGAATATACCTAGATACTGTAACTTGTACATCAATGGTAACCACACTCGCAGTTAAACAGCGTCCCTACAGCTTGGCTTCGTAATCCTTCTAATTACTACAGCGGTTGACCATGTCGTGGCTAAGTTATTTATTTTATGGTAAATGTCGGTCATCCGGGCGACCGGATAATTTCTATGCAAATACAGACGTTGTGCGGTCACAGGCAAGCTGGGTCTTGCACTGTTATGGCTATTGATTACAGTACAGTAAACATTTTGACTTCCTTTTTTTATTCTTGGCATAGCGTGGACCTGTGATAGGCCTCAGACAAAAGGTAGGATAGGGAAACGATTGGAATTCGAGGGATTACACGGATTTGCGAAATAAGACCAGGAAAGCTATGTTGCTTACAATTTGTAACTAGCACACAGTCATAAAATAAAATCATCATGATCAGCCGGCAGACATCCACTGCGTACATACACATAGACCTCCCATTTGGGGGGATTTGCCGCCTTCAGGTGATAGTCAGGAGAGCATTTGTTACTTTCGACCCGCCGTTACTTTTGTACCCGGTCTCCCCTACCCAGGTAAACGCTGCTGTAAGTTTCCTGATATTCCCTTAGTCGTCTTCTACGACACCCACGGGATGAGATGGGGTGATTCTATTCTAAATCTGGAAACCACACAGAACCAACACGATATTTTATTTACATAGCAAACCCTATGCTAGTCATTACTTTTCAATTAACAGAGAAATAGAAGACTTGCCGAGCGTATGCACAAAATAATAACCACATAACTTCTTCTAAAACTAGCCCAGCGTTCAACCCTAAAGCGGCCAAGTTATTTATTCTGTGTGAAATGTCGGTTATCCGGGCAGCCGGTTAATTTGTATGTAAATGCAGTGAGTGCGGCGTCGGGCGAACCGCGGCTTGCACGGTTTCGGCCATTGATTGCAAGGCAGTTGGTGCGACTTAGTACTGCACATAGTCTGAATGTACGAAATGTTATGGGTTTCCGCTTGACCGCAATGAGGGTTTTCTGCAAATAGAAACCCACCATATGCCATGGCAGTCCTATTGTGTCAAGGCAGTCTGAGGTAGATAGATCATTAACAGTCCACTGTTGGACATAGGCCTCTCCAGTTGTTCGCCACTTAGGACAAACGTCTGGAGGATATACCCATAATAACGCAGGGCATAGCTTCTCGCTCCGGTGACGCTGCTGCCCGTCATCGGTCTGTGGTATTTAACTACGCCTTCAATTGTGATGGTTATATCGCCACCCGTCTGTTGCCAGTGCGTCGTTTGTTTTTCGGCACCACGAGCAGGTGAGGTTGGCTTAAAGTGAAAAGATGATAGGCCGCTTCCTTACATCCCAAACAACAATGGCGATCACAGGGCTAAAAATAGCAGCGTGCTTTTAAAACAGTGTCATGTATACGGCTCATAAAACAACTGTCTCTTCAATAGCAATAAAGGTGTTACGCTTTCTTTACTTTCTGTTGAATAATTAATTTGGTCAATACGGTCTACCTACATTGCAAAGAACAGTTCTACCACTTACATGTATTAGTCTACGTTCAACTTAATGTGCTGGCGATAAAATACGATCTAATTTAGGCAAGCCAGAGGCACAGAACATAAAGTTTGTTTTTGTTGCAAAACTAGATGTAGAGTCGACCAGCGTATTTTATGTGTTGTAACTAGCTGAAACGAAAGCTAGGTATTAGATAAATATACTTAGTAGGTACAACTAGATATACAGTATTAAGTAGAAGGTTTCGCAGCTGAGATATAAGAGAGCGACCCATCATCATTTCGCTCCAAGTCACCCTCACCTGCCCGTGGTGCATCCTGCTGAATAACAAACGAGGCTCGGGCAACTGACTGGTGGCGGTATACCTATTACAATAGGCGTAGCTAAATACCACAAGCCGATGACGGGCAGCAGCGTCAACGGAGCGAGGTGGTATGACCTGCTACCGCCATCACCGAGCGTGGCGATTATGGGTCAAGCATTTTCCCAACATGACGAACAACTAGAGAGGCATATCTCCAGAAGTGTAGATAGTACGTAGGTAACTGCGATAGGCTAGTGGTGAAGGTTTCGTAGTCAAAGTCAAAGTCAAAGTCAAAATACCTTTATGAATCGTCAAGTAAAAAATAATGTAGAAATACAAAAAGTAAAGTAAGAACGCAGATTCCGGCGTTCATTTAACGAATGTAAATTCCACTAAAAGTCTTGAGAATCCTTTTGTACGGTAAAAGTATGGCTCAATCTTTCAGAATGTTGCATGATTTGTAAAATGCTTTTGTTTTTCTATCTTATAAGCGGCACCATACATAAAATGCACCAAAATGTCTACCTGTTGTTCGGGAGTTACGATGCCACAGACACGACAAACTTATAACACATCTCTTTTGCGTCGGATGTCAATGAGGCGGACTTAATTACGCATAGGTACCTATTCTTTCCCAGTCAACCATTACCATATACCCAGCGCTTTATCAGTACAATACTACTAAAGGGCTGTGTAGCTTAGCATTTTCCAAGTACTAATTTCGTGACATATCAACACAATGGGAAAAATAAATAGCCTAAGAGCCTTATTTTCAGCAAACACGCCATCCTTTCTCTATTGTAGTCTTTTAGTGTTTGGCGAATACTTTTTAGTTATTTTCTGTCCAATTTCTTTGTATGTATATTCATACTTTCTCTGTTTATTATGAGGTATATTATCTGTAAATGAAGCTATGAATCAAGCAGTAGCTATTCTCAAGTCACCATTATTATTTTTGTATTTTCATACTTTCTCTGTTTATTATCTGCAAATGAAACTATGAATCTAGCCAAACAGACCTATTCACAGTTCACGATAGAATTGAAATAGTTTATTTTAAAGCAAATGTTATTTCATTACATTTTGCTGCTAGATGATTTTACAATGAACATCATCTATTCCCGAGAGCGTTGTAGACTGACTAAAGAACTTCTTCTCACTCCTTTCTCAGCCGTTCGATAGGGTTCGTGAAGCGATTTGTTTGTTAACCAACTTCAAAAATTTATGCAAACGAACAGCACTATGCGAAGTAAATTTACCTACAATGGCAACTGGCACTCAAATGTTGTCTATGAAGGGGCTTTTTAGTACCTGTGCGTCCGCGCATCGCATACAAACGTTTGAGAATATGGGTGCTAGTCTAGATACTTAAAAATTAAATGCACTCATCAGTTTTCCGAGTGAAAAATCAACACAATAGAAACACGAGCTAAATATACTCTGTGGGAGATTGCTGACATCCCGGCGGCGCTAGTTACAGCGCGTTCTATTCCCAGGCACGTATCGAACACAAATCCGCAAGTTACGACCGTAATGTACAGTCTATGATGCGTTAAATAGAAGGCAAATGAATTTTGTGTTGTTCCGATTAATTCTTATCATCTTTACTTAATATAGGGATGGAAGGGAGCGACCGATTATATTTTCGCTCCAAGCCACCTTCACCTGCCCGTGGTGCATCCTGCCGAATAACGAACGAGGCTCTGGCAGCCGACTGGCGGCGGTATAACTATCACTATTGAAGACGTAGCTAAATACCACAGGCCGATGACGGGCAGTAGCGTCACCGGAGCGAGGAGCCATCGCCAACCCGCCTGCCCAGCGTGGCGATTACGGGTAAATCCTTCAGATGTTTTTTTTTTTATAGTGGCTCGACATAATGGCTTCCCTACGCCTGATGGAAAGCGAAAGAGAAGCCCAAGTCGCTGTGACAACGGGCAAGTAACTGGTCAGTTACCTGTCAGTTGCCACCGCCATGCCGGCCCAACCCTAACACCCCACGAGCTCCGCACTTACACACAAAGTTCTTTACTCTTTTACTGAACCAATTTAAACGAACGTCCGAAATAAAAGGGACTCACTGAGCATAATAAGCCGTATCCCGCATCATCGATACTAGTGTTAAGTCAAAATTTACATTTTGATGAAATGATGTAAATTTTCAGTAGTCTATCATGGAACTATTTGATGGTAGTGTCAACGAACCTACGAATCAACCGCTAACCTAAATTTGAATTGACTTGACAGCCCACTTACCTATTACCAACCCCCCTTACCCCTTACCCAACTGCATATTTCGCAGACTGTACGCACAAACTCTAGATTTACATGACACTGTTTTAGGAGGCCTCCTTGATAGCTTATTTATGCCTTCGCCAGCATTTATTGCCGATGGCTC
The DNA here is from genome assembly GCA_031163375.1 of Conogethes punctiferalis. Taxonomy (NCBI): domain Eukaryota; kingdom Metazoa; phylum Arthropoda; class Insecta; order Lepidoptera; family Crambidae; genus Conogethes; species Conogethes punctiferalis. The sequence goes on along the minus strand of CM062086.1, from coordinate 13,307,769 downwards.
TTACACCCTCGGTAACCGAAGAATATTAATACGACAGGCCGTGATGGACGGCGTTAATGAATTTCTGAACGGGCGAAATGTCAGACGTGTTTGGCACACTAAAGCGGCCATTTTGAAATCTTTAGAGTTCTGTGGAAATAATTTTAAGGGTCAAATTAGCCTTGGCATCCCATACTACAGCGTCCCAGCGTCACTCGCACGACATTACCGCGCGGGGGCGTCGCCATCATTTCTCTTTATCGGCTCTCTCCGCGCCATCAACACTATCTGGGTGCTCCGTTAAATTTTACGACGGGGACTCATTTGAGAAGCGACTGTTACTCATTTTCGATGACACAACTCGTTTCGTCCCCCGCCCGTTTCGCATTTTCGAATCGAGCCGCCGAACGTTCGATTCTGATTGATGGTGTTTACTCGGTATATTAACAGATTCGGTATTCGTTTTTATGTTTGGTGCGTAACAGTTTAAATGTTTTTGCGCCCCAGAAAGGGTTAAAGGTGTGTTGTAGATAGATAGATAGATAGATACTCTTTATTGCACCAAAATAAAATGTACAGGAAAAAGATGTTATACAGATATAGTAGTACAATGTAGGCGGTCTTATCGCCGAAAGCGATCTCTTCCAGACAACCTTCAGGTAGAGGATATATGCTGAAGAGAGGGGTAAAGTAGTGCAGAACTGATTACAATTAAGATAAATAATATTTTAAATAAATAAATGATGGAAGTAAATAGAATATATTAATACATATTTAATATAAACATAATAACTAAATATTACATATAATACTATGGACTCGGTAAAACTAAACAGCTTGAAGGAAATCGGAAAGGAAAAAGAAGATACTAGATAGAAGAGTAAAGGACAGAGATGTTACAGGGACAGGAAATAACTTTTAACACGAGACTTGAACGCTGGAAGTGTTTGGGATATACAGTGAAAGATTGGGAATAGGATTTTGTAAGATGGGGAGGGAAATTTAATTTGAGATCACGACATGATCGCACGCCGTGTTCCTTGGTGGACTGCAAGAATTGGAAACGCTCCTTGAGATAAGGGGGTGATCGAGGATTGAACAGTACCGAAAATAGTAATGACAAGGCGTGGAGATCGCGGCGACGACGGATAGGAAGCCATTTTAACTGAGCTCGAAATTCCGAGACATGATCATACTTTCGTAGACCGAAGACAATACGAATGCAGAAGTTTTGGAGGCGTTCAAGCTTGTCGAGATGTGCTTCGCTGAGATTTAAATAGCATGTGTCTGCATAGTCCAGAATAGGCAACAGTAAGGCCTGTACTAGCGCAATCTTAGTGGGTACCGGAAAGAAATTGCGTAATCTATTGATGGAACTAGCCGATGCAAACATTCTCCTGCTAACCTCCTTGATGTGTGCGTCCCAGGACAAACTGCTGTCCATAAAAACCCCCAAGTTTTTAACAACGCTGCTGTAAGGTATTTGGACCCCGTCAAATGTAATGGGTGGAAGTGAAGCCCAATCCACACGCGATATCACCTGTTTCCCCCCAAAGACAATAACTTGGGTTTTAGTAGGATTCACTTTTAAACCAAAAGATTTACTCCATTCAGAAATACGCTTCAGGTCCAGGTTGTACTACAAGTATATTATGTACGTGGGTGTGCGGATAGCTTATTCGCGTAGGTACCTACTTTTTACATAAGTTAGGTGGGTGTACCCAAAAAAGTTGCAATACGTGTTCCCAAAAAATATACGCAAACGTTGACTTCAAACTGCATCTTTCATAGTTTCATGTTCATATATTTTGTTCGTTATATTTGAAAGTTGACTACAGTATTTATCTTTTTAAAGAATCGACTCTACATTAAATTGTTAAGTAATCGTGGTAACCTAAGCCTATGAATCAATTTTTTTTATGTTCGATACCAATAATGCACTTGAAATATTCACAAAATCGGTTGTATTTTTACTTTAATAATAAATAATAACATTTAAATTATAATAAATCAGGGGCCTCTGATACAACAAAACCTCCTTTTTTCCTTTTTATGCTTTTACACGTTTGAAATCAGTCACACGGAACACATAGTGCGCGAGTCCGACTCTCACTTGGCCAAATTTTTTACTATTTAATTATACTTATGTAGGTATTGATTGTACTCTATTCTATTCCACTCAGCTGGTTTTCACTCAGTGTACTTAGCTTAGTGTACCTACCTACGTAAAAAAAGTAGACTTAAAAAAATGTAGACGTAAAAATTGAAAATGTTTATAACCAAATTGTAAATCATTTGACATAAAAATGTAGACGTAAAATAATAAATATGTTGTTACGCAAATTACCTTACCTGCATTTAATAATGCACAGATAATGCAAACTTCCGCCATATTGTTACATGTCAAGTCATCAGTAATCCCCGTCCAATAATTATTTTACTTTCATTCATTCGTTTTGCGTCAATGGCTTTGAAGCCCCAGTCGCGAGCTGATTAATCCCGCAAAATGGCCGACCACACAGCATCATGGCGCCTAGGCTTAAAAATATTATGTAGATTATTGCTATTTACTTTTTCGATCATCGCAATCACGACATTTTAATCCAGTTGTCAGCTATTGGTTTAGAATCCATGATTCGTTTAGAACTCGCACAAATGTTCGCCTTTTGAATTAGAGTTAATTTTTTATTTGCACAATAAACATTAAATAAATACCTATATGTAGCTAATTTCCCTGGTTGAACTCTTCAAGATTAGATATGTAAAGTAACACAGATTCTAATCGGTTTAAACTAATACCTGTGTATTATAATACATGGGTTAAATTTATTGGATTCTGATATACCTACCGATATTTCAAAACCTGTATTTAGCAAAATCTTTAGGAAGCTGCAGATATTTTTAAAAACATCGACATTTTCGGTGGTTCCCACATTCCAATAGGCTACATATATTTTCCGCGCGCTACCGACTCCAAACTCGATATCACGACCATTAAATTCTATGCAAGTTTGTTTTAGACTTTTGTACCCTAAAAGCTGCACCAACGTTCTGTCCGCACGATGGTAGATTTTGTTATTTTTTTGTTTCTTTTCAAGCGAATATTGCTTTGCACATACAGTGCTCTTTCGTTGCAACCGATCCGCGTTGGGTTCAATAACGTTTAAATAAATATGGCGAAATCGGATACAGGTAGGTTGCAAATAAAAGCTATCAAATTATATACGACACTTTATAACTGCTCTCGTTACAAATACCACCCAAGAGTAACATGCAAGTAATGAAGATTTTGTGTTTGTGTGTGTGACAGAATGTTTTTTTCTTCTTCATAGAAACTTCTTCAGCCTATATTGCAGTCTACAGCGTACGCCACTTTTGGCAAACATCTGGAGCATTTACTCAGAATCACCAAGCTGGGCAGGTGAATTGGCGATCGCAGGGCTCCGGTGACGCTGCTGCCCGTCATCGGCCTATGGAATTTTAACTCCTTCCATGGTGATATAATATAATAAGCTATACCGCCACCAGTCGATTGCCAGATACTCTTTATTGTACGATATTTATTAATCATTTTCATTAACTTGTTGCAGTTTACTTAATTTGCAATAACATTGAAAGTACGAACATCTTGACTTCCGCTCTTCATGGGAATAAAACTATAGTAACTGCAAATCTCAGTCCAATTCAAGGGTCGTCGTGCACATTTGGCAGTAAAATTTCAAAAGCAACAGCGGACACCCATAAAGTTCAAAGTAAACCAGCTAATTGCGTAATATCTCGAAGTTTAGAAGACAATTTCAGGCAGGCCCGCGTCCCGTGATTTTACACATAAATTCTTGTAACACTTGGTAACTAAATGAGTTCCGGGGTCTTATCGCCATCTCTTAGGCTCGTTTTATCACAATCGAACAAAGTAGCTAGGGTACTAGAAGTTATTGTTATAATTAGTGCACTGGTATGAATATTTCATTTTAAGTAATGTTCAGCTGCCAAATGCGGCCGTATAAAGGTGCCAAAATCGAATCAAATTGTCAGCTTGTAGGACATAGATATCTCCAATAAGGATGTTTCCAAGGTCAAAATAATTAAATTACATTATATTTAGTCCGTATTTTATATTATAAAAATATATTGGACACGTATTTTTCCTTTTTTCATTTAAACAAAAAATACAATACAAGTAGGAGTGGGACGTCATTCCGTGCGACAAAATTCCACAATGTGTGACGCCACGCGTAACTTTAGCGGGCTATATCATTGTCATTTTCGGTCTAATGTATAAATTTAAAAAAACGTGTCTTTTATTTTTGAATAAGCTAAAAGACGGCCTAATTATATTTTTACGGCAACAAGCCTATTGGTCGCCATTTTTCTCGATCCTTTGCTTCTCGCACCTAGCTAGCTCCTGCGATCCATATGCCGTACATCGTCACTCCACCTATCCTACACTATATTTGCTGAGGCAGGATCCTGACTCATGCGAGGCCCTTGCTTGGGAATAATCAATAGATAGATAGAAAATCAATTTAGATTTTGTTGATTTTTTTTATTGACCCTTTCAAAAATCACACCCTCGGAGCTTTACGCTATAGCTACTTAAGTATTTAGTTACGAGTATTTGATGCTATACTTCGATAATATCATTTGTATTTATTAAAGGCAAAATGCCAACGTAATAAAGACATTGACCAGAAAAATCGAGATGTTACCGCGTTTTACGCGACAAGTCCATTATAATAAAAGTCGAGATATGCAAGTAATGTAGTTATTAAACCGATGTAGCAGCGACGTCGAATTTGTGTGAAATTCTCAGTGAGATACAAACGTTACGAATGCGTGGGCACAGAACTCGGTGCTACAATAATAAGGCGAGGTTTACACGCAAAGCGAAGTTAAAGGAGTTCTTGAAATATAGTTTTTACTTAACTGCTGAGTTTAAAACTGGTGTTCGATCTTCATCGGACGGGTCAGCTCAAAAAGAAAAAGAAAACAATAATTGGTAATTCTTTATTTGATCGTAGAAGAGGGCACAATGCCCGTGAGCATTGATCTCAGACATATTTTTTATATAACAGTTTTGTTAATAATTTTGTTCTTTTTCTTTATGTGTTGTTGTTTCAAAAATAAAACTTTCATACAAATAAAAAGTATCGTGGAAAATAAAGGACCGGACAAGATACGCGGGGAAAACGGGGTTTTGGTTTCTTTAGCCATAAAATCCACCCATTCAACCTTATTTTTTATTCGAACGAAGGTAGGTACAACAGCCTCCACAAATCCTAGAATACACTGCTAGAGCGCTTTGTTTTAAACGGCAGAATATTCTGATTCCCACCATATATTTTACCGTGCAAATCCTTAAAATCCATACGTTTTTAGTACTGAATTTATTTGGCAGTTCAATTAATGAAAGTCGAACGAAACGTCACAGACACACATGGTATTTTTGCTTATATTTTAATTTTAGTATTATTAACAATTTAATATCATTCTTGAATATAATCATAGGATGGTAAGGTTGGCAACTTACATATACTTACGTTGGTAACAAAATAACAAATTGATATTTGTTGTGTTTCCGGTGTCAAAATAAAAAAAAAACCGGCTAAGTGCAAGTCGGACTCGCGCACGTAGGGTTCCGTACCACTGATTGAATGAAAAAATTAGGTAATTTGATTTATGACGTTTAAAAAAAAACTACTGTCTAGATTTCGTTCAAACCAAATTTCGTTAGTAGCTTTTATAGTAATACACATCATATATTTTTTTCAGTTTTATCATGCCCATATTTTAGAAGTTACGGGGGGGGGGGGGGGGGGGGACACACACATTTTACCACTTTGGAAGAGTCTCTCGCGCAAACTATTCAGTTTAGAAAAAAATTTTGTTAGAAACCTCAACATAATTATCAAATACCTATTCATAGATACCCAACACGTATAGGTTTGATGAAAAAAAAATTTTGAGTTTCAGTTCTATGTATGGGGAACCCCAAAACTTTTGGATTTTTTTCTGATTTTATTGCCACATCTTAATGCGGTTTACAGAATACATCTACGTACCAAATTTCAATAATGTAGCTCTTATAGTTTCGGAATAAACTGGCTGTGACATACGGACGGACAGACAGACAAAAAACATACTATAAAAACTTCCTTCGATGCACATTTACTCGAAAACTACTGATCGGATGCAACTTTGCAGTGATATGTATCTTACATCAGATTAATTTTTATTTAGGATTATTTCACACGCCACTTATATTCATGCGGGCAAAGCAATATCAGAAAAAAATGTTCCTTGAAAAATTTTATTAAGCCTCCAAAGAACTGTGAAACTAGACACAATAGAAAATGTATTCATTGTCAGTCACCTGTGACTGGCATTTAACATATTAAGTTTAAAGCGAGTAAGCATATGAGATACCTACGGTGCTTGTAATCATACTAAACACAATTTAAAAGCTTCAAGTCTACGTACAGTTTAAACAAACTAATAATATAATTGCACGTATTTTCAATAACAGCAAACAACGCATAATTACCTTCTGAGAAATTGCAAGTTGCACTCTAAATTATTGTTTACCTCATTTAAAGTATACTTGAAGAAACATTATTGCGGTCCGCAAACATTTAATTACGACGGACATAAGTAATTTGCAGGTTTTATTCTGTAACGAACTCCCGACGTGTTTTATAGTGGGTCAGACGATTTAAATTAAATTCCCTTTTCGTGCTTTTATAATTTAGTCGTCTTTCGTTTCGGATTCCATTCCTTATAAAGTGTGGAATAGTTGAAGGAAAGTTTCTTGTAGAATGTCGAACGCTGAGGAAATCATTATCATTTTCAATCTCAAGCTACAAAATTAAGGATGTTAAATAAGTTGGAACTAATCCAAATCTCGATTTTATTTTTGCCCATTGGCTTTATTAAGCATAAGCTTACTAGCAATGAGTTCCACAATGTAATTAGACCATTCTACTCATTATCATAACAGACTGGCTCGATGGATTATTTGGTAGTGACTATGCCTTCGGAGCACAGTACAAACATTTGTGTTCATGAATATGTCTGTTTGTATTGGTCTGGGTATAACTATGTATTTATTTACAAAAAAAAATTATCTAAGTAAGTTTATCAACTTATAAACTACAACAACGACTGTTACAAGACAAGTACTAGTTGTACTGGGGGTACTAGACAACCGTATAGTACCCCTAGTGCAAGCTTCAGCTTAGTTTGACTTTGGGGCTAGATCGCCATGTGTGGCCCAGTGTAGCATGTCTTGGGTCATTGTGAACGGAGCCTACGCTCACTGACATCAATTCGGAGCATCAGCCGAACACCGGAGGCTGGCTTAGTGTTGATTTAAGGCATACGGCACCCGAGGAGTGGCCTCTGTTTGCCCAAGGGCGTGGCTAACTGTCGATAAATTGGCTACCTCGTTTTGGTCCGGCCTTTGTTTATTTTTAGTCGATGATGATGAACTACTTTGTAGGAGATCGGCTTTTTCTAAAAATCATGTTTTTTTTTTATAGTAGCTCGACATAATGGCTTACCTACGCCCGATGGAAAGCGAAAGAGAAGCCCAAGTCGCTGTGACGATGGGCAAGTTACCTGTCAATTGCCACCGCCATGCCGCGGCCGGCCCAACCCTAACCTCCACGAGCTGCATGTTTCCACGCTCCATGTTTGTTGTACTGTTATTCTGGTTCTTCTTAGTGGGGCACTCCTAGCAGAGTGGTAGGCTATAGACGGGCAGGACTGAGGCTCAGCGTCATTGCTCACTGTCCAGGGTAATTCTAGCTAGAGCTTTCCATTCACAATCCGTGGGGTGTCTAGATTTAGACAACCTTATTTAATTAATACGACAACCTTATTTTATCCCTTGAGTGTTTTTAAAGACGACACCTTAGTCGTTTACCTGGTTACAATAAAAACCTACTGTGGTCACCAAAACACGTCAAATCTGACCGTCAAATCCACCCTATGTCCATCAGTGGACGTCTGTAAACTAATGATGCTGATAGATAAAAAGCAGTTCGAGTTGTAATCGGACGTGACTGCGTCTTATCTCATCATGTCAAGTTCGCAATGCTAACCGCTCGCAAAATGACAACTTCTCAGAATGCCAACTTCGCAATATACTAACCGCTCGCAAAATGACAACTTCTCAGAATGCCAACTTTTCGAAATGCCAACTTCTCAGAATGCCAACTTATCAAAGTGACTTTTAAAGACCAGCAGGCCGTCTGCACACAATTTTTTCATAATAAGTACATAGGCAGATTTATACCTACGTCATAAACACTGTCATTCAATTAGTGTAACAGCACAATAGTCATTGCAGTTTATTCCAACGACCGGCCGAGAACCACATAGATATCTGTCCGGGGTCATTGAACCCTTGTACCGGCGCCCACGCAAATCAACAGTGGTATTGTGGACTCAGGTCATTATGCACAGAACTCATTGTTTCTATCAACTCTCTCCAAAGTTACTCTACTAGTGATGTAACAAATGCTAGTCGTATTAATTTAGTTACAAATCAAATGTTACTAGTACTACAGACAGAAGAATGCATGTCGCAGAGATGAGAATGTGTAAGTGACTAGAATGGATAAGATAAGGAGCAGTTACTAATAGGGATGTTTTGGGGGTCAAAATAATTACATCATATTTAGTCCGTATTTTAGATCATAAAAATATGTTGCACACGTATTTTTCCTTTTTTGAATCAAATAAAAAATAGCAAAGATACAAGGCATCAAAAGTTAGGAGTGGGAGTCTTGACGTCACTCCCTCCTAGGGTTGCCAACTATACTGTTAAAAACAGTATTATACTGTTTTTCACTACAAAATACTTTTTACTGTTGAACAAAAAAAAGTATAAAATATACTGTTTTCAGCATCAAAGATGTTACACTATACGTGTGAGACTTAGACCGAGCTCACACATTTTTTTTTATTTAGAGGGAAAACCCTCTAACTAAATAAAAAAAATGTGTGAGCGAGCACTGAGAACAAGTTTGTGTGTTCTGGTGTGTTTTGTGTGCTCAGGGTGAAAAACGCTCCACTTTCGTTTTATTATTTTCATTTTAATATGGGATATAATATAATTGTGATGAGGCTGAAGTTTTTAAAAAAGACTGTAAATTAATAAGTTGTGCGAGAAGCTCTAAATGTGTTTAAGACACTAAATTAAACATTTATTTTATTAACAATACATAAAAAAAGCAAATGAGCAGAAATTCACACGAGTTAGTACCGACTAAAAAAATCACAGGGTTTCAATAAATGTTAAGAAGGTAACAAAAAATAAGAACAGCGTTATAACAGTGAATATGTCACCGTAAAATTGTAAATATACCGTTAGATTATGATCTATCTCGCGAGATTGTAAATTGTCGAAATATTGTGAACTGTAGGTACATACTGTATATTATAAGGAACGTCTTGCCTCGCGCATCGGTTTTGTGGAACCAACTCTCTGCGTCAGTATTTCCGAACAGCTACGACATGGGAGCCTTCAAGAAACGAGCGTACTCCTATTTAAAAGGCCGGCAGCGACCCTAAATCCGATTTGAGTTGCATCAGGCATCACATTTGCTCGTCTGCCGCCTCTTGCATAATAAAAAAATACTGTTCATTTTTCTAAAATACTGTTTAATTTGTTTTCTTAGACCTAAATATACTTTATTTCTTGTAAAAAAAGTTGGTAAGCCTACTCCCTCCCGTAAAAATGCCTCACCGAGTGACGTCACACGTAATTTTAATGGGCTTTAGCTTTGTAATTTTTAGTCTAATTTACAAATAAAAAAAATGTGTTTTATTTTTGAATAGGCTTAAAGGTGGACTAATTACTATTTTTAGCCATAATAGCCTATTGCTTCAATAGTCAATACATTATTAATGCCTATCTAATCGCTATATTTAGGACTGCCCACATAGCTAAAAATAAGTAGCCTTGATACCCTCGTCTTTTATAAAGACCAAAATACATGATATATCTAAATATATGTCGTCACCGGAGACTGTCTCAGAATCTCTCTGTGCCGCGAGCCACCCATTCTGACAATAGGCCTGAAATGTTTCCAGGCTGAAAAAGCCCGCTTTGAAATATTTTTCATTGTAAGTATTTAATTTTGTTCGTCTTTTGTGCTCCCATTTGTATGCCTTTATGAGGTGACATAAGTTTTCATTAGGGGCATTTGGGTAAAATTGTTTTGAAAGTGAAAAATGGAACGTGAAAGATAAAGTAAAAACAAAATTAAGTTTAAATCAGCGAGCTATGGAAAAGCTATGTTCGACCATTCTCGGATCTGAGAATCGGAATCAAAATAATATAAACAAAATATCATAAAACAAAACACTAAATATTAAACGTAGCACTGGAATTCTGAATTTAAAAAGTAAATTCATAATCACACTCGCTAAAGGAGTTTACATTCGGCATACAATTCAATAAAAAAAATGAATTAATCTTAGACTGCAGAGAGAGACTGGCTGCAGAATTTAATAATCTTTTTAAAAAGGTAACCGCCAAGCTGGCCAGTATTTCCAATGATTTGGAGTATATTTAAATTTCGAAGAATAAAAAACAATCAAGCCAGGTTCCTATAAATTGCTTCCATAATCCATAACAAATAAATGTTTTGTTTCGAAGAATGCTTCTCATGAAGTTCCAAAAGTACTCTGTGCTAATCTAATTTTTTAACACGGCAGCCGCAATCGAATTCTTAAAACACTGCCTACTATGACTCATTCGTCCACTTTAAACAATGACTCATCGATTTCATAATGAACACTTCAATTAATTGCAACATGCGTAACTTTCACTATTAATTTCGACCTTACTTCTTTTGTATTAGGATTGCTATTACTCATAAGAGGGGCACACAGGAAACACAATGTCCCAATGTTCCACACGCAAGTCCACCTGGCGCCATCCCGTGTAACCTGTCCCTGATGACAAACAAATGTGTAACGTTACTGCAATTCGTTTCTGTCCCTGTCAGCCTGGTACTGATGGAAGGAGAGAGATAACATTCGGCAGCTAATCTATTCCTTCATTGATTTGAATGTAAATAACGGGTGTACCTTGGGGCGCGAATATGGGGTAAGCGAATGATTGCAGTGTATAACGGTTGGCAGTGAGGTAAGTAACGTGTGGCGTTACGTTACTCGACCTACTATTTCAATAAAGAAAATAAAACCTGTTCTTTTTATTAAGGGACGTTGCAACACGTTGCCCGGTTTTATAACATTTCTTTGCATGCAAACTAATATATAATAGACTCATGAGTCTATTATATATTATACTTCATCTCATAATCATGTACCTGACACTGGTCCACTGCTGGACATAGGACATGGGAGAGCCCAAAGTTCGCCACTGTGTTCGATTTTGGGCTTCTCGCATCCAGCACTTGCCAGCTTTCCTACGCAAATCGTCACTACACCTGGCCTGAGGGCGTCCTAAACTACGTTTGCCGAGACGCGGTCTCCACTCCAAAACTCCTTTAAGCGTTTGAATATTGGTTTTATTTTTCGAAATATCAGCGACACGTACTAGTATGTAGTTATAAAAAAACATGATATGAAATACATTAAAATTTTAAGTCTATTGATCCACACATGTAACTTATATTTATAAACTTTGGTTAAGTTGAGTAAGGTTTTTTATAATTAATTATTACTCCCAATAATTTAAGTATATCATGATAAATATAATCAGGTATAGCCTACTCTAATATTATGAACGAAAGAATGAAAAAAGTTTTATTGGCAACACAGTTAATTTTTGTGTTTTAGTGAATTTCTTTAGTGAAGATACTTCACTGCAGTTCAAGATATTATGTCGAAAGTTCGTGTGTGTCACCGCATACAATTTGTTTATTCCGGTGTAACCCGATAGTTGGAAAGTTTCTGTTACTTTTGTCATAGTTTCTAAACCGTTACGAGTTTGATTTATTAGCTAAATGCAACCTACGCGAACGGCCATAAATAAACCCTATCTATGCATTTTATATTCTGTTGACACTGTAATAAATCTTAGTTGTTAATAAACTTCTTGATTTCGCAGTGAAGAAAGGCACACTTTCTAACGTTTTATATTCTAAGGCCCTTGTCCAACAGTGGACTGATAAAGGCTGACGATGTTGATGATATTATTAAGAAAACATCTAAACATTTATATTCTGACATTTATTGAAAAAAGGTCTTAATTGAAAGTAATGTAAAAACATTAACTAACTTTCAGTTAAGATTTAAGTATTTTTCTTCTTTTAAAAAACATATCATATGGACGCCGTTGAAGTAGTATGTGACACTATTAAAACAAAAAGTCGCACAAAAGTCAAAAGCAAGTTTGGTTCAATGGTAATCGCCTCTGAAACAGTGGTCGCGAGGTCAATCCCAGCACAGTACAAACATTTATGTTCATGAACAGGTCTGTTTGTATTGGCCTGGGTGTTTGCTATGTATAATATATTATTAACATGTACGTGGCATATCTCCGGTTATTTATTTAACCTCTTACCGCCGATTCTCTGTAACCTCAACCATAAAATAACCAATAAATACTGAAACACAGACGAAACTGCAAGCTCCACCCATGGATATTAAATCTAAGCCCTAGCATATTAGAAAGACAATTAATTTAGTTTTCACTTATCAACCCGTTATCGCAATAAGCGATGCGTCATAATTCAGCGGTCTGGTCCATTAGCGCCAATGGATGTGCCGGGAGCGCTGGCGGCAGTCCAACCGACTCTGAACATGCGGAACAATTGGTCACATTACTTTTGCGCCACTCACACCATTGGTCACGATATTTATTTGCAATGTTTTTTTTTTGATAAGTGTAAGATAATTTTTATTTGCGGTTTGGTAAAAAATTCTTTGCTGATGCTAATAAGTAGCTATGAAGTAGTAATGTCGCGTGCTTCGGTTTTGTCAATCCGGTCGGGTCAATTTTCTGTGTGCCTTTTTTCTCGGCGGTCAAAGGGTTAAGTTCAGGCAAAACCAATGAAGACTAAAGTTTACCTAAAATATGTTTATTTATAACTTTACATTATCTCAATTTACCTACATAACACTTCTATCTTGATTATTAATGAACATGAAACTCTTGATTTTTGATAACATCAACAGGTTCACAGATATTAATTATTTTCATACGTCATCAACAAACACAATTACACATTTACAATGGAACATAATAGTCAGTTAGAGGATCAACAATTCCATTTTGATCGATCACAATCTACCGAAAAATTATAAGTTAAATTGTTCAGTCGTTACGGTACACCATCTTTCGACAGTTTACAATCGCACAAGATGGATTATAATCTAACAGTATTTACAATTTCGCGGTGACATAAATAAATACGGATGATGGCAAGGTACGAAAATGAAGAAAATAATTAGTCCGTCTCTTAGATAATAAAAAAATATAAGACCCGTATTTTTTGTTTTGTCGAAATAACAAGAAAATACTTAGATATAGCGCATTAAAGTTACGGAGTGGGGGCTAACTACGTCACGTTAGAGTATATTTTGTACTCTAACGTGACGTCATGTGACATTTAAAATCAATGTATCTTCGTAAGTTTTTGAACAAGAGGCAAAATAAAAAATACGTATCCAATATTTTTCATTAATCTATCTGATGGACATTAAATTATTTTTTAGTCATCATCCCAATTATAACCTGTGCTGTCGTCTTACAGGCCGGCAACTGGCAAATGATCGATCTGAGTTTACTTGAGCTAGTATATCGAACGATTGTTCGATGGACGGATAGTGTGGTTTGTACTATAAAAGATTTATAGTACAAACCACACTATCCGATTTATGACAAACTAAATTCATAAAGATCGACGTTGACGGTTGACATTTGTGTCAAACCACGCATTCCGTCCGTCGAACGATATTTTTTTTTATCGATTGTCTTAATTTGTCTCGTACCTTGTCCGTTGGCTCGGCGTCTTGGGCTTCGCTTTTCATCAGGCGAGATAAAGCCCATATGCGGTGCCACTATAAAAAAATCTGCCATTCGTCTTAGTTTTTTCCTATTTAAAAGTTAAAAGAATAAAGTTTAACATACTGGACTGATTGCAAAACCAAGATGTATTCACGACACATACGTAACAGCAGATATATCCAAGCCAGAGTCTTGAATCGTATAATACTAAAGACGTTCTGATATTTTACATTTTATCAGTCTTATTTTAATACCTATTATGTTTTTTAAATTTATGATCACATTCACGATTGATACTTAATATTTTCAATTAATTCCGCTACACCCTTCTGAAACGTAAGCGTTTGCAGTTCAGTCATGTTTTCAAAATAAGGCGCCAAACTGAGCAAATACATTTCTATAGCTGTATAATCTTTATTGCTTCTTCTTTCGTCGAGTTTCACCCTCTTCGTTTGATGGTTTTCTTCGTCATTGAGGTGCGGACGCTTCCTTTCAACCAGCAATGAATCGGTCTCATCATCATTACGTTCCTCGTAAAGTTCATTCACCTCGTTTACATTTTCTTCTTCTTTCTCTTCAACTTTCACACAGTCCATAGTAACCTCTAAATTCGAATTTTCGAACGCTTCTGAAGGTTCCTCGTTGGTTTCAGTTTGATCGTCCTCTTCCGATACACTCTCCGCGTAAGATCGGGACTTCAGAAAGGGATCGAGGAAACGCAAATGCGGTGCCATGTAGTACCCTTTAGCTAGGCCCGGTGTGGATTTGTACTTGTTTTGTGATTTCAAACTTCGTATGTAGGAGCATCTGATGAGCCGCCATTTTTTCTTGCAATCAATACCTGGAAATAAAATAGGTAGATATAAATAATTATTCGTGTGATCTTCGGATCCACAATCCGACTTCCCCATCTCGACCCGCGGGTGACGTAGAAGACTAAATGAATATCAGGGTCACCTGATTAGGGCCCGTTAGGGCAGCAGCGTTTACCTGGGTACAAATAAAATCTACTGCGGTCACCAACCCGCCCACCAAGCGTGGTGACTAAAGCAAATCCCCAAAATGACAAATTATAATCAATTCGACAAAATGGCTTCGCTACGCCTGATGGAAAGCCAAAGAGAAGCCCAAGTCGCTGTGACAACTGGCAAGTAACTGGTTAGTTACCTATCAGTTGCCACTGCGATGCCGGCCCAACCCTAACCCCACACGAGCTCCGGAGACCCTACTCACCAGCAGAAACACGACCCGGCGGTATTCTATAGGGTGGAGGTCCTTCCTCGGACGGGCAGCTCAATATGAGCGAAGATTCGCTATGCCCTACCTTTCTCAAAAGCTCTCGTTTCGCAGCAGTTACATTGAACATTTGTTAAGGAAATCGGACGAATGTATTCTTAAATAGGTAATACGAATAGATATTGAATTTAAGCATACACTTGCTACCCTAATATACCCACACACAGAAAAACCACACATTTTCACCACATGAATGTTTGTACCGGGTGGGGTTCGAACCCGTGACTTTTGGCTCAAAGCCAGGACCCCTACTAAATGTATATATATATTATGTATGTATATATAAACATTTAGTATCAACGGGCCATCACGTCGTTGAATATAAGTGGAAATATAATTAATGCAATACAGGAATTTAAATTTATCGTATATCTAATAAAATAACTGCAAAAAAATATTTATTAGCAGATTATTTAAAAAAAAACACATTATTTTAGTGAAATTCGGTTTGTGTTAACGCCAAAAAAAACAAAAAAAATATTATATTAGACCCTTCCTAAAAAAAACAAAGTAAGAACTCAGCTTATATACCTACCTACTTATTTTGTTTAGGGTTATTTTATTATTTGTATTTAAAGAATAATATTAGATACAACTACACAGTCCGATGTTATACTGTATCGTATATATAGGTACAACAATAACAACAAAACCCGGCATGGAAATAGGTAGTTTACTTCGCGATCTCGCTAGATGGCAGAGTAATCTGATCACATACGAAGTAAAAAAAAGTTTGTCATACAATGTTATAGGTATTATACACAGCTCGAACTCACTGTTACAAAAACCGTTGTTTTTGTAAGATAATTTATAGATACCTACCTATAGGTACAAACTATAATTTGATTTAGCGATCTCGCTAGATGGCAGAGTAATCTGATCACATACGAAGTAACAAAAAGTTTATGTCATACAATGTTATAGGTAGGTATTATACACAGCTCAAACTCACTGTTACAAAAACCGTTGTTTTTGTAAGATAATTTATAGATACCTATAGGTACAAACTATAATATGACGGACACAATAATAAAACATCAGTGATTCACTTTGTACTCACTCCCTTCCCCGAACAGCAGTCCAATCTTTTGCCACGTGGACTCAATCTTCTCTCTATGGTTGTACAGAACATGGTTATGGTCATACAAGAACGGGTGGCGCTCGACTTCTTGTATAAACTTAATACGTAGATTAATATCTTCGTTCATTTTGAACTAAAATGCCTAAACTCTCAGCACGATGCAAACACAAACTAAATGCGGTGATGCGGTCACGGCAAGCGCGGCACGAACAACGAATGTCTCGCGTGATACATTTGTGTGTGTGTGAAGGCGAGGATTACATATCGCTGTCTCTTTCACTCATGGACGTTTCGTAATAAGGCTATCTCGTTTTGATATACCGCACCGCGCGATATGCCAGGTGCAGATCCGTGTGCGAGCGAGAGGTGTTGTTTCGTCTCGCTCCCACCGTCAATGGGCATAAGATAAACAGCACGTGTGGTATTATGGCGCGGCCGCGCGACTGACTTGTATTACGTGACGCATGAATGTGACGTAAGCGAATGCATTACTATTCGATTATTTGGCTATTTGATTACGGCTAAGGATGTTTTGGCACGTGGCCGAAACATTGGAACTGACATGGACGTATAAGTAACTGACATATGTCATACATGTCAAATGTATGACAAAATGTCATACATTGGTTTTAGACATTTTTGTTTCACGCTTACACTCTCATGTCAATGTCACCCATAATCAAAAATCCATAAATTTGGTATGTAGGTACAGAAGCTTATTGTTAAACAATATTATGTATTATTTTTTCATTGTGATAAAAAAAATTAATTTAATTTAAAATAAACTCTGTAAAAATTAAAATGTTACTCAAATCTAAAACTACATAATACCTACTTATTTTTAAAAAAGTTTCTTATTTTCCTATTCCTATATGAAAAAAGTACCTATCAATATCCATTGCGTACTTTTAAAAATCTAAATATACTTACATAGGGACAAGCAGACAAAAGCGAGTTTGTTTTAGGCTATTTAGTGATTATTATTCTCATACCTAAATTAGTATCTAGTATTTAGGTATGAAAACAATAAAACTTACGTATTATTTACTTTTTATAAGTCAAATAACATCTCTAATTGGGATGATGACTAAAAAATAATTTAATGTCCATCAGATAGATTAATGAAAAATATTGGATACGTATTTTTTATTTTGCCTCTTGTTCAAAAACTTGTAGGTATGCTATAATACGGATGATGACAAGGTATGAAAATGAAGAAAATAATTAGATAATAAAAAAATATAAGACCCGTATTTTTTGTTTTGTCGAAATAACAAGAAAATACTTAGATATAGCGCATTAAAGTTACGGAGTGGGGGCTAACTACGTCACGTTAGAGTATATTTTGTACTCTAACGTGACGTCATGTGACATTTAAAATCAATGTATCTTCGTAAGTTTTTGAACAAGAGACAAAATAAAAAATACGTATCCAATATTTTTCATTAATCTATCTGATGGACATTAAATTATTTTAGTCATCATCCCAATTATTGTAGTACTTCATCTAACCTTGCCGATATAATATGTAAACTTGTTACCTATCCTACATTGCGGTACATTTATTATCTTTTTTAAGGTAAGAGAAATGCACTTTTCCTTAAAATATTTACCAAACCCATTTCTCAGAGAAGCTAAAATATGCATTCTAGTGTTCTACCTACATAAGAATTTCTTACATGCATAGTTTTGCTCGCATGAAAAATGGTCACGATAAGTCCATAGCTTTATAAAATGGGTGTTTGCAAAAAGAAGACCATCCCACAGGATGAGGCGAAGTTTAAGCGGCATTTACATCGTCCTATTGGGATTTAACTATACCTACAGGGTTATTTGACATACATCAATACCTAGATACGTATAGTAGGTACTCGTATTGCTTAAATATAACAACTTTTTGTAAAGGGGGTCGTATAGAAATCACAAAAAAAAGCTAGCCTCGTATTAAAGTTTGTATGGATTTTATTTTTTGTGATTTCAATATCGCTCCCATACAAAAAATGTTACATTTGAGCACTACAACCTAGTATCTAAGATGTTGTTGATGTTTCAAATAACCCTGTATACAATGTGTTGATTTTACACTTGATCAATTGAATACGCCTTTAATACGACTATGACCCCGACCAAACCACAGACCAAACTATCGGCCGATAGAATATCTGTGGTTTGAGGGGTCTTGTAAAATTAGAGATCAAAAATAGATACAAAGAAAAAAATTTTTTTTACAAGTTTCACCGAAGCCGAAGCTTCAGTCGGTACCTAACTGCAAATAAGACACCTACTTGCAATTTTATAACTTTCTCTTCAAGCAAGCGTAAGTAGTATACCGCTGATAGTAGTTTCGTGTAAACCCCCCTTATCCCCATCACACCTATTCCACTTTATCGTACTACATCTAAACCTTCCCTAGTCGCTATAGGTACTTTTGACAAGACTTACACTTAATTCATCACATTCTATAAATATAATATGCTTATTTTGTAGCATAGTACTTGTACAATGTGTGTACAAAATTACTAGTTGCGTCCCCCAGAATACTCAGACCCGAGACAAGAAAGAAAAAATCATTTCCTAAATTTACCCCCCCGGTGACGTAACTCGGAACCATTGGATCATCGGGGCTATAAGCCATTGCGCTAAAGATGCCGTCGAACGTGGCAAGCAACTTTAACGCGAAACATTTCAACATAGAATCCTATAACGCACATGCAAAGTTTTTATCACCATGTAGAGTATATACGAGACACCAAGATTCCCTCGCCTATATATTCCCGCCATCATTGTCCCCGTCGCCTCCTCCAGGACGATGATGATCCCATAATTCTTATAGCAGTCGCCATGTTAGCCGCTGCCGAACAGCTCGCGACACGAAACACTATACGTCGTTCCGTCCCCGCCGGCAGGGATCCGTGCCCCTTAGCTTCCGCGTCCCGATCGCGAAACCGGCCCGCAACCGGTCGCCCTCTCCTCAAAACAGGGTCCGTAGATACCCTCCCAGCAACGCCCTAACCGAGCCCCAGATGGGTTGCGCGCCACTGTGTTTTTTTTTTTTTTTTTTTTTTATATAATCTGTTTTACATGTTCTGTTTTTCTAATATTATATAAATTCTGCAAGTATTTAATTTGATTGCGCTAAGTTGGTTGCCTGCTAGAGGATACAGGCGAAAGAACTAATGTTGTGTTGTTTATGTTTGATTGACTCTTTTTAATTTTTGCACGATGGAGGTGACAAGTTTGACGAAACCGTCAGTGGCCTCCTCACTCTTTAACTGCTCTATTAATTGAAAGGGTTCTACTTTCCTATGTGAGCATATCGATTTGTATTTTTCTCGTTCGTAATCGAAAATGTGACACGTTCTTAACAGATGATCGATATCTTGAACGGAAGAATCATCACACGGGCAACGGTTGTTATTGCAGATTTTGAATCGTTCAAGTTAGGCTTTATGATACCCGTGCCCGGTGAGAAATTGGGTAAGTTCGAACGTCATAGGAACTTGTTTCCTAAAGAGAGCGACTTCGTCGATGGATCGAAACCACCTTTTTGTACCTTGCCCTTGTGTGTACGTGTTGAACTCGTTCGACCATTCGGTGCGCATGCGCTCTTTGATTATTTTCTTGGCATACGAGATCGGGAACTCATTCAGTACAGTCGGAGTCCTGCCGGTTGCTGCGCTCTTTGCAGCTGCATCCGCCATCTCGTTGCCACTTATGCCTATATGGGCTTTAACCCAGACAAATTTAAATCCAATACCGGTCTCTTGACAACGATACAGATTTTTATGTATATTGTTAACAAGCCTATGAGTATTGCTTCTATCGGCAATAGCGTTGATAGAAGATAAGCTGTCTGTGAAAATGGTAAAATCTGAGGTCCGATTTTTAATGGCCCAATCGACTGCTCTGTCTATGGCAAACAGTTCCGTAAGGAAGACTGAGGCAGCTCTATTAATGCGGTATTTCTTAATGAATGTTTTGTCTTGATGAAAAATGACAGCAGCTGCTCCAGTCTCACCAGTATCTAATTTGCTGCCGTCGGTAAATATATTAGTAGAGGAATGTGTCATGAAGGATTCGACTTCGTCTGTGCTAGTGGCTTGCTCGGATTGGATGGACTGCCTATGGGCCGGGTGGAGTAATTCCTTGACAGGAGCGTTACGGTGCAATGGTATGTCCTCAGGTAAGTCCGTCAAGACTGTGTTGCTTAACTTTCATAGGGGTAAGAGCCTTCCGCTCCCCCGACAGGCCAGTGATTGGCAACAAGAAGAAAAAAAGGTATGTCGGATCGCGGTGTCCGAGCACGCTTACCTAGATCGGAGGAAGTACTTCCACTTTTAGGAAAAAGTCTGGGAACAGATTCTACATGTAACAAAGCGAACCCAGCAATACCCATTAACGACACGAGGCCACAACAGTGCCACAGCACGTGCGCATTATTTACATACAAATTACATAACCCATACTAATGATACTAATGTTATTACTCCGTAGGTGGTTCGACCGCAAGTGTCTCGCTTCAAATTACAAAAACTACGGCAACCGGAGCTCTTTAATTAGCAGACACCAGCTCAACACAGCTTAACAGGATGCCTCACACAACCGCATTGGGGAAAGCAGAGGAATACCAACCGTGTGCATTGGAGATAAGCCACTAATTACCGGTGCGTTAGTTGGAAATGGAAGTTAAAGGGGCTATTTCACTAGGACTCTGTAACCACCATTGCTTTACGTCTGTTCAGAGCTATTTATGCAGAGCACTGAACGTTACCTCTTCAAGGGCGTTTCAGACTAATTTGAGACGAGGTTTCCGTTTAGTTTCTGGTTTAGTAAGTAAAGACTCGGGTAAGTCGGGTATCTATTCGACATCAGACAGTCCTTATACCAAAGTATGTAACTTAAGCTCTTGCATTATGGAAATCACCAAGTGACCGGCAAACAATGGATTTTCTGTTGTCTTGTTTCTTGGCAGCCAAAGGCTTAATAACTACACACGGAACCAGTGCTTCATCTTTAGATTTTTGCTACGAATATTATAAATGGAATGAGAAACATATTTGAGAAGCTTTTTTTATACTAGCACAACATAGCAGCTTCCTTTCGCATGTTGGAAAGAAAGCTCAAGTCGCCCTGACACCGAGCGGGAGACTTCAGCTTCCAGTCAGTGACCACAGCTGGCCAGTAAGGCTCATAACTTCTCATTACTTTCTCCTAAATCAAAAACACATTATCAGTCATCCTACATCAAATATTAGATGGATGCTTTCGAATTTCGATTGAATACAGGATGTGTTACATTTACATCCTGTATTTTGGGAACGGCGATGTCGCAACTTTTACTGTGTGATTTAGATCGCTCATACTCGTATATATCTTGTTTGGCATGACGCAAGACATGTAGTTCATTCGCAAATGCGTGAAAGAATTCTGGAGCTTATAAATTCGCAAACACTCGAAGGCAAGGATTTTTGCAACAATTTTATAACAGCATGTTTCAACAAAAAAAAAACGTCATATACCTATGGTGACAATGGGACCAACTAGGAAGTACAGCCTTTTAAACAAAAAAATTATATAGAATAGAATTTTCTAAATCAGTTCATAAGCCTCGCAAATAATATATGGTAAAAAAATTCAGTCGAATTGGGAACCTCCTCCTTTTTAAAGTCGGTTAATAAAATCGGTCACAAACACAAGAGGAAGTGACCCTGTAAGTACCTCAGCCCAGTTGTTTTCTATAAAAATAAGGATTAAATGAACTTACATCTTTTGCTATAGTTAGTATGGAGTACGATAAAATGCTTACGGAATGGACCGTCAGCATTTTATCGTCCCTTAACATTGAGAATTTAGAGGTTTCAAGCTAATAGGTTGGGCTACTGGTCGAGACAATGGCATTAGGATTTCAAAGAAACGAGCTAAGATGGCAATTGGCAACTTCCTAACTAACATTATAAAAGTGGTTTGTTTGCTGCGCTTACTTATATACAGGATTTTTTCAAATCACTATCCAACTTTTTTCTGAGCATTAGGTATCGTTAATAGAACCCATTTCGGTAAAAAAGTGTAGATCATATTTTTAACAAAATTCATTGGTCCGAATTTTCGACATTTTGCATTTGAATTTGTAATGCTATGTCAATATTTTAGTACGGAAACTATAAGAAAAAACACGTATAAAATATAGTAATTTTCGCGATAGATTGTAATATCAAAATTGAATTACCAACCCGCCGGCCGAGCGTGGTAATTAAGAAAAATCCCCTACATGACAATTGTCACTTTTTTTTATAAATAAATAAATATTAGACAACTTCACATACATTGCTCCGATCCCAAAGTAAGTAGCTTAAGCACTTGTGTTATGGGTATCAGAACAACGAAGGTACCACAAATAAATACTTAAATACAAATATAAACACCCAGACACGGGACAAACACAAGTGTTCATCACACGAATGTTTGTCCCGGGTGGGAATCGAACCCACGACCCTTGGTTCAGAAGGCAGGGATCACTACCAATTGAGCTACCGAGCCAGTCTTTTAGTCAGTTATTGGGTAAGGATTATGTCTAACACACTGAATATTTTGCAGGCTGATGATGATGATGTTGATAATTCACATCATTTATGACCATAAATTATGTCGCTAAAGACCTCAAACCCTGCATCCCAGTGAAACAAGATCCACCACGTATGACTGTCTCCCAATTAACGCGTTCTTTATCTCCACGTTCCGTTTCATTTGATCCACACTGACAATTGTGATTTTAAATGATCGCAATTAGCCCGTAGGTACTAAACTCCTTTAAAGGCGGTTGACGCGGGAAGCTAAGTTAATCTCCCCCCTCCCCCTTTCCATTCGTTAGATTCAAGTCCGGATAACCGAGTTGCTGGTATTAATGACACCGACCGCTGGTAGATTTCGTTTCTTCGTTAGGTTCAATTGTGATATTATGAGCATTGATACCCAGGCCCGCCGCAAGCGGGCGTGCAAGGCGTGCAACGCACGCGGGCGGCGCATTCAGGGGGGCGGCAAATCAGACAATCATCGACTAAAATTCAGACATTGTCACCTCACAATACTAAAAAGATTATCCTTATAAAAATAATATGATGAACGGCGCCCAAATATTTCTTTTATATCGTAGCATTACATAGCGCCATCTATTGAAATTTATGAGAACAAAGTTAATCCGTATCGTGCTCGATGTGAAATAGGGAAATCCCACAGATATCAGGGGAAATCCCCTTAAAACTATATTCTCATTTTTTTGTTTTTATTTATTTAACACAAATGCGAAAGTGATGTGAGTGAACAACAAACTTCAATTCAATTGTTTTGTTATATAGCCCTAATGTGAGATCCGGAAACGGTCCAGGGTACTTAAAATTAATAATATTCTGTATATTTTTGTGCGAAGTGTAACTAACTATAAAAATAATTTAGAAAATTATTTATATTATCCGTCGGCGCAAAAAATCATAATTATGTTAAGTGTATTTGTTTAATTAATCAGCATATGGGCGCATTCATATAAACAGCAGGTATTCATGTAAAATTTAAAGGTAAGGTAAGGTAAAAATCTTTACTTTTAAGTATTTTACTGAAAAAACTTAAAAGTAAAGATTTATAAAAAAAATGTATCAAAATTAATACAGAGTGTAACAAAAGTAACTTAAGTAACGAAAGGGGGATATTCCACCTAATCAATACGAACAACTTTTACTATGGGGTCAACTCTGAAGTCGCGAAAAAAAATTAGTTATTCCATTACATTTGTGTGCAGTAGGTATGAACATCTTTTTTTTCGCAGTAGTATTGTCATTATTATTGTGATTTAAAGGGTATTTTTTTCTGTTATACAGCTTAAGAGTGAAGATTTATAAAAACAATATTAAAATTATACCTATACAGGGTGTAACCAAAGTAACTTAAATCCCCAAAGTAACTTAAACTTCTACACATAAATACGAACAATTTTTACCATAGGGTCAACGGTGAAATCGCGAAAAAAAATAACTATTCCATACAAAATGTATGGAAAAGCCGATTTTTTTTTCGCGATTTCAGTGTTGACCCCCTAGTAAAGGTTGTTCGCAATAATGGGTGGAATGATCGACCCCTTTTGGGATTTAAGTTACTTTTGTACAACCGTAAGTATACTAAACTTTTTCAAAAAAATCCAGGAACCGTAAAAAAGGAAAAAAATTTAAGGAGCTCAATTTCGACGGCAAAAACGAGAAAAAGATACAGAGAAAAAAAAAACTAGCGGGGTCTCTTGAGAAATTTTTTAGCAAACCAGAAAATAGGGACTCTGAATGTCAATAGAATGTTGTCGTACTTAATACCTATACCTACCTACATAATATGTATAAACTGCACCTTTCTTGCCTTCATTTTTTCATTTAATGTCGTATTAGTGTATCTATCTTGTATAAAATAACTTAATATAACATAGTTTTTCACTGTACAGCATTTTTTTTCACATTTTTATAAACACCTAGGTTTTGTAGTTAGATAGGGGCGGCACGATAGGAATTGCACACCGGCGTTCAAACCGCTAGCGGCGGGCCTGTTGATACCAGTCTTGTTCCAAGAATAAATTAAAGTAAGTCTTATTCTGCGACTATTAGTCTTTTTGTTGGGTCGTGGGTTCGATCCCCACCCGGGACAAACATACGTCTGATGAACATTTGTGTTTGTTCCGTGTCTGGGTGTTTATATTTCTATTTGAGTAGGTATATATTTGTGGTATTTTAGTTCTTTTGATAGTCACAACCCCCCTCAAGCTACTTACTTTGGGATCGGAGCAATGTAAGTATGTAATATTGTTGTCTGATATTTATTTATGTCCCCGCTAAATAAAATATGTTTCCAGATAGGTATAAAGTACTATTTATCATAATCAAGTTTATCATTTTCCGAAATATATATTATGTCACCGGAAAATAGCAAGAATCGTAAGTTGATCAATTTCCTAGGTAGTTGATTAACTTTCGGAATATAACAAACGGTAGTTGAAATGTATTATTTAACGCAATGGATTTCAGTTAGTTGATCAAATTACGGTAGCCTGACAGTCATTTAATACTTTACGATTTTGACACAAGTAAAATCGTCCTCAAATGGGCCAATCGTTGCTCAATGTACTATTTAACGGTGCACTATTACCCGTATATTAATACACTGTTCCCTGATTGGTTGCCGGGATAACGCTACATGAGCCATTGAACCAATCAACGTTTACCTCACCTTCGTCGGATGATTTTACGGCAAGACCCCGTAAAATGATCAATTTACTAAAATACATACGTTAAATAATACATTTCAACTGCCGTTTATTATTTTCCGGAAGTTAATCAACTACCTAGGAAATTGATCAACTTACGATTCTTGCTATTTTCCGGTGACATATATGCCAATCATGATCATTTGAGGATTTTTAGGTGAACTTCATAATGTATCTACCTACATTTGCCTTCGACTGTACAACAAATCCTAGTTGCAGATTATTATAGAAACAACGTGGTGCCTCGAAGTGGTAATAATGTTCCTCATGAACGTATCCAGGCAGCTATTTACATTTACTGTTTTGGCACTGCTTCCTTGGCCTGTAGTGGGTACACCAGGGCCCAATTCTGGCATAATGCACATATGACAAGTTAGCGCAAGTATGTTGTATTCTTTTTTAAGTTAAGTGCTAGGATAGATAATAATTGTTCAATCCTGGTAAAACACACTTTTTTAAATTGACTCACATGCAAAGATTTCTGAAGGTTAGGTAACCTATATAGGTCTAGGTCTTTTCCCTGGTATTTGGTATAAATAAAATACTATGCACCTACATAGTATTTTATTTTCCAGGGAAAAGAATAATGATAGTTTAATTAATTATACTCGTATAAATGTTCAGACGTCAAATTTTTTATAAAATAAGTTTCAAAAATTCTCATTGTTTCGGTATTGGTGAAAAGAAATGGTTCGAAGTCAAAGGTATTTCGCAATTTTCAAGTTTTATCATAACTTTACCGATCTCAGTTCAAAATTGTAGATATCGTAAAATATTATTCTTATAAAAATAAATTATGAAATAGGTATGACACGAACTTTTTAATCACTATCCACATTTTGAAATGAAAATCTGTAGCGAAGATCACTTTATACGTATTTTTTCTTTTAGTACCTATCACTTAGTACATAAATACGAAGATAATCGATCGACGATCTACAGTATTCTTAGTGTAACTATTTATTAATCTGTGGAACAGGTACAATCACGATGTACGTCAGAATAGGCCCCCACGAGAGCGATATTGCGCCACTCAGCGGCCCACTAATTGTGTCGTATGACCGTTATACTGGAAATAGTTCGTTTTGTTTCCGCTTAACAAATTTCAGGAAGTCTATAGCATAAGGACATAGAGGTAGTAGTTATATACAGAGTCTTTTTAAAATATTCAGTCGTCAAATAAAAGTTTGACACAGCATAGTGGCCCAAGTCGCTGCGGTGGACAAGTAATCAGATCAATCACTCGGCAATTGCTACCGCCATATTGCGTTATAGGATTGTAAGGACTATCCAGTGGTTCCGCAAAATTGTTCTGGTAGACACCCAGCCATTAGTAGAACTCTTGTTCTTTGAAATGGACTATGCTACTCATCACGATCATCAGCCTTCAAACGCCCACTGGTGGATATAGGCCTCCCTCAAAATTCGCCTTAGTAGTAATTTGGCATGCGGGTTAGTGGCCGCATTACATTTTATTTGTACCCAGGTAAACGCTGCTGCCCGTTTCCTGATATTCCCTTAGTAGTCTTCTACTAAAACCCACGGCATGAGATGGGGGGGGTCCTATTCTAAATCCGGAAACCTCACAGACGACTATACTATTAAACGGATAGAATCGAAAGACTATAATAATAAACGGAAAGAGAGGTAGGGCATAGCTAATCTTCGCTTGAATTAAGCCGCCCGTCCGGGGAAGGACCCTATAGAATACCGAAGCCAAATCACCTCCGGGTCGTGTTTCTGCCGGTGAATAGGGTTCCCGGAGCTCATGGGAGGTTTGGGTTGGGCCGGAATGGCGGTGGCAACTGACAGGTAACTGACCAGTTATTTGCCCTTTGTCACAGCGACTGTTGTGAGAACGTCACTAATTTATTAACGCAGTTATTAAGTGTCAATAAATTAGTGACGTAATAGGGACGCGGCTAGTGAGCCGCGTCCCTATTGTCCCTATTCTATTTGTCAATGACAATGTCTATGTGTCTGTGTCATGGGGCGTCTACACTGATGTATACCCATCCTGCTGTATCGTGTCTTATAACAACACAAGTGTTCCCTGCCATCCTGTCGTCTTACAGCGACTTAGGCTTCTCTTGCGCTTTCCATCAGACTAGGGAAGCCATTATGTCGAGCTACTATAAAAAAAAAGAATCTCCTACGGCACCTTTGTCAACAGCGTCGCCTTCTCCTTTCATCTTCCATGCTTGAATCCCGTGCCGAACCCGGAAACGGTGTATCCAACTGGGCGTACACACTAAATCTTCACCAAACCGTTTAGCGAACTCGTTTGCTTTCCCTTGAAATATCGGCCCATTTATCACCACGTTATTCGCCCTTTGACATTTAAACCACTTCAACAACGCCTTGTCAGTCTTCGTATACTTCGTTGTCCTAGCCCGTTTCATTTCCAAACAATTTCTGTCATAAAGACTCTTGATTTTCTCCCTCTCTCTCCAAATGGTTGAAATCGTTGAGTGTGACACACCAAACTCTTTAGCCAAATCTTTGTTTGGAATTCCACTATTCAGCTTTGTAATGATATACGATTTTTGTTCTATATTAAGCTGTTTTCTTTTTGCTTGCGACATTTTAAATGTTTCACGTTATCTTAACAATATTTGCGTGCGTCTTGTGTGCAGGCAAGCAACGTACTGACTGTAGCGATATTAACAATCTCCGACCTTGTACGAATAGTGATTTACAATGGTCCTTAAAGTCAACTAGTTAAGGTTACATTTACAATGATAGCCATTGACCGGATAGGCATTTAAACTCGTAGATAATACAGCTGAGACCGGTTATAACGACCGACTCGAGTGCGATATTACGTTTTAGCGACCATTGAGGTCAAGCGACATTAAATCTAAGTCCCTAGAATTTAAAGCTTAATTTAGTACAAAATTCAGGTGGCTATAGCGACTTTTTTGTAACACCCGAGTTCGGGCATAGCGACTGTTTTTAGGGTTCAAATAGTAAAAAACGGAACCCTTCTATCAAATGACGATCTATCGTCATGTCTGGCTGTCTGTCTGTCCGTCCGTATGTCACAGCCACTTTTTTTCGAAACTACTTATAAGAACTATACTGTTTGAATTTGGAAAATAAAAAAAAAACATTTAAACATGTGTATGGAACCCCTAACATTTATTGCATGTGAATGAATAAATGAATTTCATGAAATCATTCATTTTCATCAGACCTATACCTACGTGTGGGGTATCTGTGGGTGGATTTGTCTTCAAAAATGATATTCCGGTTTCTAATACTGAAAACTGAATGATTTGCACGAAAGACGCTTCCCAATTCATAGAATGTGTCCCATCTTACTCCTAAAATAAGATAATGATAAAACTAAAAAAATATAGTATAGCATGTACGTACATTATCATACAAATTACCAGCGAAAATTGGTTCGAACAAGATGTAATAAGTAGATGATATCGTAAATCACAATTATCTTTCATTCAATCTACTCAAACATTAAGATACATTTCAAATTATGTTACTTTGCTACTACGAAACCCTTAATGTCGAGCGGTCAAGTGCGAGTCCGACTCGCACTTGACCGCTCGACATTAAGTATTTTTTAATGAATCATCTGTAACAAATTCCTAGAAATCCCATGCAGATATTGCAACCGGAGTTGGCCGCCGAGGACACAAAGATTCATTTGTTTCACAAAGAATTCTAATCTTTTGTTTACATCCACACAGATGGTAAGCGAATGTGTAGACATTGACCTTTTGTTTATACATAGATATCAGGTAAGTAGGCAGGTAAGCGTGCACTAACACAAGTACTTAATCTATTTCATTACATAGTACGAGTACATATAAAAGAAAGTTGCTTTTTTCTGTCCCTGGTTGCTTATATCTTTAAAACTACGCAACGGATCTTGATGCGGTTTTTATAGATAGAGGGATTCAAGAGGAAGGTTTATGTGTATAAATATGCATATAGTATTGCACCGGTGCGAAACCGGGATGAAGCGCAGTAATAAATAAAAATAAAACGAAAAATAGGACCTGTGCCACACTGGGCCACACAGCGTCGCGCCGTCTAGCCCCAAACTAAGCCGAAGCTTGTACTATGAGTACTAGTAGACCACTGATAAACTTACTAAGATACTTTTTTGTTATAAATAAATACATTCTACTTATAGATAGAAAATTTATATATTATAGAAATACCCAGACCAATACAAACAGTTCGTGCACGCAAATGTTTGGACTGTGCTGGGATCGAACCAACGAATGTATGTGATGTCCGATATATTATGATATGTTCCACCAGGTGGGGATCGAACGACACTGTTTCAGAAGTCAGAGTCACTACCAAATTTTCCACCGAGCAGTCGTAGAACCAACTGATTTTTCGCGTTTACCGCACAAGTAACCATTATAAGATCGGTTAACTGAGCTCCTAGTGCAAAGATCAGTCTAATTTTAGTCTGGATATATTTAATTGGTGCGTCTACGACATTTATTTATCCTCTCACTAATTAACCGAGTATACTCCCACAAGGCTCAAAATTCCCATTATTCCACTCCCTGTACATGACGTAACGTATTGTAAATAGAGATGTGCAGAAAGTATCGATAAATATTGATGTCGATGAATATGTAATCAATACAATCAATGTTTAGGAAATTAACCGAATACATTTATTTATTCATATTTATTTAAAAGGATCAGTCATAAACAAACTAATTAGGTGTAATTAATTCGTGGTGTGTAGCTGATTTTCACACGAACGAACGAATTGATTTTCTTTTGTATCTAGAATTCCGGGAGTTTAGGGGTTAATGAGGTTATACTTACAAGATACACTTGGTCACATAGAAACACTGTTTTCTTGGTACCAAATATCGCAAACAATCGATCCGAGATCTATTTAGCCTCGCTTAGTTTCATCAAATAAACGCCAATCAGATGTTAATGTTTATATCGCTTCATCAGACGTCTATTCTATAGGCTATTAATGAACCAAATAGGGTACCAAATTTGTACATCAAAGCCCCATGATAAAAGAAAGTAATTAAATAGACCGACTATATCGGCCCCAATGAACGAAGCAAAAGTTTA
Source organism: Conogethes punctiferalis (assembly GCA_031163375.1). Lineage (NCBI taxonomy): Eukaryota > Metazoa > Arthropoda > Insecta > Lepidoptera > Crambidae > Conogethes > Conogethes punctiferalis. The sequence continues at coordinate 13,277,052 of CM062086.1, read as the reverse complement.
ATTACAGTTCTAAATTGGTACTTTTTAAATAAAAGTTTATTTTAAAAACCTACATCGAAAGTCGGTACTAAACCACTTATTCAATTGGGAATTACCTATTCAAAAAGTTGTAGTAATTACTACGTGTGTGTAATAAAATGCTTGTGAACAGTAAGTTGACTGGGCCGGTGGCTCATTTCGTAGTTACAGCTGTCTTCTGAACCAAGGCAAGGGCCATGAGTTCGATTCCCTTCAAGAAAATGATTCATGTAACACATTGGACATTTTGTTTGTTTCGTGGTGCAGATGTTCTCTTTTCCTTCACTCTCGTAATCCGACGGGACGATGGTTTGCCATGAATGAAGAGAGATCAGGCCCTTTAGTCCTTTAGGCCATGCTGTCGTATCATCATTATCAATTAATAGAAAAAGCTAGTACTTAACACATTTGCGCGGTGCGGCGGGCCGGCAGCCATTTTGTCAACCCTAGTAGTATAAAAAAAAAACATTTTGGTCCGATCCGGTATTTGAACCCGCGATGTCTTGGTTCTTAGTTGTCATTTACTTCCACTAGACCAAAAATGTAGTCAAAAAATATAGTACATACCACAAAAAGCATAGTTCAGTGTGAAATTTCGAAAATATCGATACATTTTGTCGATAGTTTCATACCGCACAGCTGTACCAAATACCGCACAATGTCCTCGCAAGCCGACTGCGCTTAATTTTACTGCTCTAATAAAATGTGACACTAACGACTAAAATAATAGTCACTACGCAAATAAAGCTAAGGACCTCGACATACAAGTTAACTGGATTACTTGCTATACCGGTATTATTCAGCAAATAAGTACTTACTTGAGCTATCAGTTTACCTAATATTATAGGAAATAAAGAAAGAAAGCAAGTTTATTTGCCGAAAAGCCAGCGGCGTAACGCACAGTTTCATCTGAGGCCCATAAGGTCCTTAAAGGAGATATCATGACTAGGATGTTTAACATAGCCAAGCCACCGGGAAATTTATTGTATTCTTATTTCTTAGCTATAGGCATATCGAGTACCTTAACCAAATTCAAAAACAAGTTGTCGCAATTTTGTTTATGAAACCACCGTTAATGATATCAATATAAATCAAGCTAAAAGAAAATAACTAACCACGCTTAAAACATTTGATCCAACTCATAAATAACGAACGTTGGATGTACATACATAATAAAATCTATAATTTGGGTCCGTCCATTAAAATTCGTCCAACCATTATTTTCCCGGCGCGTCAGTTGAAAACATAATAACATGTCATTACTTCATCCTTTAAGCTCGGACGGGTGTAAAAATGTAACGCATTTTAATACTAGAGAACGTGTTTTTATAATTAATCAGTGCTTTAGACGCTGGCTGCGTACCCCTAAAATGAAAAACAGCCTAGGGAAATCAGAGCAAACAGTGACATTATGTTTGCGAAGACTCTAAAGTAAATAAAATACTTAGGTAACGAACAAGCAAACTTTCCAGACTAATGCTCGAAAATAGGGAATTTCGCAGAAGCCAAAACCTTTCTCCTCGCAACTGTCTCTCGGCAAACGTAGTGTTCCTACAGGCGTCCATGCCCTCAGGCCAGGCGGGGCGACGATTTGTTTACGCAGGATGGCTGGCAAGTGCTGGATACGGGAAGCCCAGGATCGGCAAAGTGATGAACAATAGGCCTGTTGCCGTAAATAATGTAATTAGTCCGTCTTTATCATTGTTCTAAAATAAAAGACCCGTATTTTTTCATTTGATAATCAGACCAAAAATGACAAAGATATAGCCCGTTATAATTACGCGTGACGTCAAAGAGTGGGAGTTTTTTCGCCACTGAGTGACCTCAAAGACCCCCACTCCTACATTTTGATGCCTTGTATCTTTGTTATTTTTTGTTTAAATGAAAAAAGGAAAAATATGTGTCCATTATATTTTTATAATCTAAAATACGGACTAAATTAAATGCAATTATTTTTACCCTGGAGGGAGACATCCCTATTGGAGAAGCCTCTGTTCAGTAGTAGAATGCGAGAGGCTGATGATGATATTGAAAATACTTTACAGACCTTTAATACGTGGTTTTTACCTACATATTTAATTTTCAAGGGTCCGCATCTCCGGCTTCGAATATGTCCACACTGTCCAGTGCCATGATTACAGAAGAACTGACAATGATAAATACCTACTCGTTAAAATACGTTTGTAAAATAGATATGTAAGTATGCTTTTTCTTTGTAAATAAATACATACCATATTTTACATAGCAAATACCCAGACCAATACAAACAGACACGCTCATGCACATAAATATCTATATAGGTACCTTGCCGTATTTGAACCCGCGACCAAAGTCCCAGACGCAGCTTTGGACTAAACTGCTCGTCGGTCATTTGGGTATTACTTTAAATCCGCGTTACAAAACCCTGCATTCCAAAGAGGTTGCTTTCCAAAAAAATCTCAAGACCTTTAAATATGTTTTCCCAAAGTTGTTTATTTTCACGCCGATTTCCCCGAACTTAACAGCGACGATCCGGCATCCGATAATGTGACGTCTAATGAACGGCTTTAATTAAAGATTATTTACACTGTCGGGTACAAAGAGGCGACTCAAATCAGTGGGCCGGCGACGCAAATAGCCAATCGGTGTGTTCCGCACCGCCGACTGAGATAATTAACCGAAATTCTTAATTGCAGCCTTATTGATTCCAGAGTAAATGAAGGCTCCATGTGAGCGTTCTGAGTAGAGAGGTTAAAGACATGACATGTTGAATTAGCTCGAGTAGCACTTACTGTGAGGAATTAAATTGGATTCGAGAGCGCTTGGTTCGAACGCTTTGTGTCACTATGGTGGTAATACACTGCTCGCGAGCGTATTTGTGTATGTGCTACCACAGTGCTTGCAATAGCATTTAACACTGTAGTATGTACAAAAACTAAGTACTACTTACTTGTGATCGTGTTTACCGCTCTCCTGTATTGGCTTGGCTTACACAGCCATGAAACCCGCTATCGCCCTACCTGACTCTGCTTGTTTGGTCGGTAATATACTAAAACGCCTTCATCATCATCATCAGCCTATTGCAGTCCACTGCTGGACATGCCTCTGCAATTATTTGCCACTTAGGACAAACATCTGGAGGATATACCCATAATCGGCACGCTGGGCAGGCGGGTTGACGATCGCAGGGCGTAGCTACTCGCTCCGGTGACGCTGCTGCCCGTCATCGGTCTGCTGTATTTAGCTACCCTTCAATTGTAATGGTTATACCCCCACCAGTCGGCTGCCAGCGCCTCGTTTGTTATTCAGTAGGATGCACCAGGGGCAGGTGAAGTTACTAAAAAGCCTATGGTGTACAAAAAATTTAAAATATCATCATCATCCTTCATTAGCATCTTGTAGTCCACTGCTGGATTCACGGTAACAATACGCGTCTCTAACTGTACGCCACTTTGCTCGATCCTGGGCTTCTCGCATCCATCTCTTGCCAGCCATCCTGCCAAATTATCATTCTTCCTGGCCTAAAGGCGTCCTACACTACGGTTGCCGAGGAACGGTATCCAAAACCTCCACCAACACATCCAGAACAAGTTTACCCCAACGGTTGTCAGCGCAGAATATTATTATACTTCATCATGAGCCTATTGCAGTCCACTGCTGGACATAGGCCTCTCCAGTTGTTCGCCACTTAAGGCAAACATCTGGAGGATATACCCATAATCGCCACGCTGGGCAGGCGGGTTGGCGATCGCAGAGCGTAGCTTCTCGCTCCGGTGACGCTGCTGCCCGTCATCGGTCTGTGGTATTTAGCTACGCCTTCAATTGTGATGGTTATACCGCCACCAGTCGGTTGCCAGCGCCTCGTTCGCTATTCGGCAGGATGCACCACGTGCAGGTGAGGTTGGCTTGGAGCGAAAAGATGATGGGTCGCTCCCTTACATCCCATCCCTTACATTATTATACTTATTATACTATTAGTCTTTCCTTTGATCTGTGTAAGAAAAATTGTTACTAAATTCTTTTTTAATAAAGCAAAGACTAAAAAACGATCACTGAACTAACCGAGAATGTAAATGTACCTCCTATATTTTTGTACCATAATCATGTCAATACAAAGTAGTAAATTGTTACCGTGAATGCCAAGCGAAATGGCCAAGAGCTTAACTCCACTTTTAAACCCCGTAAGTATCCGTTAGAGCAGACATATCACAGATAGTTGCAACGTTTATGGTGACCTATAACGCCTATAATGAGCACGTACCACGAACATACAATTCAAATCGGTTATCGACAGCCGTCTCCCGTTGGTATCCGAGACCCACTTATACCATTTCTCACGGACATAAAAATACCTGAAAGATTTAAAAAGTTTATTGAGGATATCGTGCAGTATCAATGAACACGGTAATTCACAATGTTCAGCAAATAAACTCGCTTGGAAAAAGTTTACGAGACGCTATTAAAAGAGCAAATGGTTTATGCGTGTGATAGAATAAGAAGAAAAAAATCTAGACGTAGATAAACAGAGTTACAAAGCGTTCTCCCATTAAAAGTGGCGGATTGTTGTAGGTACCTGTTCTCTGAATAGTACACGGAGGCTGGTGACTGGCAACTTTTTGTCCACAGACTATTGTGATGCAATTTAACGGGACCGACCAGCCTGGCGCGGAAGACGTAATTTGATCTAACATCGAAGATATCTAATTGGTAACGGCGATGCGCAATCGAACCGACAAAAAACATCGTAAACACAATCTCACCCAGAGAGTTAAGGCCTGCATTCTTCAATGTCGCACGAGGTAATACATTTCGACTAACTAAATTAGCACTTGAGGCATTGAACAATTTACCATTGAAAGGTTTGACATTCAATTTTCTGACTGATAAATTCGCGGTGTTATCGAGTGGAGTTTCGATAAGTCCCAAACGATCCGGCCATTACTTTAAAAAGCGGCTTGCTATAAAGAAGTCTTCACAATGGGCCTTAAATTTCGCCGAGAGGTCAGCGGGCAACGCTCTCGTAGATTCTGCTTAGTCAGTCGCTCTAATTACACCTTGCTCAGATCGGCCACTGATTACATCAGTACTTGTTCTTCCATTTGTCTAAACACACTTCACAACAGCGTTCGTGTCAATGTACAACATTTATCCGGTTGTGTTTGTATACTGCCTCGTAGCAGCTGCTGTGTTGACCTACATACGTATTTGGACAAAAGCTATTTTGATTACTATTAGATACCATTATTAGGAGCACTTATTATTTCCAATATCTCTTACGTCAATGAACGATTTATTGTTCCAGGACACATTAATAGTAGACTGTTATTTCCAATATTATTAGGTACGTCATTATCATTCAACATATTTTTAGTTTTCTTACAATTGGCCAATTTTCTATTAGATACAAGTTCGGTTTAGTTTACAGTAACTATTTATTAAGCTTGGAATTACAACCTCTGACATAAGTATCCAAAAGCGCGGGATCAGAAACGTGAAAGTCTAGTTCAGTCTAGAATACGATTAAACTTTCTCTCCGTCCCAGCGTTTCCTAGAGCCAGAATATGAGTGCCTACGTAATAAAAAAAAATTAAACGTTTTTCCCGTTACGCTTGATAAGCAAATGACATTAAAAGAATACAGAAGAAGAATCTAAGCTTATAGAATATGCAAATGTTGGGATGACCTATTTTTCATTAAACAATGTTAAAATAAGCAACTATAAATAAATGACAGCAACTTACAACTGTCAGTAAATACATTAGGTACAGTTGTGCGGTGTTGGATAACGCTTAGCTTCCATATGAACCCAACTTAAGCAAGTGTCAAGACAACACTTTATGGGCCGACAGAGCTAAAGATTGTAGCTATCAATTAACAAATTATCCAAGACGTTATTTATTGTACGTAACTGTAGATAATATCCGGCGATTACCCAGTTCGCACTTGCCCCTTGTAAAAGATACGTCTATAAATACCACTTTACCCTTTCATTCTGAAGAATGGGCTTAATAATGACCCGGCAAAAAAACTAAGAGCCGGTAATTGTGACATTGAAATAGTGAAACAAACGTTCTGGTGTCTCCATTAAATCGAAAGTTCTCGGGGGAAATTCTTGTACACGTGATAGCAGAGGAGAACGCAACGTATTTGATTATATATGCTCTTATAGGGATTCCTGCGGACAATAGCACACGAGCACACGGCTTCCATCCATTCATCAATGCTTCTACAGATATTTATTTAAGTGTACGTAATTGCCCGGCGTACCGAACGGCTATTTATTAACCAATCGAATCGTCCTGAAGCCGAATAATAAATTGGATTTGTCTCAACTAATTGGTGCACTCTTCGCTTGTTCGATCTGAAGTGAAGGCAAATTGAGGCACTCTCGGCACCATGCTCGATGGCACTCGAGCCTCGTGGAGCGAGCTCCGTGCCAAATTGGCCAGGCCCTTTATGATTAAACTGAACAACATAATGCCTTATCTATTTACCGAATTACGCTCCGTGGATCTGCGGAATTGGATGATGTCTTGATGTTCTCATTCACGAATGTTATTGAAGGGCTGGAAGATGCTATTTCTGGTGGAGAGAATCGTTTGTCATTGTTTAATGAGATAACTTTTCCTTATATCATAAATATATTTCGGGCTTTAGTTTATTTTGCGTGGGCAATATCTCCTATCTTTTATTTATGAGGATCAGATCCAAGAATAAAAACCACTTTAGCCAGTCGGTGGTAGGCAATCAATATGTTTTACACATCTACGTAGGAGCGAGATAGGTATCATTTTAGCATATATTGTCGTTACATAAATCGTATGAAAATGAAACAGAATCGTCTTCGATCGCACGTTCGGATGGGCCGGGTAGGGACCCTCATAAATTACGGTAGGCCTCACACCTGTACTCCAGAAAAATGTCCCTTTTTCAACAATATTCTGTACTTACACTTGTCTGTGTACTTTCATTGGGAAATACTTCAACGACATGTGTGTATTTCCATATAAGTAGTTCCTTTTTTTGAAAGTGACCAAGAAGTTACACTTTAGAACTTCAGAGATGGGTTCCGTTGTTTGCCTACGAATTTCAAAGTTTACAATAACTTGTAGGAACTATATTCGATCATCATTTCAGTATTTAATATATCATGTTTGGAAGCCTAGTGTTTGCTATTTGCCATCAAACATGGAGCAGATCATTCAAGGACATAGTAACGTATCCAAAGCTATATCTAATGAACTATCTTTTATTCAATGTTTTAATTAATATATATTTTGCTATTTCAGGCCTCGTTTAAGGAGACGCGTCAGACATCGTTTCGTTCGACGCGTCAGGCGTATTCTTCTAGACCCAACTTATTAAACTCGTTAATTCCTACTTAAACCGCCATAGATCAAGCCACACTTCCTACGAGCAGTTAAAGCATTAAATAATTTCAGTAACTCAATAGTAACTGTTCTAAAACTCCAAGGATTGATGATAAAGGTAATCGATGATATTATTAATTTCAATGTAACGTCTATGAGAAGAAAGATATAGGGGTATTTTAATGGCAAATGAATACCGTAACCGCAGTGACATCAAAGGGATGGCAGGTGCGTTTTCAGCCTATAAGAAATGTAATAGAGCTTCTTGAGGGTTCATAAATTGTATCCGTCCGGATACGCCGTCTCTGGAAAGAATTTCATAGATCAGTGATTTGAATTTTACTTGCAAAGACGAAGACGCGTATTCTATAAGACTTGTCGCATTTTCGCAAATTCATTCGTTGGTTAATACGTAGTGGATAGTACCACCAGTATTGTAAAAGATGTTATACGTAATAGTACCTACTGTATGTACATATTAATAAAAATGCACTGCATATGTGCATATAGCAACTGTTCAACGAAAAGTATTATTTCCAATTTAATAATAATTAAATAACTCAAAACATGCTACACTGGGCCACACATCGCCATCTAGCCCCAAACTAAGCCGAAGCTTGTACTATGGGTACTAGACAACTGATAAACTTACTTAAATACTTTTTTTGTAAATAAATACATATTATACATAGAAAACACCCAGACCCATACAATCAGACATGTTTATGAACACAAATGTTTGCACTGTGCGAGAATTGAACCCACGACTCTTGGCTCAGAAGGCAGAGGTCACTACCAAATGAGCCATCGAGCCATTCATTTTTTTTCTTTTTATTTTTGTACTAGCTGTGCCAGCGGCGTCGCACGCTTGGATATCGGGTTTCAAAAATAACGGACTTCCATAAAATACTTATACCTATACCTAAGTTTTAAGTTAGACCTCTAGTAATACATTAGTGAAAATCGTATTCAATTTCATGCAGTAGTTTTTGAGAGATGTGCGTTCAAAAAATTTCTCCCGTTTTCCTAACATTTCCCTTCACTGCTCTGCTCCTATTAATAGTAGCGTGATGAAAAGTACCCTATAACCTGCCCAGGAGTATGAAAAATAATTGTACCAAGTTTCGTTAAAATCCGTTGAGTAGTTTTTGTTTCTATAACGAACATACAGACAGACAGACAGACAGACAGACAGACAGACAGACAGACAAAAATTTTACTGATTGCATTTTTGGCATCAGTATCGATCACTAATCATCCCCTGATAGTTATTTTGAAAATATATTTAATGTACAGAATTGACCTCTCTACAGATTTATTATAAGTATAGATTTAAAACTTTAGGTTCAGTTATTTTGCACTTATTTGATGGTAGGCTAGCGTACTGTTGCCTACCACAGCATAGCCTACCGTCATACAAGAAGAAGAAATGTTTCTGAGCCAACAGAACCCCAATTCCCAAATGAACAAAGATGAACGACGTACTCGTATTATGCAAAGCGCTACATAAATATTTATGTACATATCACTTCTACTATGATCCTGAAGGAACGTATAGCTTCTAGGGAACACACGGATCGTACATTGGCCACATATTTACGGTACGGTTGTGCTAAAGGTTTCTGTGGGATTTATATTTCCTTGTCAAATAAATACCTAGAGCAAATATTATTGGACGCGACGCGCCTAACCTAAGCTAATGTGTAACTTATACCAAAAATAATGTTTGTTTACGAGTAGCTCGTTTTTAATGAAAAATTAATAATTATGAACCGAAAGTCGGTACTCTTCTGATAGAAGTAGTTTGTTTTAGTAATACATTTGTTTGCATAGATAAAATTGTGTAGTCAGTTCAATAAAATTGGGAGTTTCTTGTCTATCACACACTTTCTGACAAATTATTGATTTTATTGGTATATATAGGTCATCATCATCACCACTACTGGACATAAGCGTCTCCAGTTGTTGGCCACTTTGGACAAACATCTGGACTCTGGAGGCTTAACTCATAATCGCCACGGGTGTTGCTTCTCGCTCCAATGACGCTGCTGCCCGTCATCGGTCTGAGGTATTTATCTACGTTTTCAATCATGATGGTAATAATGCCACCAGTCCGATGTCAGAGCCTCGTTTGTTATTCGACAGGATGCAACCCAGGCAGGTGACGATGGCTTGGAGCGAAAACATGATTAGTTGCTCTGCTACATCCCTTATTATTATTATTTACTTGATTCATAGATATATGCATCAAATTTATTTGTGTGCTCAACTAACTGACATACATTAGGTATATTCTTAGCTTAAAAACTTCACGATCTGTAAACTCTTTCGTGAGGCATATAAATAGATAATTTTGCTTGTTTCGTTTGTTTATTCCAAGTGTCTAACAATACATCGATCACAAAAGTTTCCCCCAAGATAAATATGTGTTCTGGTTCGACGCCGGGAGAGTTCGATGCGAGAGATTTTTTCTTCGCTCAAGTATATCAATATAGTTGTTACAGACGTGATCTGTCGCGGTTCAAGGCGAGGTGAGAGGTGTTTTGCGCCACAATATAGGAGAGATGACTAAGTAGAATCTAATTCCAATTCATGTTATTGAACTGACGTTTTACAAATCATTGATAGACAGATAGATAGATAAGATATTTCATCATTGCTCACTATAAAGTTGCCTGTTTCTTGATAAAATGGAGTGATCTTTTTTTTTTATAGTGGCTCGACATAATGGCTTCCCTACGCCTGATAGAAAGCGAAAGAGAAGCCCAAGTCGCTGTGACAACGGGCAAGTAACTGGTCAGTTACCTGTCAGTTGCCACCGCCATGCCGGCCCAACCCTAACCCCCCACGAGCTCCGGAAGCCCTACTCACCGGCAGAAACACGAACCAGAGGTCATTTGACTGCGGTATTCTATAGGGTGGAGGTCCTTCCCCGGACGGGCGGCTCAATTCGAGCGAAGATTCGCTATGCCCTTCCTCTCTAAAATTGTCTTATTCTAAACCTGGAAAGCATACGGGCAAAGTTACCGGTTGCCACAGTGATAAAGGTTACTAAGGCTATAAACCACAATTTGTTGAATAACTGCTATATTTGACTACATTACTAATAACAGTATAGACTAGTCCAATTATTAACTGAACATAAACCGACGAATCAAACCGACCAGTAGCACCCGTAAATCCGATTCGACTTTCAGCTACTATTGCGAAATTTAATACTACATTTATTACCTCACTGTAGGACATTTGCTCGAACTAATTTACAATAAAGGGACCTCGGTTCCGACTTTGATAGCCATAACAATAGATACCTAAGTTGGGTTTAACTACATAGTGTCTAAGTCTTAAACCATTTCGGCACGTGCCACGGTGTTCGCTTTGACTTTGAATTACAGCGAATGGTCGCCTAAGGCTGTGTTTCCACCAGTGATGTGTAAGGATGCGTTGAAAGAGGATTGTTAAGACCAATAGAATCTTACCATTTACCTAGTTTTGCTCAGCGCAGGCCTTTTAGAAACGGCTTAATGGAGCGAAGTTTAAAAAAACAAACAAAAGATCCGCGAGACGATTCACACCAACCACTTGTTCTCGGTTATACTAATACTATTGTTTATCCTTGTACTATGATTGATAACCTAATGAAAACTGTGGGCGTTTCCCAGAATAGGCACTCAGACTGGACCTTGCTAAGTATCGCGCTTTTGGCGAGAATGAGTTTGTGGGAGCGGAAGGATATTGATACAAGACACCAGATCAATTCACAGCTTCGCTTCACATCCTCACACCACTCTAACTCCTGGCAATACCCATGCCACAGAACACCGCAATGTCTATGGTACGTTCGAGTTTGAAAACTTCAAGGAGATTGTATCCCCTAGAAACATCTTTTTTCTTTTGACTTATCTAATACTTATATTTGTGGTTACCCCGTTGGTCTGAAACCCTTAAAACGTGTGATGAAGCTTACTTTGATGCTAATACTAGACATTTATAGTCAAATATTTATTTATAATACCTATCGTCCCTGGTGGGAACGCAGCCTTATACCTTTTTGTTACGCCATCGACGCGCTCGTCCTAACTGTCGGTTGTAACATATGAATGATAATTTAACGGACACTATGTCATACTACGTGGAGGTCGTATGTAATTTCTAGTTGATGCCGCGTGCCACCTTATTGGTTCATCATCGTCAGCCTATTGTAGTCCACAGCTGGACATAGGCCTCTCCAGTTGTTCGACACTTAGGGCAAATATCTGGAGTATAAACTTACCCATAATCCTTTACCTTATTGGTTAAAACCTTAAAATAATAATCATTAAATTGTAATTAGTCCGTCTTTTAGTTTATTCAAAAATAACGAATTTTTCCTTTTTTCATTTAAATAAACAATAGCAAAAATACAAGGCATCATCAACAAAAGTTTGGAGTAGGAGTCTTTGACGTCACTCGCTCCCTTAAAAGTGCCTAATCGAGTGACGTCATGCGTAATTTCAACGGGCTATAACTTTGTAATTTTTAGTCTAATTTACAAATAAAAAAATACGTGTCTTTTATTTTTGAATAACCTAAAAAACGGACTAATTACAATTTTTAGCCATAATAGCCTATTGACCACAAATACCACAGACCGATGACGGGCAGCAGCGTCACCGGAGCGAGGAGCTACGCCCTGCGATCGATGGCGATTATGGGTATATCCTCCAGATGTTTGCCCTGTGGCGAACAACTGGAGAGGCATATGTCCAGCAGTGGACTGTGATATGCTGATGATGATGATGATGAATAGCCTATTGAGGCCCGCAAACATTACGAAAGCTCGCGGCTCGCATAACTTTGACAATTCGGATCGAATATTTGAATGAACCGTCTCGGTTTCGAGAGAAACCTTTCCTTTATATGTTACATTCGATTACCAATTACGCTTTACATCTATTGTCAAGTTCAATCTTAGGCACTTTATATCCTCATCAAAGCCGAATATTTAAATATTCCATTCTTAAAACCATGAATACTCCCCGTCCATATTGCTTTACAAAGAACTGTGTGTGCACACACAGAATACATAATACAACCTGTGGTTTCTAAAAGCTCGAACGAATTGGAATTTTATAACATTTCATGATTTTTAACTAACCTTACTTCATTTCTCTCTGATGGTTTTATGAAATGTGTTTGGTAGAACTCCAAAATTAAAGAAATATTTTAAGTAGGATTTCCAAACTTATGTTGTTTTGTAATAAAAATGTAAAATGAGTAGTTATGAGTTTTTAAAATCTGCTTTCTAAGATTTATCAATAATGGCCCAGCAATGGCGCTATTTCGGTGAGAGATCGAACGCCGACCTCTAAAACGCGTAAATGCATTTTTTTAGACACTGAAAACGTTTAAACTAATTACGATAGTTTTAAACCTAACCTAATCTTAAAAATTACATAGGTACTTTTGCTTACTCAACCCCACTTCCAGAAAATTCCTTTCAACTTTTATAGTAATATTGCTATAAAGCATTGGCTATGAAACTTACCGAGCTACCTCGATATAGATGGTATGTACCTACGAGGTATGGCACACATCAGATGTAAGCCAGATATCCAAACAAAAACACATGCTATGTTTCAAACTGACATCAAAATCAATAAACTCAGGATTTCTATAGAGCCTCGTACTTAATATTTCAAATTCCTTAGTGTAGGTGCGTTTCAAATTAAAAGCACGGGTAAGTTTTATGAGCAGCCATTATTGTACCGTTAACCCGATGAGACACTTCATAATCTGATATTGATGTGAGAAGCTCTGTCGGCGTGGCGTACAAAGAAAAGCGGCTTGGTATAAAAACCGGACACCATCACAGCGAGGATTCCACGCCATATCCCCTTTATAATTGTTGCGCTCCTACCTTTTCGGGATACCGTTTAAGATGGATTAGCTGGAACTAGATAAGTTGCAGTGCCGATGTACCTACAAGTAGCAGATTATTATAACAGGTATTTCATGTAGTGCTTTGTAAAACTACTAACTTAAATAAATATCAGACAATATACTGTAGCAGACCTCTGCCTTCCTACACATAAAAACATACAGATAAAAATTTCTCTTGTTCTCCCAACACTCCCCTTCACTGCTCTGCTCCTATTGATTGTAGCGTAATGAAAAGTATACTGTAACCTGCCCGGGAGTATGAAAAATATTTGTACCAAGTTTGGTTAAAATCCGTTGAGTAGTTTTTGTTTCTATAACGATCATACAGACAGACAGACAAAAAATTTACTGATTTCATTTTTGGCATCAGTATCGATCATTAATCACCCCCTGATAATTATTTTGAAAAATATATTTCATGTACAGGATTGACCTCTCTACAGATTTGTTATAAGTACTTATATGAACTCGTCCCGTAAACTGCCACACCGTTTCATACACATACAATTTCAATTAAAAGCTATACATACGACATCGCTTATTCTGCAACACTATCTCGTCATTCGCATCACACGTATCATTGTGTAGCCCGACACACGTCGACAATTGAGGAAACTTTCGCTTGTAGATAAACAGATGGTGCCATTGGCGAACGAACGATGGTTGTACTAGCATTACTGTAGGTATAGAGTAAGGTAGCGTGTATTTACCGCCCGGGGCGTACATTTAAGTGCCGCCCTCCATATTATTATTAGCTTGTAATATCCAGCGCGTGCAAATATATAACCCACTTTGTTTGCGATCACTTACCATTGTGACCCAGTCTCTATTAAAGGAGTCTAAACTTGATTTAGATTCTATGATTCTATTCGAAAATACATTCACATATTCTGAAAGTAGGACGTGCATCTTCAGAATCAAGTGACACTTTTAGAGTGTCAATTTTTTTCTATAGCTCGACATAATGGCTTCCCTACGCCTGATGGAAAGCGAAAGAGAAGCCCAAGTCACTGTGACAACAGGCAAGTAACTGGTCAGTTACCTGTCAGTTGCCACCGCCATACACCCAACCCTATCCCTCCAAGAGCTCCGGAAACCCTATAGAATACCGCAGCCAAATGACCTCCGGGTCGTGTTTCTTCGGCGAGTAGAGTCTACTGTGATAGCCCAGGCTGCCTTGTGATCATCACCGGGCTGTTTGGGGAGCAGAATGCTCTTACCCTGGGTAAGCTGAGCATCACAGCTAAGGGCGCCCCATAGTTCAAGAAATAAGTTTATTAATAAAGATTTATTATTATAGTGGGGCTTGAACCTCGGCTTAGGGCGTTGTTGGGACGCTGTTTTGAGGAGAGGGGCGATCGGTTTGCGGGCCGGTCTCGCGGTCGGGACGCGAAACCCTAAATGAAGGGATTTAAATGAGGCACTGCAACAATCATCTGATAAGATGCAGTGGTATGATACATGCCGTCATAGTGGACATTCATCGGACAGGACGTAATCATTTTGTCACTGACATACAGTTCCATCAGAATGACTGCGTCCTGCAACACGTTCTCGTTAGCAGAATGCCGTTCCAGTAATTTCTCTGACTGACCCGTTCCGCAAATTGCAACGCAGAAATGCAAGCATTGCTCGCTGATATTCATGAGACTGACGCAGAAATAGCATCGCTCACAATGCTACCGCGACGGTAGTATCTCGGCGGTATAGAGAGCTGGGGAGGGGTCTTTCGCCCGTCCCGTGTTGCGCGAATTGGGGGCGGTAGATAATTTCGTCTATTTTGGCAATGACACGATTTATCGCGGTGCTTGTATCCATCATGGCTTGACTGACTCGATGGCTTTGGCCTTAACTCCAAATTAATAGACGCATTTATAAAGGCCTATTTACATAACCAGAACTCAACAACTTACCGCCACTTCAACTATTGATAAGTTAATTATTTATGACGTCACTAGTATTGACAGCTATTGCTCAGCCCCAGGGATGAAGCTAATTGGCTGTCGTGTTAATTTCCGTTCCAGAGATTATCCTAATAGCCGGCAAGTGCGTTGATTACATCAACAAATTATGAAACAATTAATTTATTAGACCCGCATTCTGTCGTTTGTTTCGAATGCTGATGAAAGCTACTTACATTATTTTACAAGCGACATCAAAAAAGCTAAGTATGTCCATTGTTGATATTGGAAAAGGACGGTTTATATGGTTCATAGGTTTCAGATTTAAACTGAAAATGTCTTTGTCTATTTTAATGGACAGGTTTGTATTTATTGGCAATAAATTAAATAACGGCAAATATACTTAGTTAAAAATTTCTCAGCCGTGGTGAAATCGTATGTAGACTTTTAAAATGTTATGCCTAGTTTCATTCGTACACATGTTGGTCGACTTATGAATTTTCAGAAAGAATCTCATTTAACTGCAGTTTTTAAAATTCATCATGCAGTTTTTAAAGATTTTACATTTTTCACAGAAAGTCCGCATTGTGATATGATAATCTTCATTACTCCAAGATAAAGCTAATTTTCCTGAATTTGCAAAAAAAGAATTATTCGACATATCTTTCGAATTTAACTGTATAGTTTGCTCTTCTACTCGTACGTAAGTAGTTGTAGCCTACAGATGTTACTAATAAACATTGTACTCTAACTCGCCTATCGTAATTATTTAAACCTAGGTGGAGTTAAGACAAATTTACTTAGGTAATTTAATAAAATATGTAAACATTTGAACATGTTCACTGTTTACCCAGAATGTTGAAACAGGTCCTAGCCACTTACTTATTAATCTGTGTCCTAGCTCTGTATATCACAACTCAGCCCCGTAATATTTTTTTTGTAATACTTACCTACACACAAAATGGAAGTACCTAAATACTCGTTAAAAAAATTAATACGACATCAAAACAGTTGATCGCATCAAGCAAAAATCCATCCGCCTATAAAGATTCTCTATCACGCGCGGTGACCTTCCGTCCAACCCAAAATGTTTACCGGCACTTTAATAATAAAAACACTTTTGCAATCCCAACTAAGCCTGTCATTACACAACAAACAAAAGCACGTATCATCAGATACCATTGCCATTAGCCGGTACGTGACCCAACGGACGAATGAAAAATACAATTTGTCGACGAAGACACCCGTAAACGGAAACTAATGTAACTGTGAATCCATAAAGCTATCCCACCTACATTGTATTGTAAGAGTGATTGGATTAAATTTTCGCTCGTTTTAAGTGTAAGTGTTGATTTACAAACGAGTTTCCGAGATTTGTGGAATTTCGAAAGACGTCCACGGGGTTCGAAGTCAAATCCAAGTATAATTTTTTTTGTAATAATCTTATGTCTAACATCTTATGGTAAAAGTAGATAATACCGCCTTCGTCAAACCGGCGAATTTAAAATACCTTGTACCTAAATATTTCAATTAATAGTGCAAGTGGGCTCTCCAAAAATGTTCAGTGCAGAAAATGATTAATTTTAATAGTTTTTTAATTTTTGAAAATATCAAATCCACTTATTTCCGAGAATTTTACTAATCCTGTCCTGTTTGACAATTTTTAGAGACGGTCACCCTATTTAAATACCAATTGTTACGTAACTTTTGAATCTGCTGTCAGTTTGTTGCACTCTACATTCAAGATTGTTACCTACATAAGATTTTCAATAGCAATTCAGCAGTGAAATAAATTCAATGACATTTAATAAACGCGCATAATACTTAATCAATATCCATTTCACTTAACTTCACGATGCTTCGCCGCAAGTTAGCAAGTACATATCAATTAATAAAATCAAGAGAAATGTGTGAACGATTCTCTTGGATAGGAGGAAATTTTTTTTTTGGATGGATCGGGACGTTTGGCGTTCTCTGGGAGGGTCTTACTTTCAGCAGACGGCGATGGTCTCATTGATTGATTGTACTTGGCTGGACCGTCCTTAGTAAAACTTATAAAGTTGTAAAACACGCTACAAACCTACCTTATTAAAAAGGAAATAGCCAATATACATATACCAATAAAAAAGAAATTGCCTGTTCCGCTACTCTTATATAAGCAATTCTTGTAGCTAATAAAGCACAAAAAAGTATTATAAATCTGGCGCCCACTGCATCCGTCAGTTTCGAATTAAATAATTCGCCTCGAAATTGTTATGGGCAGCGCGTTATTCTCAGAACAGTGCGCCATAATTCGTATGCGATAATACGAGTAATAGGATAGTCGACGCGTGTCCCGCGCGTGCGTCGCTTCCAATATACAACCGTACGTAGGGTTGCCAGGCCTCTAAAATATCTTACCATCTGACGATTGTGAAACTTTTGTGAAATTTCGCATCATCTTCTACTTTAGCGTAATTTACTACGTCCATCATCATCAGCCTGCATACGTCCACTGGTGGACATCATCATCATCATCAGCTCACATCAGTCCACTGCTGGACATAGGCCTCGGATAATCACAAATGTCGCTTGGGGGGATTTGCCTTAGTTAATCACGCTTGGCAGGCGGGTTGGTGACCGCAGTAGGTTTTATTTGTACCCAGATAAACGCTGCTGCTCGTTTCCTGATATTCTCTAAGTCGTCTTCTACGACACCCATGGGATGATGGGTTTTACTACAGTACTCTGCAAATTGCTATTACAAACATTTAGAGCACATTGTAACGGTTAGTTTTTTAATGGCCAGGTAATACGTATATTTATCGGGCTGATAAACGTTAAGATAATATGACAGCACATCACTTAACTAGCATTTTATTTCTCACTGATTAGATCATGGCTTTTATAATCCAGTCTTACCTTTTTCAGTCTGATAAACTTTATCCGGGGATTAAAAAACCGGCCAAGTGCGAGTCGGACTCTCGCACGTAGGGTTCCGTACCACTATACAGCTAAATAAATGTTTTTCTTTACGTTTTATTATATTGGAGTTAATTAAATGAAAAAATTAGGTAATTTGATTTATGACGTTTAAAAAAAAACTACTGGCTAGATTTCATTCAAACCAAATTTCGTTAGTAGTTTTCATAGTGATACACATGATATATTTTTTTCAGTTTTATCATGCCCATATTTTAGAAGTTACGGGGGGGGGACACTCATTTTACCACTTTGGAAGAGTCTCTCGCGCAAACTATTCAGTTTAGAAAGAAATTATGTTAGTAACCTCAACATCATTTTCAAATACCTATCCATAGATACCCCACACGTATAGGTTCGATGAAAAAAAAAATTTTCAGTTTCAGTTCTATGTATGGGGAACCCCAAAAATGTTGAATTTTTTTCTGATTTTATTTTAAAATCTTAATGCGGTTTACAGAATACATCTACGTACCAAATTTCAATAATGTAGCTCTTATAGTTTCGGAATAAATTGGCTGTGACATACGGACGGACAGACAGACAGACAGACAGACAGACAGACAGACAGACAGACAGACAGACAGACAGACATGACAAATCTATAAGGGTCCCGTTTTTGCCATTTTGGCTACGGAACCCTAAAAACCAGCCCAAAATCATTGTCAATTTAAGTAGATGTTAATAAATATTTCTAAACAAAATTGTTATTTGATAAGCGAAACCGTACATTTACAGTACACAAAACTGCAATGAAATATACTTAATATCTCTTATTATCCACCATATCAGTGAAGATTTTCCACGCAAAATTACTTTTAACAATTTGTATTCATACCCACATATTTGCAACTGTTCTTGTGCATTTTTCTTCCCATTTTTACTTTTAAATTGCTTGAATATTGGAGCGAACAAAACAAAAGTGTATTTAAAAAATTGGTGAAGCCGTTTTCGAGTTTTAGCTAGGCTAGCGAACGGGAATTCATTTTTATATAGGTACATGTACAGATTGTGAAAAAAAAAATTTCAACATTCATCCGGGGAGCTCAATTTTCTATATCCATTAAAATGTTCAAGCTTGTACCTACCTACTGCACTACTGCTACTGTAGAACGTTGCGAGTTACTCTATAGGGAGTGTTCTGAAGAGTTATTTTCCCTTATCCCTCCCTCACATTTGCGAACCTTCAGATTAATGTGAACATTTTTTATATTAAGTGTCAATCATTAACCACAAAGCAAAGTCACTGCAACCACTATTTTAAAAAATCGTACATGAAGGCATAATAGAACTTTATGAACTTACCTACGTTCTAGTAGAGTGACTTCGTCAATTATACCTCCAGGTTTTTTCAGCAAATGTCTAAAACCCTGAAAAACATCGTATAGATTGGTGACATCGGTTTAGACTGGTTTTGGTAAACCAAGATCCCAAAAATGAATATTCATAAGTCTTGCTTACCTACCTACTTCATAATACATATAAGATTACACATATATAATTACTAGCAGCCCGCTCCTCGCTTGGCTTCGGAAAAAACAATTATTTCAGCTAAACATTTCATAAATTAACACGTATATAATAACAACTAATGGAATTTTATGAACAGCGGAGTATACCTACCTAGTAAATAGACATATTAAAGTAAAATGGAGGACACCGCCACTCACGTGTCTAATTGTAGCACTAATTAACCTGTAGGTATGTACCTTCGCAAGGGTCTCATATGAACTTATATCTCATAATTTTGTAATCTAAGTCCATTTCTTTCCCAAGATAGCTTTTAATTAAACTCGCTCGGCATCCCTAACCGTAACAATAGCTCGTGTATCAGTCATGTTAACACTTGCCAAAAATAATACGTGTCTGCGTATGCAGGACAAGCGTTCGTATATCAGATGTAGTATAGTGTCAATGACTTTAAAATTATTCACGCTAGCTGATAAAAGCAAGACAGAAATTTGGCAAATACCCCACAAAGTAATTTTTATGCGAGAGTCGGCAGACGAGCACATGTGATGCCTGATGGTAAGCAGTCAGCCCCATGAACACCCGCAACGCAAATCGAGTTCTAAGGTCGCTGCCGGCCTTTTAAATAGGAGTACGCTCCTTTCTTGAAGGTTACTAAGTCGTAGCTGGAATGGTAAGACTGTCGCAGAAAGTTGGTTCCACAAAACCAACGCGCGAGGCTAGAACTTCCTCATAAAGTGTACAGTGGAGGATCTCCAACCATCGAGACGATAAGAATGAAATTGCAACTGGTTACGTGTGGTGCGGTGAAGAAAGATTTCAGTGAATATTACTTATTATGTATTCATATCGTAAAGCACAATCGGATGCGCAGGATATACATACCTATTCACAGATTCACCCTCTTGTCCTCAGAATTATAATTACACTAGCGGCAGACCGCAACTTTGCCCACGTGAATATGAGTGATTTGTGTGCCTAATGATGATGTCCTCGTAAATTTATAGTCTAGTATCTAGGTACCTATAAGCTAATATTACTGTGAACTTTAATTCAAAAGCGTTCAGTAGATTTTGCGTGATTGTGTAGGTAAGACACTTGCAACCATTCATCCATCCAAACAAACTATTGCGTTTATAAATATTAGTAAGAACTTAAGGGTATATTAGGCCTAAAAACTGTAGATTTGTTTCGTACGCAAGCAATGATAGACAATAAATTAATTAATCAAGAAATGGTACTGGCAAACGTTTTTGACGAGTCTGATGCTTACCTAACATCAGATGTGAACTTCATTTCATTAATGATTAACTTAAAAATAACAAAACAGTATACATAAAGAACATTTGTTTAGTATAACAGTAACCAAGTTTTCTCCATGTATAGGAAAATAACGACCAAATCGAATATGCAGCACGAAATTGTGCTCAACAATAAAAGTCATTGAGTTAACCCATAGTGAAAACAAAACACCCCCACTATTTTACTGCACAAAGAAATAGGCAAGGCCAATAAAACGCACTAAATGTGCGTCGGTAGTCAATTTCTAATACAAATATTTCTCTCTCACATCTGGAACCGTAAAGCTTACAATTTAGAGTTGAATTCTGCTCAATCTTCTACTCCGCGACAATTTGCTCCGGAGCACCCGTGGTGCCACTCGCGCCTGTAAAGTAGTTAAGCTAACACAATAAAATGTAGCTCTAAATTAGCTCCTCGTTTTACAAGCAATAAATTTAATAGGCCCTCACGAGGGGGTTAAGTCACGCTTAAAATTTTGACTCGCGACAATTCGGTTACGTGACTCGCCGACTTTCCACCCCACATCTTTATGCTAATAAAAATAAAGTTCAAAGTCTGTCAAATATTTAGGAGAAGGGACAACGCCAAGTTGCGTAATCAAGTTTTCTATCATTGACTTACGAATAGACCCCGAGGAAATCACACTATTATTGAGGGTTACGGCAATCATCTATTCAATAAACTAATTTAAAATTCACGTAACAAGTTGCAATGAATATGGATTTTATCCGGTGTTAATGGGAGAGATTTGTATGTAACGCATAATCTCTGAGACTATTCAACTGATGTTGATGATTAAGTCTCTATTAGAAAGTTACAACTTTCTGAAGTTACATGGAAAGACTATTATTTCATACTGCGAAAGGATAAGCTTTGGAACTCTTTGCCAGGGTCCGTACTCCCTCATAAATATAATCTTCGGAATTTCAAGGCGAGAGTGAATCGGTTTTTCTTGGGTAAACACGCTTCCTCGTAGGCTCCAACATCGCTTAACATCAGGCGAGTTGGCAACAGGCGCCGCTTATTTCCTTAGATAAAAATATGGGTCTAAAATACCTACATACCGATATATTGGAAACTGTGAGTGTACTGCGACTAACTCAAAAAACTTTAGTAAAAAAAAAACTAGGTACTCACCGTACTTAACGTATCATCATCAGCCCACATCAGTCCACTGCTGGACATAGGCCTCTCCCAATGCTCGCCACTTCGATCGGTCTCGGGCCTCTCGCATCCAGCACTTGCCAGCCGTCCTGCGCAAACCGTCACTCCACCTGGCCTGAGGGCGTCCTACACTACGTTTGCCGAGACGCGGTCATAACGTATACGATCTCCAAAATGACACAGTGACAAGATTTTAGTAATAACAATTCAATAAAGAGTTTTCTATGGAACAAGATATGTAAGTAGATTTAAAACTGCCCTTTTGGCTTCGTAATCTCAAAGGTAATAAAGATACGGTCACCATTTTTGCAGGATTGCCATTCCCACACCGTTACGGTGTTTTCTTTTTCTATAATAAGAAGAAATCATAAAATGATACGCACCTGCGTATCGCTATGAATGCGGTAAGCTGTCCAACGCTAGGAAATATATTGGAAAAATATTCTTCGTAAGTAGTAGCCTTATTGGAAATACTGTTGCAATCTATGTTTTGCTTATATCACGAAGCATAGATAGTCTAACTAGCTGCCGTATAGAAATAGCTGTGGTGATGTGCCTTCATGATATCCAGTAGTTGATACCTAGATAGGTATGTTAAGAAATGTAAAATCAATTTAATGTGAAAAGTTGAAGACAAAACTACTATTGCATAAATTAGAGTGACATCAATCAACTCCGAAACACAGCTATTAGCAACCAATTTAAATATAGGAAAACAATGGTTGTAATAAGTATGGGTGTTAGACCTGACAACCGTTAAGCTAAACGAGTTCAGGACAGGTGGAGTGACGTTTTTGGATGGCTAGCAAGAGCTGGATGTGAGAAGCCCACGATCAATCAAAGTGGCAACAAGTGGAGAGGCCTATATCCAGCAGGGGACTACGATGGGCTGATAATTATGATGGCAGTTACAATAATTAAGCCATAGTTTGGTACTCATACTGCTAAATCTGTGATCAAAACACAAATTATTGAAATACAATCTATTTACAAGATTTTATATTTACAAGATTAGTCTATTTACAAGAGTATTAATGCGAACACAGATTTAGCCACAGTTAAAGATGATACACGTCTTAGGCATTACCATTTGGAGGTCCAAACAAATAAAATGGACAAGATTCTACAAAACCAACGAGGCGGTCGCAACATACCACCTATAAAGAAAATCTTCTCACAACAAAGCTAAAGCTTTTACAAAACGGTCCCCTACAACAAGAAGTCTTCACTAATTACACAAGGCGAGATGTCAGCTTTTTACCAGACCCTCTACAATGACAAGCAAGTTCCCTTTAAACGGTGATGTAATTTAGGATAGGTCTCCGCTTCCGGCGGCCGATTCAATATAACTACGCACTGTGTAAATAAAAAGAATTTACCGTAAATGGAGTATAATGGACGCCCATCGTACCGTGAATGAATACGTAGATAATAGAGGTACCTGTTCTTGTTTGGGTCCGTCCATTGATGGTCTAGTCTGCCCGCGACATGCCTCGGAAAATGTTGGACGAACAGCAAATATGATTCTTATAGGATTCGGAACAGCGAGCCGAATTCGTTATTTATTCGTCACAGTCATCGAACTTAGGTCATTGGACTTGGAATGCTTATCCGCCGCCGCCGCCGCTTGCTAGCCACCTGATCCCGAATTTAAGTAGTACACATTATAGATAGATAAGTAGATATTCTTTATTGCACAAAACACAAAATAAATATGTACAGATAAAGGTGATACAGACATTTTATAGTACAATCTAAGCGCTCTTATCGCTAGTAAGCGATCTCTTCCAGACAACCTTCAGGTAGAGGAAGTGTAATTTTCTATATTTTCATCATATTATATTTTTGATTTCAAAAATATGTGCACTACAAATTGTAAATATTCTACGAATTTTGAAATCACATGTTGGGCTGGCTCTTTAGTGAAACTTAAAAGCACAATGTTGATTACCTAAAATTTATTTCACATACCTATACGTATTATAATATAATTTGAATAGAATTCACTAGTACCTACTTACTCGTAGTCCAATTTTTATTCTAAGCAAAGCATCTCATAATATCATTCCATATTACAGCAAACCTCTTTTTCGTAAAAATCACGACGAGAAGACAAAAAATTGTATAAAGTAAAACGTGATCGTTTCTGCGAAAAGATTCCGTATTCAAGGAAAGTGGGATCTCGGGTTGGTACGGCACACAAAAGACAATGTTATCATTACATTACTGGTTAATTAAGTTTCCTTTATAAAAATGAACTTTGCTCTTTTGTACGTGCAAATACCATAACATTGGGAAATAAGTAGAAAAAAAGTTAAGTAGGTTGGAGTACCTATACATAAAGATAATGAACAATGTTTGCAAGTTCCCAATAGCTCTAATAAAGCTTAAAATCACGTTTTGATTGCAAAAATAATGTTTTGGTTCAAAGATTTTTACGATAGAAGGGTTATTTCAAGATCAAAAGAACTCGTAAAAAGGCTATTGCGTTTTAATGATTCATAACTTTTTGGACTGGCCCAGAAGTTCATTGGGTAATGCCTTCTGGATCGGGTCGTGGATTCGTATCCCAACTAGGATAAACATTCATATCATGAACATTTGTCTTTGGATGTTTAATAGGTTTTTGGGTAGGTACGTTTTGGTTGTGATTTTTATAACACAAGCGTTTATAGGTACAACATACTGCAGTCATACGGAAAAAAGGCGTATCTACATTTTATTTAGGATTGAGTTATGCATTTATTCGGTTAAATTAAGTTATATAGATTGAAATAGCGTCATTACAATTGTGATACTTACAAAAAAAAGGTACACATGATTGTGTAGATGTGTTTTACCATCTAATCTAAGTATTTTATAAATCGGTTAGGCGATGTGGCAGTAATGTATTGTCTTTTATTTTTGATTCTCTAATTTCACCTGTTTGCAGAAGCGCCCTTTTTCCGTATGACGGCAGTATACCTATAATAGTAAGTATGATTTATTTTTATCTAAATTTTGTGGTCTATTACTAAGCACAAACCTATCAATATTTTCAATTATACCGAAAACCAATTCACCAGCAAAATGGAAAACTCATCTCACCTCTCCAATAAAGCCCTGTCAGAACAATTCATGAAAGACAATTTGCATTGAAGTATGCGGCGAAAGAGTGAGCCTCAAAAACTCTCTGCTCCAAACATAAAGATGTCAATATCACACGATTCATAGCTCCGTTCGGCATCCACAAAGAAATGCCGCTTGCACCGTCCCACGCAGACTCCATTCAAATAAAATGTTTAATTTATAACACGACGTTCGTTCGCGCCAAACAATTAAATATAAATAATGGAATCGTTCTAATAGGATTAAGTTAAACCCTTCTTTTGACGCTCCGTATAACACCTACGACGATTCGCCTACATGCGTACCCACAGCTTACAATGTATACTATTACAGTAATGGATCAATCCTTGAGACAATAGGCCTCATTCGTTTTGATACTTGACCTACATGCGGTTAATAGAACTCTGATGTATTCTATTTGTGGGACGCATGAGAAGCTTTGCAGACTCGCAATCATTTGATATTTAAAAGTTACATTTGTGAATTAAATTCGCAGCGCTATCTATTCACCATACAACGCATGCCAACCATCAAACTAAGGTTATTTTAGTATGTAGGTATTATGTTACCATATAAGTCAAAAGAGCGTACCTACCTACACCAAATCTAGCACATTTGGAAAAGTTCGTCTCCTAACCAGAAATCAAATTCTGAACCTCTAATCATAAACGCTTTTGTTGAGAACACAGTCATTAGGTACACAAGGTATTCGAACACACTCATCCCTCCTCTGAGAAACAAGACAACTTTCTGAATTATTATAATAACCGCAATCGCTAAAATGTAGGAAAATCACAGAAAGTACTACTTACATACAATAATTAAATAAAGGATGCTACGTAAAGTTGCTATCTATCTACTACATAAGGCGGAAAAATTTACAAATCAGAACACATCTAATGAAAATCCATTCACGATTTATTAGGTACGTAGTTAATACCCTATCTCGAAGCTCAGCCACGATACCAAATCGACCAATCACCAAATTCATAACAAACAGCTTAATACAACGAACGAACCAAGAGTGCTTTATCATTATTTACAAAAATGAACAATGACCTCGCCCGCCTGAAATAGACTTACCCAAAAATACAAAATCGATCACACGTTTTGCCCCAGCCATATTGACAACCGAGACAAGATATACTTACAGCAATATTGAAACTGTTACACATAAGATCTACATCAGAATAATTCAATTTTTCTTTATTACAAATACGATATTGATACCAGTGCGTATATATTCTTGAAGGTTCATTTATCATCGTCTGTTACTATCTGTCCATTAGACCATAAAACCAAAACACGTTCTGGAGAAAGTTGCTTGTAAGTCACAGAATATTATATATATTTAGGAGTAGGTATGTATATGTACGAGTAGAATAATAAATTTCGACATTTTAACATCTACTATTAAATGTGGCCTTGTGTCGTTCCGGGTAATTCCACAGGGATTTTCATGCGGTTTTTGATAAGAGTCGATGCCTACATCCTACATACCTACCTAATGACATGTATTATAATTATATAGGATTGTTGAAATAATTAGCTAAAGTACCTAAATAATTGCCGGAAAAGCCAAAAGTTATACATTTTGGGTACGGTCAGCATCAAAAGTTACTTTCTGAAGACTTTAGTTACCATGGCAGGGTAAAGTTAAGTTCAATATGCTAAGAAACCACTTCGAAACAGGCAAGTCTGTTATTTTGACATTGTACTAAAGTGTTTCACTCTTGAGGATGACTATACTCATTCAAATTACCTATACATATACAATAATTAAACTTATAATAAGTAAGTATGATTTATTATTACTCTTGATAGAATGCGGTCAATCTGTACGGTGGCTCTCCAAGAAACCAAGTGATTTCACATACACAGGTGCACTCTACTCCGTATACATATGCATTACATTATGCACTCACCCTGCAGTCACTATACCTACATACTTAATACATTACGTTCGTAAACAGCACAGGAACGCGATCTGCGTGTTTAGCAAAACAATATAATGTAGCCCAAAATTAAAACTTACCTACGTAGATTCATGAAATTCGTGTTCGTTGCGCCAAATAAGTAGGTACCTACATTATAAGTAGCATTGTACGTGACTTCAAGCATTAATAGAACACGTAGAAACATAATATACATATGTGGGCCACGTCCCGTCTCATTTTTATTTTGTTTACACAGACCAGCTGTTCCATCTCTAGCCCGCCTCGTAAAAACTGAATTGAAAACAGAATAAAACATGTATATTTTAATGTTTACTACTCTCGCAATCTTTTATTGCTTCATTCACAAAATATTATGCGGAAGGGGGCGTGACATTAAAACACCCAAGCAGCTTTCATAAACTTCTTTAATTACATTCCTATACAAACATCAGCCAATTGAATAATTACAACTACACAATAATTTACAGTCTTTCCAATTTAATACTTCAAAAGTTTTTTGTTTATTAAAAAAGTAATAAATACGAAGAAGCAAATCGTTAGAAATGCGAAAATTTGGTATCATTGTACAAAAGTTACATACTAGATACTATTAAGAAATAGATTACAAACTTCTAATATTTACACATGGACGATTTTCGTCTGTAACAAAAGGAGGTTCGTAGCGGTCGCCTAGGGCTACGTCTAAGGCTTACAGATCAATATAGCGAGATCGTTCGGATCAGTGTTGGTCGAGGCCTACACCAGGTACGTTTGCACTGTGTGCTGCAAAACCACAGACTGCGGCTGGTTGTGCCGGCCTTGGAAATCAGTGGACGAGTAATCCGAGTCTATTGTCGAGTAGATATGTTCGGACAGCGGCCGGTCGCAGGGCGAGCGCTCGGCAGAGTTTGCCGACTTCCCGCACAACGTCTGACAAGTACTGTTCAAAACAGACGCGTCCATAGTATAAGTGTTAGAATTCCTCCCGTAGTTAAGTCTCTTCAACTTCTGACCGTGGCGCTTCGAGAGCGGCATCGCGTAACGTAACCTTTCCCAAAAACGTTTCTCTTTCCACGTTATCTCCAAACCCGTTTTGAAATACGACTTCAGTTCCGGATCTCGTGGGACGAGCCCTACGGCGACTATTATTAATTTATGCGGGTTCTTTCGAAGCGCTTTCTGTAAGGCCTGTCGAAACTCTATCTGCGACCATTCGGTCGAGATAAAATTCTTTGTTAGGACTACTATGATACGCCTCGAGGCTTCTGTGGCCTCGACCACCAAGTCGGGGAATTGGGCGTACGTCGCCTCGAACTGTGGGACGTCGCGGTAGTGCAAACAGAGATGGTAAGACGGATAACCGTTTTCTAATTCCCGAGCTAATGATTCTACAACGAACTCCTCGTCTTTGGGGCTATAACAAATATAAGCGTCGTAAAGCTTATCAGCGTCCTTAAATGCACCTGCTAAGGGGGAGAGTTTGATGCCGCAATTTGAATACAACCACATTCTGCAAGCGTATCTAAATGTAAATACTAAAGCTAATATTAATAAAATGAGCATGAACCCGGTGAGAGCCGAGGCCAGCAGCGGCAGGTTGTGCGACACGAAGAAAGCGCTTATCGCCGATCCGTCGCTGATTTCGCTACACACAGTCACATTTAAATTCAATGGCTTTTTCGCTGGGCTCATGTTCTCATTCAAACACCACAAACTATTAACATCAATCACCCTTTCAACATTCTGCGACACATATGTCAAAAAACCTTGTAAATATTTACAATCACAAGACCAATTGTTACTGCCAATAAACAACGTTTGCAGTTTCTTATTATTGTCTAAATGCCACAAACCGTAATTCACGAGTCTGTTTCCATCCAAGCGTAAAACTTCTAAAGCACCAAGGGTACTGAATGTTTCGTTGGAAATGTATTCGATCACATTACTTTGAAGATAGAGCTCTTTCAAATTGCTTAGTTTTGAAAATTCCATTCCTCGCAATTGTTTAATTTTATTGTTGTCCAAATGTAATATTTTTAAATTAGCCAGTTGGCTAAAACTGTTGTTATGAATATGTATGATGTTACTAGAGTTTAAATAAATAACGAGCGCTTCACGCATTGAATTGAAAACAGTTTCGTTCAGTTCAGTGTAAACATTTCCGTCCAAATATATGTGAGTCGAATCACTAGGAAACTCTGAAGGTACAAATTTCAATTGTTTTACAGAACAATCGACTACGCTTGTTGATTTCGTGGAGTCGTGATAGCAAGAACAATTATTTGGGCAAACAATTCTACAGTCACAGTTAGTGAAATCGCAGCATTTACAATTTTCAGGGCAGTGATTGTCGTATTTGCACAAAAAGTCTTTGAGAAGGAGGGAGCTTACCGGCAGATACTTCACGCCGCGTACGTAAGATTCCTTACAGATCACGTTTTCTAAATCCATTACACGTGGATACTGTCTGCTTGTAATCGAGTTTATAAGCAGGAGCCACTTCATTGTGCAATCACATCTAAAAGGATTACCACTAATGTAGAACTCTGGCAACGCTCTATCATCGGGCACTCTCCAAACACGCAAACTATTTACGTCCAAACTTTCAATCTCATTGGCATACATATCGACACGCGTCAAATTTCTCTTGTCGAAAAACGTATCTGTTTCAATGGTCGATATTAAATTGTTATTTATAAACAGTAGCTCGACACTGTTTGGTATAGACATCGGAGATAGTGTAACTAAGCGATTATGACTCGCGTCCAAGGTTTTGACATGAAGTTCGCTTTGAATTTTGTAGTAATTGCCGAGGATTTCTATAAAATTAGCGTGAATGTCTAGCCACTTGAGGCTGCCGGGTATAAACGCGTAATCGAACCAAACCAAATGATTTTCTGATAAATTTAGCCATAACAATTTCGTCAAAGCCACAAACACTCCATTTATATCCGAAATAAAGTTACCGTCCAACCGAACCGCTTCCAATTGCGTGTTCCTTTGAAAGGTTTCGGTCTCAATCGACTGTATTTTATTTTTCGCCAAATTGAGCACTTGCAGGCTAGGCAGCCCCGAGAACATTCCCGATGTAAGGTTTGTTATTTGATTGTCGATTAAACGCAACCCGGTCAGCTGCGACAAATTTTGAAATGAATTGTTCATTATTTCAGTTAACAAATTCTCCCCCAAGTCTAGCGATTTCAAGAACGATAACTGTACAATTGCTTCGGGTATTTTAGTTAACTTATTTGAACTTAAATCTAACTCCTTTAAATCGGAACAATTTCTAAAAGCGTTCTCACTGATATAAGAAAGTATATTATTATTTAAATTAAGTTTATTTAATATAAATAGACCATTAAATACGTGGTCTTCTATAACATGTAACTTATTTTGGCCCAAGTTTAAAGTGTGTAGATTGAACAGTGGTGAAAAAGCATTGTCCTCAATGAACCCTATGGTGTTATTGTTCAAGCTGAGTATTTGTAAAAAGAACAAGTCTTTGAACATGTTTCGGGTGACCCGTGAGAGCGCGTTATGCGATAGGTCGAGCACGATTAATCTTATTAGACCGCCAAACGTTTCATCTTCTATGTGGTCGCTCCTCAATTTATTCGCCGAAAGATCTAAAACGAGCAATTGTTCCAACCGATTAAATATTCTCTTGGGCAAAGTTTCCAGCTCGTTATTTTGCATATAAATTTCACGAATTTCTCTCGTGTTATGGAATAACCCTTCTGGTAAATAATTTATGGCGTTGTCGGAAAGATTTACAACCTTCAGTGATAGCAGATCGCTGAAGACGTCGCCCGGCAACTCGCTTATTTTGTTGTTTTGGAGAAATAGCTGCGTCAGCCGCCGCAGGTGCAGGATCTCCGAGTCGGCCGGCAGCGACATGATGTCGTTGTGGCCCAGGTCGATCGTCTGCAGCGTCGAGCCGCACTTGTGCCCGAAGCCCAACTCGTCGACAAACTTGATCTTGTTTCGCGTCAAATTGAGCGAAATTATATTTTCTAGTGCACAAAACAGGTCTGACGGGATCTTTCTGATGTTGTTGTACGCTAAGTCCAGAGTATGCAGTTCCCGCAAACCGTTGAAAGCGCCTAGAGAGAGTTCGAGCTCTTTGTTGTTGCTCCACTCGTTGTTCATAGAGCGGACCTTCAGCGTCTTCAGGCCGCGGAGGCCCTCGAAAACGTTGCCGGGAAGCCGGAGGATCTTGCAATTACTGATAGATATCTCCGCCAAACCTTGCATCCTCCCGAAGTGATGGTCCCGCAGCGTGCTCTCGAGAAACAGCGGGCTGCACCGTATCGCGATCCGCAGCGCGCCGTCCGAGTGCATCGAACCGACGACATCCCTGTCCGACGACAACGTCCGTACATTGCACTCCACCGCACCACTCTCACCGGACACACGGAAACAGGCATCGGCGTCGTCGGGCGCTTCCGTAAGCGCCGCGCCCATCACTAAACAAAAGAATATCGCGTTAATTATCATTTTAAACGGCACTGTGTCCATGTCATTTTCGTCACTTGTCACGTTTTGGTGAATGGGAGTTTGGTTGTTGGCGGCGATCCGTCATGTTCAGCTGTTCGCGTCGCGAGTACTATGAGAGCGCGTTCCGATAACAATGGTGAGGGTTGTAAATAGAGCGTTGTGCTTCGCCGGCATGACACACGCTGTCCCCCCGCGGAGGCGAGGCCGCGACTGCCGTACGTACAATGAAATGCCATGAATGCGCCGGCCGCTCGGGGACACACAGCTCCGTCGCGTCATTTCACCGCATACTAAGTAACCCCCGTAGTTTTCGAATTTTTGTACAAAACGGAAACCGTTATGTGATTGTGTAGGTATTTAATCTATCTATAATGAAATAAATTTTCAAAATAACTATAAGGGGTGATCAATACTGATGCCAAAAATGCACTCAGTAAAATTTTTGTCTGTCTGTATGTTCGGTATAGAAAAAAAAAGTACTGGACTGATTTTGACGAAACTTGGTACCTACATTTATTCTCTACTCGTACACCTACTCCTGGGCGGGTTATAGTAAGTATACTTTTCATCACGCTACAATCAAAAGGAGCAGAGCAGTGATGGGAAGTGTCGGGAAAACGGGAGATATTTTTATCTGTATGTTTGAACGCGCACTACGCGAAAACTACTACTGGAATTGAATGCGGTTTTCATCAATGTATTGCTAGAGGTCTAACTTAAAATTTAGCACCATATTATAAAAGTCCGTTATTTTTGAAACCCGATATCCACACGTGGGACGCCGCTGGCACAGCTAGTTTAATAAAATAGTGTGACAACATAGATTTACCTATTAATACGCCGCCGCCGGATACTTTTGAAGAAAAATTAAAAACTAAACATACACGGCTTTTACCCATTCGACGACTATTCTAAAATGACGTTCAGTCTAGACGTTGAACGTTTCATTGAATAACTTGCCGAGTTGTCCTTTAAGCATTCAATTTAATGTCGTCATTCAATTAACGCGCTAGGCATTCAATTGAATAGGAGATTCAACCAGATGACTGCGACATGTATAAAACGTACTTAGTTGATACACACATACTGTATACTAGGTATGTAATGATTGTTAATTGCTGGAGAATTATTGAACTGTTATGCTATGTACCTACCTACACACTAAATAGTAAAGAAGGAAACTAAATCAGGAAAACCATAGTTTGTTTTAGAGAAAATACCAGCCTACGTCACGCCAGCTATGAAGGGGAATTTTATGTACTTACCTAGTACATGCGCCCTAAAAGTACTATTTAATACATACTTTCCTTGTGTATTTCCCTGTGTATTTCCCTCGCCAGCGATTGTGGTACTCCTCTCCAGAGTATGTCTCACCTGGTCCGCTGTCTCACGTGTGGAGAGACCTGCTCACTGGCCCACCCCCTGATAGTTATTTTGAAAATATATTTCATGTACAGAATTGACCTCTCTATAGATTTATTGTATAGAAGATTTATGGCAGTTTAAAGTAAATCCAATCAAAAAAATATCAAAACTGTTTATATCTTAATCTAAGATTCTTAGCTTTTAGCGCGCAGCCCCGCTTCTATTGAAACCCATCCTAAATACCTACTTACTTATCATATCTAGCAAAGAAACATTGCAAATCTCTCGGGCTTAGGTAACGTAAATAATCGGATTATGGACATCGTCTCAAATTACAAATAATACTCTATCAACCCAGTTTATTATTGTGTAGAGACTTTCGAGTAGCACCCTCGAGCGAGTAGGTATTATAGTAGTAGTAGGTAGGTCCTTATATAGGAGCTTTTGCCCGCGACTTCGCTCGTCCTAATAGCGCGTGTTGGTTTTTACCCCATATTTCACACCCTTATCGTTTGAGGCGACCTGAACTACCTCAAGACCGCCTCAAACGGTTTGTCCCCGCTGCTTATTGAATGCCTCCATACTTCGCTTTCCTCTATCTTTCTTTTCTTCATACTACGAACGAGGCTCCGGCAACGAATTGGTGGTGGTATACCATCACCAACAATCGCCAACCCGCCTGCCCAGCATGGCGATTAGGAACATAACCTCCAGGTGTTTGCCCAAACTGGTGAACACCTAGAGAGGCCTATGTCCAGCTGTGGACTGCATTAGGCTGATACTTCTCTTTATAGATAGGTATTTGTGTTTCCGATGTCTCCTTTAACCACCAAGTGGCGTGGGGTAACTAGGTACATCGTAGCATGTCAGCAAAATGCCACTGTCAGAGAAGAACCCGAACTCCCAACATTTATTATTAGGTATACATTTAGTAAAAATCCGTTGAATTTGCTACGGGCTACGGCTATAGTTATGCCCTTATTATTTTAAGGTTACGCCACTGCCTTAGACGAGGCCTTAGAGATAAAATGTCCATTGATGGCAGATTACAGTAGGTACCTACCTATTTAGTTTCTCGCAGCAAACCCCCGTAATAAGTAATAAATAATACTAGTTAAGACCTAAGTATTCATTATTACTTAGGTATATTATACAGGTGATTTAACTTGAAAAAATTAAAGATGTTATTCTTATTCCTATTCTTTCAAAATTAAAAAACATCATTTCAAAAAGCTATGCTAAAAGAGACCTACCTATACGTAGGTATATTTTATAGTAGGATGTAGTGGTTTCTATTTCCATTAAAAAAATTAGTAGGTACGATGTCAGTTGATTGCTCAGCTAGGGTGCAATGACCTCTAAAAATCTAACTTGTACCTAATTTATATAAAAATATTTAGCCTTACCCTATTTTCATGAAAAAAAACCAATCTTGCCTCCTTTCGACGTTTCATTCGCCATTTTACTCGTACCTACTTGCCCTATCAGTTGTTTGCACGATAGGCAGGCATGGGTAGGTTTATTTCATTGACCCAAATTAAATTAGCGGCCTTCGAGAACAAAGTGACAGTACAGAACATTAGAATATTTAGCAGGCAATTATTTATGCAAATGGGTATGGATAGGTAGGTAGGTATAGGATAGGCAGGTATATTTATAATCTGTACCTATTTCACTTTTAGAAACATTATTGCATTATTGATAGGACTACATAGACATAACGACAACGCTTCAAAAGCGTTTCTAAAAATAATGTTTTTCAATAAGTTTGCGATTGAATCCTGGATACACATCCCATACATACCTATTTTCTGAATGTGACATTTTCTTATTCGCTATGTTCCGCACCTCACTAGGTATGTATTAAACCTACTTACCGTAGAAGCGATTCGATAAAAATACGATAAGCCTACTCGTGTAGGATACGAGTATAAAACCACCTAATTACCACTTACATTGAATTTAATAAAAATCTATAGGAACCTAGTAACTAGGTAGCTACGACGCCTCCAATTCGCCTTTTATACTCGTACTACTTGTTTTTTCCTGATACACGTCTATTCTAACAATAATATTTAGTTATCTACGAAAATAAATAAACTGCGCTATAGATATTTTTTTCAAACTAAGAGAACTTACGACTATGTTTAAAGTACGATTGTGAATAGGTACCCATAAGCATCGTTAGTTATTTTCCTCTCGATCACCGGTCTTTCGAACTGTCATTTTAAAGCCGATTGTCTGTCTGTACAGCCGTTTAAATTCCCCAAGGTACAATCAACCGATACTGGCAAAAACACTGCCACGGGGATCATTATACTCGGCGACCCCATCAAGCGTCTCTATGACGTTTTGTTTAAATTAAAAGGGCTTCGAAGTAGGTATCTATCTTAAACGGAACACAAATTGAACTCCACAACGTAACGCACACATTAGTTCTGAGATAAAAGATAAAGAGAAGAAAGCTCGAAAAAACACCCGTCAAGTGACTTTGGTGAGGTTTCGGTTTCGGGATGTGGGTACCTATTACAGCCAGAGTAATCCTACAGGGGATGTTAAGGGAGCGATGTATTACCTGCCCGTGGTGCATCCTGCTGAATAACAAACGAGGCTCTGGCAACCAACTGGTGGCGGTATAACCATCACGATTGAAGGCGCAGCTAAATACTATAGGCCGATGACGGGCAGGAGCGTCACCGAAGCGAGAAGCTAGGTACGCCCTGCAATCGCCAACTCACCTGCCCAGCGTGGCGATTATGGGTAGGTATAACCTCCAGGTGTTTGCCCAAAGTGGCGAACACCTGGAGAAGCCTATGTCCAGCAGTGGACTACGATAGGCTGATGATGACTCTTACAGACAAGCACCGTTGGCAACAAATAGTGATTGATTTGATTTGGAATTGATCAAGCGACGGGAGGCTACTATGCTTTAGTAAGTGATCATACGTTATACAATCAATACAAAGAAAACATCATAACTCATAGTATTGTATGTATTATATTCATCATTTATAATCAAGTTCGTCTTACCATTTGTACCTAAGGAAGTAGTTTTTTATAATGTTTTCTCCCGTATACGATTATTAATTTCGAAATAGTATGCTGATTCGATTCACCTTTTAAAATTTAATGCAATCCATTACCATTACAACCTTTATCATTCTGGCTTGCACAAAATTTTTCAATGGATCATTAAAAAGTCTGAAATCTTTTCAAATTCTGGTCTAGAATATTGTGATTGATTATAATTTATCGTTAGTAGATTCTAAACTACTTATAAAATCTCCAAGCCACTAGATGATTCTAATGTGTTTTAAAGAATAATAGCGAACAACAAAAGCGAAAACATACAATAATAAACACCTGTAATTCATTTGTCACAATAAATATAATACATAAATAAAAAATATCTACAATTCGATGCTTTAATCGCATTCCCTTACATACGGCTCTTACTAAGAATCGCTGGGTAATCTCGGTTACAATCAATACCAAAGATCTAGATGGTCTATATTAATACTAAACTCCTAACCGTCTTAAATTAATCAGCATAGCCTTCTCGTAACATACTATCACAAATAATTCCTTAAAAATATATTACAAATAATCTTACATCTAAGTGTCATCCACAAACGTAACAACTAAAATTGAACTAACGGATTTCAACGCCTCAGTTCAAGTGTTCTTTATATTCAGTCTTATGTAGGCTCCTGTCATAAGTATTTGGTGTTACAAGGGAGTACGTCTACTTTGCCCCACCAAGGCGCCCCACCTTTGGTTCAAAGTAGATCGCTCACAAATTGTGTGTAATCTGCCCTACTGCAACGACTTAGTTGGGCACCGGACACAGATTTTAATTCATGTGTATTCTACCCCACTAGGGCCATCACCTTAGATTATAGGTGAGGTTTTTACTTAATCGCCTTGGTGGGGCAAAGTAGACGTACTCGTTACAAGGTTCTCACTAAGTCAACCATAACACGTAACACTCATTCTGTTAAAACAACAATCTCGTGTGCACAACTCTCCTAACAATAGGCGCTGTGTTATTGCAACAATACATTATTCACAGGTTGTTTTAAAATCTTTGTGTAACAAGAATGATTTGCTAACTATTCAATTGGTCTATTGCGTTACAGGAAGCCTGTTGCCCAATACATTATTAGGGGCCATCCATAAATTACGTCACACGTAAAGGGGAGGAGAGGGGATCCACCACGACGGATCCATAGAGTCCTTGAAAAGTGACAAGCAGTCACAAGGAGGGGGGAGTAGTCAAGTCGTGAAAATTGTGTAATGTAATCTGTGGATCGTCCCATACATCATATACTGGACATATTAGTCCTGTTCTATTCAGGACTTATTATTATTAGTCCTCTGAGCTTTGAATTTGATATTTCAAAGTCCATAAACTAGTCAATCTGTACTATAAGAACTGGATTTTATATCTAGTTGTTTCGTTATGTCATTCATTTATAAAGTTATTGTTATTTGAAACAAAGTCAATAGTCGTAATACAACAGTCCGCTTACAAGATATAAAGTAATACAGATCTAATAGATATACATTTTTGTTACCTTTATCAAAAAAGTATAGCTGGATATCTTTTACAATATATTTTTGCAAAGAACACCATTCATATTACAATGCGCTATATACCATATATATTTATGTTCATAATAAATCAAATGTCAAGTTACTTGAATCTTAGAATTTCCGAAACATTGTAATTTCGAGAAATTCTAAGATACAAACTAAAAGGTATAATGCATTGTTCCTGATTAGATATACATACTGGTTTTACCACAGGGCCTCATTGTAATCTCAAGAAAATCATACATAACAGGCTGACTTAACCCATACACAGAAAAAGAGATATAATGCTTAATGAGTTAGTCCTACAAGGCCACAATTCTATTAAAAATTGTATACTTATTGCTTCAAAAATATATGTTATCCCTTCTAAGAATAACTGCGATAGAGTTAAATGTACTACATCAAGTAGTGAATGAATTAAGTTTTAAGGGAAGATAGTAAAATGTATTTATTTTTTTCATTTGACTAGAAATAACTTTCTAAATGACAATGTAAATGGATGACGCGACATTGATACGAATTTGAAATGTTATAATAAATTGTTAAGCAGACACGATATTTTCGCTTCCCAAGTTCTCGACCGCACAATTATCACTTTATACACTTTGTTCAATTAAGTTTTATTCACTGTCTTACAGTTTTTCACATTTCACTTTTAACAATTGCCAATTTCTCAATTGCTGCCGTTCCAATAGAACAAACCAGAAGTTTTAAGAGAGAATTCAACAAATTGATTATGTTTTTATTAAAACCTCCGTACACTCAACCTATTTCTAACCAATACCTACTGGTATGCTGGAATGACCCTCACTTAAAATTTTTACCTCCCCAAGCAACTAGTTAAATATTCTAGTTATTGGATGAAGACCTAAATACCAATATGACGGAACTGCACCCAAATAACAACAAGTAACAAGTTGTATTTGAGCAACAAACTTGTCTTTATAAAGACTCGCAATACTTCAATCACGCTTCGTCTGTGGCTTGTATACCAATTGATCAGACCACTATTACCAATATGACGGAACTTCACCCAAATAACATCATGTAACAATATTTGAGCAACAAACTTGTCTTTATAAAGACTCGCAATACGTCAATCACGCTTCGTCTGTGGCTTGTATACCAATTGATCAAACCACTATTACTAATATCACTAGTGCATTTACCAATGTATTTGTCTCAAGCAGTTTAGTGAGAGGCATAGCAGAATAATTAATCTTCTGAATAGAAAACTCATAGGTATGTCCGTCTCGGCTTTGTACCAAGAGTATTGAAGATTCAGAACTGACAGTCTACCATCAAATGTGGATAAGTCACATCAGTCTGCACAAAGTCATATTATAACACTTCTATGTCTATTCGGGACCTTCCAAATAATGTTGGAAGGTTCTAACCTTACTAAGGTTCTACCACCAGATCATATGGCACAAAGTCGAACGAGCATTTATTACGCTCAATGATTTCTATTGGTCAGATCCGTACCAAAAAAACACCTTGAAGTTGAAAGG
Organism: Conogethes punctiferalis; assembly: GCA_031163375.1. Lineage (NCBI taxonomy): Eukaryota > Metazoa > Arthropoda > Insecta > Lepidoptera > Crambidae > Conogethes > Conogethes punctiferalis. Next base: position 13,237,951 of record CM062086.1, on the reverse strand, counting down.
CTCTGACTAACGTCCACTATTTCTGGATTATGTAATAAGTATACATACCATAATTAGTCAAGTATCAGCTCTAGTCATACCAGCATACCAGTACCCAAACCAATCTACCACTAACGCGCGTATATATAATCGCCGGCGTATATAGGCATAAATGTAAGGATAGGCCTACTTGTCGACCCGTCGTTTTTGGCGAGTAAAGATGCCTACGTATCGAAGGCCCGTCGTTTGTAGGCTTGAAGACATGCCTACTTATCGACGGCCCGCCATCTGTACGCTTGCAAACAAGCCTATTTCTCGACGGCCCGTCGTTTGTAAACGTACGGACAGGTCGACTTATCGACGGCCCGCCGTTTGTAAGCGTGCGGACAGGCTTACTTATCGAAGGGCCGTCGTTTGAAGGCGTCAACACAGGCCTACTTATCGACCGCCCGTCGCTTGTAGACGAACGGACAGATCTACTTATCGACAGCCCGTCGTTTGTAAGCGTGCGGACAGGCCAACTTATCGACGGCCCGTCGTTTGTAGGCGTCACACAAGCCTACTTGTCGACGGCCCGTCGCTTGTAGGCTCGCGGGCAGGCCTACTTGTCCAAGGCCTGTATGTGGTCGGGGCGGTCGCCGCGGGCGTGGCGCGCCCACATGCTGTGGTAGAGCATCTCGAGGCCGGTGGCGTAGGCCTTGCAGTCGAACAGCGGACTCTCCGTGCGCGCCGCCCACACCTTGGCGCGGATGCCTTTTAGACTGGAAAAAAAAGGACGGTTCAGTAAAAAATGCAGGTGGTATTAGTAGAAATTACAAAAATTACAAGAGGTTCCTGTAAAAATTACGGAGGGTTCCGATAAAAATTACAGGTTCCAGTAGAAATTACAACAGGTTCTGATATAAATTGCACAATGCTATTGGAAAGGTTACTTGGAAACTTGTTCATTCAATAACTCTCGTAAAGTAGTAGTAGAAAATTTCAGAAACCAAGGGCTTGTAAAATGCCCCACAAAAAGTTTCATTAAAAATATTGGAAATTACAAGAAATCGTCCAATCGTTCATGAAACCTACTAATCATCAATTTCTAAATCTTCTTCTTTCTTACTACGAGGCTATTTTACTTCTATGTTATGATAAGAAAAATATAATGTTAATACGGATTTATAATCCTTAACCAAACATGACGTAATCTTGTCATTACAAAGATAATAGCCTCAGCTAATAATGCTCATTTACTTGAGCATGACACATAGCAGTTTATGTGCAAGATAGAATTGTTATAATACAAAGCCTGTGGCATTTTCTGTACATAAAAAACCTGTGTATAGTATAATCTAATCTCAACAATAATATAAAACAAATAAAACATTACTCACTATTCCCTATCGGTTCCTAATCTTACAGCTATATCTTGATATTCTTGTCTCGTCCTTGCAATTAGTTCGGGACATCCTAATGTGTTTAATTGAGAGGCGGCCACTCTGAAACAATAGAAAAGATGTTTAAATTCATGATAGCAATACATTAAGTTACTCTAAATATCCGATGTAATGGAATGTGGATCAAAAAACAAAAGAAGATAGATTACATGCCGCTGAAATGTGGATATTAGCCTGGGCGGGGCGTGTCATGTTACGTTGTCGGATCGCATACGAACGTCCACATTCATTCACATTGCTGGTAGTTTTCGGGTACAAACAATCTAAGAAAGGCTAGCGTAAGGGCAACATTCCAGCGGTCTGTCCTCACACTTATAGCAAACCTACTAGGGGTGCTATCGTCGCACACGGAGCGAATATGTGAAACCGCTTTTAGCTACCACGTGTTCCTACATTAGATTACTTCGAGGCCATCGTCTCCCCCACAGGATGTCCATGCTGCTGGTGTGTCCGTTGCACAGCTGGCGTGTTCAGGCACACGTCGGGGAGCTGCCCCCCCTCCAAAAGACAGGTAGGGCATAGCGAATCTTCGCTCGAATTGAGCTGCCCGTCCGGGGAAGGACATCCACCCTATAGAATACCGCAGCCAAATGACCTCCGGGTCGTGTTTCTGCTGGTGAGTGGGGTTTCCGGAGCTCGTGGGAGGTTAGAGTTGGGCCGGCATGGCAGTGGCAACTGACTGGTAACTGACCAGTTACTTGCCAGTTTTCACAGCGACTTAGGCTTCTCTTACGCTTTCCATCAGGCGTAGGGAAGGCATTATGTCGAGTTACTATCTTAACTAATCTTAACTAATATTATAAAGCTGAAGAGTTTCTTTGTTTGTTTGTTTGAACGCGCTAATCTCAGGAACTACTGGTCCGAATTGAAAAATTCTTTTTGTGTTGAATAGACCATTTATCGAGGAAGGCTTTAGGCTATACAACATCACGCCGCAACTATTAGGAGCGAAGATATAATAAAAAAATGTATGTTCGCGCGCAAGGTTAGTGCGGAGTGTTAGTGAACGCGGGGGGCGGGGGGAAACGATCCGCGACCGCGATGCCCCGCGCTGCCCCGCACCGCCCCCTCTCAGCCGCCTGGAGCACTGGGACGCCGGGAAGCGGAGTCGACGACGGAACTCGGACGCAGACGCAGCTGCCACGCGCTCCGAATATAATCCCTGCACAATTTTCAAAGTTTCAATTTAAAAACAAAGGGGAAAACTATTCCACGCGGACGAAGTCGCGAGCACAGCTAGTATATAATAAAAAAAAAGTACTTCTAGCGGTCAGTATAGAGCATATTACGTTACCTCGAGGCCAGCGTCTCCCCGGGCAGCGTGACGACCGGCGTGCCGGTCCACAGGATGTCCATGCTGGTGGTGTGTCCGTTGCACAGCGGCGTGTCCAGGCACACGACGGCCACTATAGAGCACATTACGTTACCTCGAGGCCAGCGTCTCCCCGGGCAGCGTGACGACGGGCGTGCCGGTCCACAGGATGTCCATGCTGGTGGTGTGTCCGTTGCACAGCGGCGTGTCCAGGCACACGTCGGCCACTATAGAGCACATTACGTTACCTCGAGGCCAGCGTCTCCCCGGGCAGCGTGACGACGGGCGTGCCGGTCCACAGGATGTCCATGCTGGTGGTGTGTCCGTTGCACAGCGGCGTGTCCAGGCACACGACGGCCACTATAGAGCACATTACGTTACCTCGAGGCCAGCGTCTCCCCGGGCAGCGTGACGACCGGCGTGCCGGTCCACAGGATGTCCATGCTGGTGGTGTGTCCGTTGCACAGCGGCGTGTCCAGGCACACGACGGCCACTATAGAGCACATTACGTTACCTCGAGGCCAGCGTCTCCCCGGGCAGCGTGACGACGGGCGTGCCGGTCCACAGGATGTCCATGCTGGTGGTGTGTCCGTTGCACAGCGGCGTGTCCAGGCACACGACGGCCACTATAGAGCACATTACGTTACCTCGAGGCCAGCGTCTCCCCGGGCAGCGTGACGACCGGCGTGCCGGTCCACAGGATGTCCATGCTGGTGGTGTGTCCGTTGCACAGCGGCGTGTCCAGGCACACGACGGCCACTATAGAGCACATTACGTTACCTCGAGGCCAGCGTCTCCCCGGGCAGCGTGACGACGGGCGTGCCGGTCCACAGGATGTCCATGCTGGTGGTGTGTCCGTTGCACAGCGGCGTGTCCAGGCACACGTCGGCCACTATAGAGCACATTACGTTACCTCGAGGCCAGCGTCTCCCCGGGCAGCGTGACGACCGGCGTGCCGGTCCACAGGATGTCCATGCTGGTGGTGTGTCCGTTGCACAGCGGCGTGTCCAGGCACACGTCGGCGAGCTGCCCCCGCCTCACGTGCTCCTCCTTAGCGGCCACGTTGGAGAATATTATGCGGCCAGGCGGAAGACCTGGGACAATGGGAATATTGTTATAATAATACACAGGGTAGGTACGTTTTACAGGATGTTATAAAACTCTGACATAATATTGTGTGATGAGACTGATGCCTGACCTAGGCAATTAAATGCCTGTGTTTCAGGTCATCAGGCTCATTCCATACTCTGAGACACAAGAGAGGTAGGATATAGGGAATCTTCGCTCGAGTTGAGCCGTTCGCTGGGAGAAGTAAAGGAGAAAATTTAAGCTAGACTTAATAGTTTTTTTTTAATTAAAATTTAAGTGTAGACTTTCATAAATTTTCACCCAAACAGGTTTAGTTCTGAAAAAAAATTGGTTGGGCCAAGACTTTTTTAAGGGGCGTTTAGAGGTAGCCAAGGAGGTAGAGGTAGTCAATTAGGCACACGATGCGCCAAACACCCTGTAAAATACCGCAACTAAATGATCTACGTCGTCGCGATTCAGCCGGTGAGTAGGATTTAAGGAGCTGCTGCATGGTCAGCCGGGGGTTAAATGGGCACCGCGCGTGTAATACATTCCCTTTTTTCCTCTTGCCGAGGAAAATGCGTGTGATACCCCTGGTGTTACACAGGCATTCATAGGCTGTTTTAACCGCTTAACATCAGGCGGGCATAGGCTTGTTACCACCTTAGAAGGCACCACCAAAATTAGAGGCATCTCAAAATGTCTTTCTAAAAATTTCTTCACAACGAATCTGTTAAATACTAATTCCTTACCCAACTGTTGCGCCGTCGCTTGCAAATTAGGTTCCCCCACAGCCGGGAATCTCAACAGCCACAACACACTGTTCGGCACGTGCTTCAGTATGTACACCCACATGTGCAGTGTTAGAGGATCAATTTTATACAGCTGGTTGAAGTTGCAGTACACCACTGCGTCATCAGGCAAGCCGTATTGCTGCCTCGTCGTGATCACTATGGACTGGGGTACTTCTTCGCCGGTAGCCGCTTTGTTGTTCGTTTGGGTGGTGGCTAGACCGTTTTGGAGGATAACGCCGTTTACTGATGTCTGAAATAAGGTGTGAACGTCATTATGTTGTATTTGGATGGAGATAATATGAGACGTGTATCGTATTTGCATAGCACGAATTTGAATAAGATTGTATGGTCTCTACCGCCGTACAATCCTAGTACGCCGCCGGTCCATCGGCATAAACATTGACCCGACTATAAAGTTGTGAGCAGGAGAATTTTCCAGGCTGCACGGCAATCGAAATATGCAGTGTTCACAATTAAATAGGTATTTAATTGTGAACTATTCTTTTAAGATCCGGCGAGCCATTGATTAAAAGGAAAGGCGTGTCGCAGGCAAATAGGCGCGGGCGCAAGCTGCGATCGATTCAAATTAGGCAATCTAAATCCGAAAAGTTTCTCATAAATTAGACGGAATCGTAACAGAAAATGTAAAGCAGAGTAAACAACAAGTATGTTTCCTAAACTGATTGGTAATCGAACCTGGAAGCCTTAGGATAGTCCGCGCTTTTCGCGAGACCTTCGTACTATAGACCTCCAAGGTCGAAAATATATGGATGCCCTCACAGTAAATGTTGAATGATTCGACTCGAGTACGTGTTATAAATAAACATACCACCCACTCGTTATAGTACCTACAGTATGTTCTATTAAAACCGAGTAAAGCTTTTTATTTTATTATAAAACATTGAGAAAATATATGTAATGCATTCGGACATATATATTTTTGTTCTTACCTGAACTTGTCCTGAAGCAATCATTGTTTCAATAGGAGTCGTAGTCGGTAGCTCAGCAACCTTCAGGGAAATCTCCACTGGCCTCGCCGCACGAACTACTTCCTTGATTTCTTTAATGTCGGTATTTTCCACCAGCGGCGATAGATCTGTTGCGTTAATCACCGCCACATTGTCGGCAACGCTGCCCAAATTATTGTGCGACTTTACTTTGTCACTCAGAATAAGTCGCTCCTGCAAATGCGGGAACATTTGCTTGTGATCTCCTACGAAGTACGTATGAGGCATGTAGGCTAGCTTTTCGCTATACTGACTGGCGAGTTCCACCGGTGACGTCACCGCATCAGTCACTAAGTAGTCCATATAACTTGCCCCGCTGGTGCCCGGGTATCCCAACCACATCACTTGCACAGGAGCCGGCCTTAACGCGAATATCTCATTCCTAGCGCCTTTGGTGTACCCATTCATATTGACGAGTATGTGAATGCCATCTCCGTATATCTTATCGGCAGCTTTACCGTTGCACGGCATCTGTGAGAGGTCAATGAAATTCTCCGCTTCACGGGCAATCTTCGAGCGGAACGTCGTGCCGTCATCAGGACTCAGAGCGTAGCAGAAGATCTCCACTTTACTGCGATCGTGCAGACCGGGAACGGATTGCATCAAATGTGACGTCGGGTGGTTACCGAAGTCGCTGCTCACGTAACCGATACGCAGTCTGCCCTGAAGCTCCCGGGGGAACTTGTAAGGAGGCTTATGCAGCACTTGAACCTTCTCTAGGCACAAATTGGCGTGACGCGCCGCAATCGCCTTCCTAAAGTCATGTGTTAACGGATACAACATAGAGTGGTGGGGATGGACTGATGGTAGTCTGTTCTTTTCCAACTGCTCGGCCACAATGCTGACCAACTTCTTCATACGAGCCTCATAGTCGGTCCAGTCGCACACAATTTGCAAGCAATGGGCCAAATTGCAATAAGCGTCTGGGAAGTCTGGTTTAAGTTTCAGTGCTGTTCTATAGGATTGAATCGCTTCGGGAATGTTTCCAGAGTCTTTGTGGATGCTGGCGAGGTTGCTGTGAGCATCGGCGAAGGCTGGGTTGATTTGAATCGCTCTCGTGTAACACTGAAGAGCACCCGCCACATCTTGCATTTCTTTGAGTGTGTTCCCCATGTTGCTGTACGCATCAGCGAAGGTCGGCTGAATGCGTATGGCCTCTTTATAGTGCATAAGGGCTTCATTTAGTTTGCCTTGTTGCTGCAAAACTGACGCCAAGTTACTGTGGGCTGCAGCGAATTCCGGGAATACTTCTAGCGCTTTTAAGTATAATCTGGTCGCTTCTTCAATGTAGCCTTGCTCGCGTTTGATATTAGCCAAATTATTGAGAGAATCAGCGTGGGATGGGCAAAGACGCAACGCTGTGTTGTAACATTCTTCGGCGTCGGCAACTTGACCTTTCTCTTTCAAAGCATTCGCTAAATTACAATAGGCATCAGGGAAGTTGGGTTGTAACTCTATGGCTCGTCTGTATGTGTCAATAGCTAAGTCAATTAATCCTTGTTCATAATATACACAAGCTAGGTTGCCGTGGACAACCGCGTTGTTCGGTGATAGGTTTAAAGCTCGTAGGTAAGCCGCTACAGCCCTGCGTATAAAACGTTTAATCGTTATTAAACCGTTACAATTTATGTAGAACAAACCAATTATACCTAATTTATTACGCTTAAGCCACGAGTAGCAATTTCGTTTCAGCCGTCACGATCCACAATGAGATTTACGACTCGTGGCCCAGGCATTTTAAAATTAAATTGTTACCCTTACCTGTCAAATATTCTAGCCTCTTTGAGTACATTGCCCAAATTGATGTACGCGTCCAAAAAATTAGGATCCAAGGCAACCGCTTTTTCAAAATGATGAATTGCCAACCAGATCTCACTTTGAGCGTTAAACACGCATCCCAAATTACTCCATGCGACTGCAAAATCTGGCCTCGTTTCTATGGCCTTCAAGTAACAAGCCTAAACACACGAAAAAAACACATGTTAATCACCGAGCGACATTACAAACACAGTGATGATTTTCTGAAATGTTTGTTACGCCTCTGATCAAAAGTTACACCATAGCGTTGAGTGACGCTGGGTCATTGTTCAGCAAAAGTAATGACCGAACATCAAACAAGAGCCAAATAAACATACGCCAAGTTGCACCCTAACGAGACGAAACTACGCCGAGAGCCACACACATCAGTAGGAAATGCAAACGACAAGAATTTCGATTCAGAACGAAATCCGGAATTGAACGACCCGAAACATTGCGACCCAACAATGAAGCGATATCTTCGTACGCTTCCACTTCCTAACCGATGAAAAGATGGACACGACAATGATATCAAAGAGCACGACTTTATCCAATGACCTGTCAAAAACATTTTAGTTCTTCAAACCTTTTACACTTTACCTGCTGCAGGCATGGTGTCATCGCGGCGGGATAGCGACTGTTGTACCAACCGTAACCCAGCTACATACAGCACCGGACACACCTACTGTCTTACCAGACAACACCTTGTGAAAATATAACACAATTAGTTGATTTTGAGTCAAACTAGTTGCCGATTTTCAACTTACTCATATTGTATTGCAAATAAACGTTTATGATAACAGAGGATCATTGTCAACTCTCGCCGTCATCGAGCAGAGTATAGCGACAGGCATGATGATAATGGCCAAATTATATTACAAATAAACTTACTACGTCATACCACTAAATGATAATATGGCTACGACTCGTTTGATCCTCGTAATGTAAGTAAGAAATCACTACAAAAGCACAAGGGAAATATCACTAAAATCGTAAATAATGAAGGTAACAGGATACAACAACTTGTGAGGTAATTGTAACCTCAAACTATTTATGAATATAAACATGTGTAATTAGTGCACCCTCTATTTATTGATCAATGTTCTACACAAAGTTGAAAATAAAGTTTATATTACTGGTTTAAATTCACGATGAACAGACTTAGAATGAGGAAATAATGCAAGCATGTTTAATGACATGCTGCATGACTTTTATTACTGCTGTTGAAGTAATTGCATCTATAGACCATTAAATAAGTACATCGTTGGTTGCAATAAATGCTGCTTGATGTGAATTTAATGCAATATGCAAATTTATGTTACGCTATGTAGCGAAAATGTGGAATACGGGAATAATTCTCGAATCGTCCTTCCATTCTAAGTCTTGAATCTTTTAAATGATAACGAAAAAGCAACGCCAAAGTTTTTAAGTGTAGAATATTGATTGGAGTTTTTACGCAACGGCTGTCACAAAATATCGTAAACAAAAACAATTTACAAGATATTCTGCGACAAAGTAAGTATAATGAGAAACAAGATAGAAATGTTTTAATTGCAAACTCCGTACCATTTCTACCTTATTCTCGCAGCAACAATAATGGTCTAAACAAACGCTAACAACAGTTTCCATCCAGGTCGTTATAGAAAAATTTTGTTGAAACCATTACAAAGGCGACGCTAAATGCTATTTCCCGAAGGAGGATTTACGCAATTGCAGTGTACGCTGGCGAAACAGAGAGTTCACTAATTTGATATTGCACAAAGGGTACCGTCGACGAATCCTGTTAACTTCAGAGCAAACCAGAAAGTGGAGCACAAAATCGTATTTACCTTCGCCTCGTCCAGACGTCCGAGAGCCTTGAGCAAATTGCCCAGGTCACTTCTAACGCAGTAAAGGTCCTGTAACAAGAGGACATTTTCATTTTACTGATTACACACCGCCGGCCATTCATCAAGTTACCATTTTTCTTTTAATAGTTGTACATCGTTATTCTTAGGTGTCGTAAAAGACGACTAAGGAAGTATCGGGAAAAACGCAGCACCTGGGTACAAATTAAACCTAATGCGGTCACCTATCTGCCTGCCAAACGTTGTGGTGCTGCCCACTGGTGCCACAGGGGGGTTTAGTGGGTATGCCCTCCCATCTCGGGAGGTGCGAGTCCCACACACCATGTCACCTCCCCCCGGAGGTGGCATGACAGTGCTTAATGCATTCCCCTCTAGAAAAGAAAGGCAAGAGCGTTGAGATGGATTAAGAGAGAAATCAGCTAACAGCAATCAGATGGTATAGTGACACCACAGGATACCCAAGCAGCTAGCTATGTTATCCAGTGGTGTCACTATACCATCTGACGCATTTGGCAAATTCTTTCAAAGTATCTTAGGGCTCCCTTCAAAGTATTTATAATCATAAAGGAGCCCTAACAGTACAAATTTACAGGCCTTTACTAAGCTCATGGCCTCTTGGCTGGTCCCCTTCCCGGGGCAAGGGTCCTCCCGGAGTGGGAACCGTGGCATTTTCCCGGTTTGCCACCCTTTAGTAACGCCACTGATGGTATCAGCGGTAAATACATCTAAATGGATAATGGATTTTAGCATTTGACACTTTAAATACCTAATGAAAACTGATTGGGAAAATTGAACAGATGGAAAAAGATTGACGTGGGGCCATATGCACATAAATTATTCAACAAAAAGAGCGATGACAACACATTGGGGTCGTACTTTCATCCGCAGTATCGTTGATTCAAAACTGGTAACGTAAATACATAATGTGAAAACTCATATGAGATATTCTTATCAGAGAATGTTAAATTAAAATGAATAAACACGATGTTGGTAAAAACAAGGAAATTCTCAAAAAATCATTCACGAAGAATTGTTGGCAGTTTACCAAGATTCCTGATCTTCATTATCAAGTGTTTCTAAGTGCTTTAGTGAAATCAATCATGATGCATTGAAAACCCTATGTAGAATTCCGTTCCTGAAATATATTTTAGGTACACGATAATTACACCTGCTGAATACTGTAAAAATGCGAATCAGTAAAGAAAATTTGCAAATATGTGATGTTACTAATTAGTCTAAACATTTATTTTTAAGGAATTTAATTTGCACTTTTTTAAATAAAATTTTAATCTTAACTAATATTATAAAGCTGAAGAGTTAGTTTGTTTGTTTGAACGCGCTAATCTCAGGAACTACTGGTCCAATTAAAAAAATATTTTTGTGTTGGATAGACCATTTATCGAGGAAGGCTTTAGGCTATAAAATCACGCTGCAACTATTAGGAGCGAAGAAATAATGGAAAATGTAAAAAAAAACGGGGAAAAAATAACTATTCCACGCGGACGAAGTCGCGAGCACAGCTAGTGCCTTTATAAATTTTCACCCAAAACAATTTCAAATCAGAAAAAAATATCCGGTCGGCCAACTTTTTTATGGGAAGTAAGATGAAGCCACAGACCGAATCTGCTCCCACATTCAAGACAAAGGTACCTATGTAACCTTTCCACTACGGAAAGTCTACGCTTTGTATGTACAGTCAAATCGTTATGGTCTAACAGGGGGGCAAGCTGAATTGCCTGATCACTGAAGTGTAGTGTACACTGAACCGAACATTCGATTAAATCATTGTTACAGTTACCGATTCGCAATATCACGAAAAGCAAACATGTAAGTGTGTGATACCGTACGAGAATTGAACGTGGCCAATGAATGTATAAACTGGGCGTGTACTAGTCATAAATAAAGCATGTCCATTTATAATAGGCCCCAACTGGCGACTGTCGTGTTGTGTTCACCGAATACGAGAATTGGATTTATAACAACGTAAATACGTGATATAGCTGTGCTGATTTGAAATTCATCTGCAAATGTCTGTAACTGTTGTACCTAACTGTTCTGGAATAACGTGCACTCATCATCTTAATCCTTTAAACGGCCACGGCTGGGCATAGTATCCTTTGACATATATGACAATAACATTTTTTTTTTATTTGTATGATATAAGTAGTAGTGAGGCCTGATTAAGTGTAGGCGAGCACCTCATTATGTCCATGTGATATTATCGTCTAGGAAGTCTTGTATTGTATCCTTACATTAGACATGACTTATTTTATAAGATGGACTTTTGGACAACCCAAAATGTTTGTCAAATAATAGGTAACCTCTTGGTCATTTTGATTTTTTAGAATTTAAGAAGCCCACAAAAATTAACCTTAGCTTATTTAGTTAACTTAATAAGTTGTTGTGATAACAAATCATGACGTGCATAGTATGCATTCCAATAACCTTTTACTCTCTAATACCCTTCAGATAATCTACCTTCAAGGCTAATAACTACTGTATCGCAACTGAACCCTTTTGTTATACACATTATTTGTTTACTAATACAGTTATTGTGTATGAAGCAACCTTACAAATAGGTTTTAAAATTGAATCTGTGTAATATCGTCTAATATCTTACCCAATACTTTGGGACATAGGGCGCTTAACGTCTAACTAAATCTAAAAGAAATAAGATTAAATAAAACATACTACTATTAACATTATAGAAGTTGAATCATAATTCAGTACGAATGAAATAGCTTCCCGTGACATCGATGTAACCTTTACGATGATGATATAACAATAATTGTTTACATTGATTTAGTACATTCGTGTTTTCTATGGAAATAAAATCATAGTGGAATATTTCCTGCATGAATGGCGTTGATGACATACACAAAATCTAACAATAGCTAATTGAGAATACGGAAATTATAGACAATATACATAAGTATATATGTTTGTAATCGTTTATATTCAAGGTTAACGGATCTTTTATCACTTAGTAAACAAAGCAGAATATTTGCCTTCATGGCGCACATAAAAATTCAGTTGGTATCTCTTACTTATAATAATCATAAAATTTTCCATGCAGACAAAATGCGCTACACAACGCACATGAATCATCGAAATCGCCTAATTATTATTTCATAGTACAAAACCAGAATAGACCGCTTTTTACAATGCGTTCGGCGGAAAGATCTCTCTCGGAAACTTCCTAAACGTTCATTCAAATTTGACCTTAGTCTATTACGCTAATGTAAAATTTGCATGACATTCATTAAAAGTTTCCGAATCCGAACGAAAATAAGTATTGTGAATAGCCCTGACGAGCGGAAACATTTCGATGGTTCATTCAAATATGACGATTTTAATTGAAAGCTTTTCCAAGAGCGAAAACTTTGACAATTCGATTGAAAATTTGAATGAACGATAGAGATTTTTTCCGGGAAAGATCTTTTCGAACGCCTCAGCTCTCGTTCGTAGCTTTAAATGCTTTTGGCCTAACGCAAAGCGTTATCAAAGTCGTCTATAACTATTAGTTTTAAACCCAAACTAACAGTGATCAGGCTTATCAACCGCGATCTCAGGGCACACCATTCGAACGACAGACAATGTTGCTAATTTATCCCGTGCAAGCCTGGCATCTTTCCAAAACAGTCTATGTAGTATCATTCGTAATAAGTAGTCGTACTGGAACATGAAGCATATCCCCGACTGTAGACGCAAAGTACCTAATTAAACTTTATATGTATAAGTAAGTAGGTATTAACCGACAATGATTCCAAAATGTAATTTACTGTATTTATTTAATTGGCCTTTGGCATTGCAGAGTTTATTTTGGCCTAAAATATTCGTCATTATGCCATCTTATTTACTAAAACTGTACAATCATTACCTAGGTACTAATATAATAAATGCGAAAGTTTGTTCGGATGGATGGTTTGTCACTCCCTCACGCGAAAAGCACTAATGAATTTTGATGAAAATTTACTGTTCTAAATAAACATCAAATTAACATATAATTACACGTACAAATATAAGCACAGTGTATTAATATAGTGTATCCTTAATTTTTATAACTAACGTAGGTGTATTATATTATTCTGATATCCATAACAATATTACCATTGTACATTATATCACTGGTATTCAAGCGAGCAATGCCATGGGGTTCAGCTAATACATTCATACATGTAAGACATTATAATGATAAGGTGTAATCCATCAAATTACATGTAGCTATTTCTCTAACAGTACGAATAAAAAGATAAGATTGATCGTTCCACAATCTCAACTCGCCATTGTGTGAGTGTGTAGTGTTTAATAAAAACATTGACATAAGTCAAGGTAACCGAAATTAAACACTTTGTAAATATTATTTCGGTTGGAAAATGTCTCTGATAGTTTCGCGGGCCAGTCATACATAATTGGGATGATGACTAAAAAATAATTTAATGTCCATCAGATAGATTAATGAAAAATATTGGATACGTATTTATTATTTTGCCTCTTGTTCAAAAACTTACGAAGATACATTGATTTTAAATGTCACATGACGTCACGTTAGAGTACAAAATATACTCTAACGTGACGTAGTTAGCCCCCACTCCGTAACTTTAATGCGCTATATCTAAGTATTTTCTTGTTATTTCGACAAAACAAAAAATACGGGTCTTATATTTTTTTATTATCTAAGAGACGGACTAATTATTTTCTTAATTTTCATACCTTGTCATCATCCGTATTAATTTTAGTCTTACATCCCAGGCCACACTCTCAACCTTGCATATTGTTTGTTGTTTTGACCTTTTAGTGCCAGACTTTAAAACTATTTCCTATTTTGTTACAAAACGAGCACACAATTTTGTATAAAATATACTAAAGAAATCTCCCGATTTTGGTCAATATCTCCCGATGTCCCGGATTCCGTCCAAAACTCTCGATTTTTTTTACCTCCCGTATTGTATAAATATGGCCAAAATGGAGTTGCTCTCCAAGCAACTGAATGGGGAAAATTTTAGTTACCTAATCATCATTCCTATGCAAAAAGAACATCTTCCGATTTTTCCACAAGTATTGTCATACATCTGCCGGATTTTTGATTATACACCTCCCAAAATTTTGAATTGAAAGTCAAAATTTTAATCTGGCAACCCTTCTTCATGCAACATTATGATTATTATCGTCATCATATGAGCGTTATTCCCGGTTGCATCCAGAGGCCGTGCCTCGGAGCCCAGGGCCCGCTTTCCTGTTAAGTTTCCTCCACTTTGGACGATCGTTGGCATCCCTGGTGGTCAGTCCATTGGCGCGCATATCCTCGTTGATGACGTCAAGCCAACGCTTTTTAGGTCTACCCCGTCCGCAGAGGTTGCATGGCTAAGCATTTGTTCCCAAGGTAGTTCGATCGAATGTTTACGTAAAACATGCAAAATTATGATTCATGTATAACGTTTTTAACTAAAGCCTAGAGAAGTATCTGTATACTGATTAGATAAAATGTTGAAGAAAGCATTAACACAAAGAAAGTGAAAAAAATACAATAATGTCAAATTTGAATGACATTCATACAAAGTTTCCAAACCTGAGCTAAAATAGGGATTGTGAATAGATTCATTTATTGCAATAATGATTTCGGGGATATGCCTTAGTCATCACGCTCGGAAGGAGGCCGCCCGAAGAAAAGATGGATGGACTGTGTGAATGATGATATGGCTGGGAAAGGAGTGAATGGGACCATGACGGCTGATAAGGATGAATGGAAGAAGAAAACATATTGCGCCGACCCCAGATAACGGGAACAGGACAGGCAAATGTTGATGATGATGATGATGACCACGCTTGGCAAGCGGGTTGGTAACCAATAGGTTTATTTGTAGCCAGGTAAACGTTGTGGTAGCAATCACCGGCCTGACCAGAGCGCGCGTGGCAATTGTGGGTATATCCTAGATCCCAGATGTTTGCCCTATGTGGCGGACAACTAGAGAGGCCTATATTCAGCTGTGGACTGCAATAGGCTGATGATGATGATAAAACGTTGCTACCTGTTCCGAGATTTTATGTGGCGAACAACTAGTAGAGAGGCCTATGTTCAGCAGTGGACTGCAATAGGTTGATGATGAGGATTATGATGATGATGATAATGAAATGTTACTGCCCATTCCCAGATATTCCCTTAATCGTCTTCTATAACACTCATATGTGAATCTAATGAGCACTCATAGAATCTATTCTAAATCTGAATGTGATGGTCTGTGGATCGGTGGGACTCACCACTCCTTCAAAGATGGGTGCTGTCCCACACAGAATTTTAAAAATAAAATAATTGTTTATATGTATCTACTAACACTATTTATAAGAAAATTGTTACTAACATTGTTTTGTTTGTTAATTCGATTTACTAACACTATTTGTAAGCAAAATTGTTACTAACATTATATGGGTTTCTGCCTGAAATAAATGTACTGAATTGAATTGAATTGAAACCAAACGGACGAATAACACATATAAAATTAATTATTATCTATAACTTACAGGATTATATTGTAAAGCGGTGACATATGCCTGGACAGCCTGTTCCATGTCCCCGGCGGCCACGAGCGCGGCCGCCAGGTTGATGTACCCGTCGATGAAGTCCGGCTTTAGCCTCACCGCGTGTCTGTAGTTCTCCAGAGCCTCTTGGAGCTGCCCTCGCTCTTTGTACACGTTGCCTAGGTTACTGTGACAAGAGAAATAATGTGTTAATGTTATATTGACTAGTCCCATGGCTCAATTAGTATTGACCCCTGCATTCAGAAGCATTTGGGAGTTCGATCCCCACTCAAGACATACACTATACTACCTTCGTAGTTCTGATACCCATAACACAAGTGCTGAAGCTACTTTCTTTGAGTATGTTTTTTTTAGGCGTGAGGCGACAGACGAGCTAGTGTAATGCTTGATGGTAAGCAGTCGACACCGCCCATGAATATGATGTTATCTGCATTATATTTATTTGTACAGAATTCACAAAAGAAAGTGGTTGGCAGACTTGATTCGTTGGTTGGCATTAGATAATATCACATATACATATAGTTGATCCTAAAACAAGCTTTACACTTATCCTGAAAATCAGAATCAACTAAGACTTGCTTGCTAATGCTAGGACAATGCTTTATAGGTACTCTAAATATTTTCAATAATTTATATCAAAAATATGTGATGTAAAAGCCACTTTATAGGCTGTGTTTCCACTTTATAGGATGTGGAGCAGAAGCTTTTAGGGAGCAGTTATTGCCGACACAGCTGGCGCCTCTTTAAACGAGCCCTTAGTATTCTCATCAAGGCAATGGCTTCATGTACGAAGATATAAATAAACACTGTAGCTCAAATTTAAAAATAAAGTTAACACTGATTAATTAATGTATACTTCAAACAAAATGGCCTATTTCTTAATAGCCTGTGGGTGCCAGAATGATAGACTTCATTGCCAATTGAAATTCCTTAAAAACATTTATTAGATAGTTGGTTACAATTATACTGGAACTGTATATAGATTTTCCTACAGATTTTAAAATTTATTTATCTATATCTATATATATAAAAGGAGAAACTGACTGACTGACTGACTGACTGACTGACTGACTGACTGACTGACTGACTGACTGACATATCAACGCACAGCCCAAACGGCTAAACGTAGGCACTTGAAATTTGGAAGGGACGTAGCTTAGGTACCGTAGGGGTGCACTAAGAAAGGAATTCCCGAAATTCCCACGGGAACGGGAATTAGCGGGAAAATCCTTTTGTATGAAAAATCTAAACCGCTTAAGTTAGACGCTTGAAATTTGGCATGCAGGTACCTTAGTAAATATAAAGTTTAGTTATGGCTGTATTTTGAGAAATTCCCACGGGAACGGGAGTTAGCGGGAAAAAACTTTTGTATGTATAAATTTAAACACGCGGACGAAGTCGCGGGCAAAAGCTAGTATATATATATATAAAAGGAGAAACTGACTGACTGACTGACATATCAACGCACAGCCCAAACGGCTAAACGTAGGCACTTGAAATTTGGAAGGGTCGTAGCTTAGGTACCGTAGGGGTGCACTAAGAAAGGAATTCCCGAAATTCCCACGGGAACGGGAATTAGCGGGAAAATCCTTTTGTATGAAAAATCTAAACCGCTTAAGTTAGACGCTTGAAATTTGGCATGCAGGTACCTTAGTAAATATAAAGTTTAGTTATGGCTGTATTTTGAGAAATTCCCACGGGAACGGGAGTTAGCG
Organism: Conogethes punctiferalis; assembly: GCA_031163375.1. NCBI lineage: Eukaryota > Metazoa > Arthropoda > Insecta > Lepidoptera > Crambidae > Conogethes > Conogethes punctiferalis. Next base: position 13,220,453 of record CM062086.1, on the reverse strand, counting down.
GGAAAAAACTTTTGTATGTATAAATTTAAACACGCGGACGAAGTCGCGGGCAAAAGCTAGTAATTTTATATAATTGCTTTTTTGAATTTCTATTCCATATCATTGATAGCTATCTTATCTTATTATACACAATTACTTTCATAACATTATGTCCTGCAATATTTGAATCTCTGGTATCGTTTTTGAATGACGTGATGGTGGACTGATAAATCAATTGTAGCAAATAAAATATCTACATAAAAGTGTAGTTGCTTCACTTTTATGTAGATATTTTATTTGCTAATTTTCATAAGTATAATCAATGTTATACCATGCTTTTTCAATGGTCCCAATGTATAAAAGGACATGTATGTAGGGAGCGTCAATATATTCTTATTCACAATTTTAAATCACTTACCTATAAGCCTCTGCCAACAGTGGGTTCTGTTTGATTGCCAAAGTAGAGAAGTGTGCTGACTTGTCCAGACGACGGCATTGGAAGTGAATAGATGATAGTAGCAGCAACACCCCTGTGTTGGTGCCGTCCTGTCTCCACAGCTGCATGCAGTGTAGCTCTGCGCTGTCATAATCGCCAGCTTGGTACTCGCGGTGCGCAAGTTCTAATAACCCTGTACAATGAAAAGAGTAACTATCAAGTTTCTAGCTCTGACTAATATAAGAAAATTTTTCAGTAGTAGAATCATTTCGTTTGTACCAATGATTTATAAATGCTTGATTAAAGTTTTTATGATTATTGATTCTTTTCTATTCTATTCCAATTTTATTTAAGTATTTCAATTTGTTAACTTTCTCTCCCTTTTCCACAACTGAAATACTCCATTGTTCATACATAAAATGAGACAATTGAGATGTGGTAGTTCTAAAGAAGTGTATAACCTGTGGGTCTGGATTAGGGAATGCAATGCCGACTCGGGATTGCAAATTCGAGATTCCGTGGGACTAGAAATAACAATCTATATATAAATTGTCTAAGCTCGTGGTTTTGTTTGCTTGCTCCCCGAGTGGATGCGTGTAGCGTCGCTGACCACTGCCGCCCAATCCCGTCAATCTCGAACGGGATCTCGTAGGATGTGTCGGGATTGATTCCAATAAATTACTCCGAAAAAGATGCGGATCCCTAGTCTGGATGCTTTAGAAACAAGAAATATGAGGTTCTACACCAGAATAAAAACATAATTTCAGAGAGTACATAAGTTTTGTTTATCTAGTCATTGACTTGGGCTATAATAAATTAATATCTTTTTCTGCACCTTTGGACCAGAAGGATCATCAGAATTGTTTGGCCCTGAATGAGTTGCAGATACAAACTCTGGCCAAAATTATTTGAAAATCCCTGCTCTAATGGTTAAGCACTTTGGTATTATGTACCTCCTGAGCCCAAAAGTACAATGTCTTTGTCACTCTATTGAGCATTGAGAGAGAAAATGGGTATATTCTCTGTCTCAATGCTCAAAGATGTAAACATCAACTAGGTACCTACTTACCTAATACGATTTTTTAAAGCAAAAGTAAAGGATAGATAACCTTATCTATTAGATGGGAATGTATAAGGAGAAAAGAAATTTAAAAGAAAGTCACAACTAACTATGATCTATGTATTCAGTTAGGCACAATTATAGTTATTGTGCAAGGCACAATAGTTATATCTCAACAACCATGCCATACAATGGATCTTCAAAGCATGCCTGAACTGTTACTTGCATAAGCTCGCATGATATTCCTATTCCAAATTATTAGATCTCAATGTCGCTATGTGATAACACAGATAATTAACACTTTCCAACCAAATCGTATGCCGACTAAAATATCGGATGACTCGATACACGGAATGTGCCACCTAGGAGTCACGAAATTTTCCACGATGCAATGCACATCGAACATTGTGCTCAAGACACAATTATGTAAAGATTACGATCTCAACACTTACCCACTGTTGATATCTGCTGAATATCCGACATTTTCAGTATCACAGCATTCGCTGGAACACCGACTATTTGTTGGGAAGGTTGCGTTGTGACAGATTGTGGCACGGCAACATTCGACTGAGGTTGCATTTTAGTTATCATAGTTCAATCAACAAACGTAAACACGCACAGTATTCACACACAATTTGGTATACTCAAAATACATTGATACAATAAAATAAAGGTCAATCAATTATTATTTCTTTTCCATTACTAAAAATGACCACCACAAACCACAATGAATGAACTCACAACTCACAAGCCAATCGCACGACGCGGCGGCGGATGATAACGGAAACAATAATTTTATTATGCTCTATGATTTTAGCAGATTCTTCTATTTATCTCAAATGTCAGTCTTATCTCCAGGAGAAACAGTTATAATTGCATTGCACATGGCACTAATTTTTGACAACTGTTTCTGTCTATGGATTGTAATTTAATTTCCGGTTTTAAAAGCTTTATTGATGGCGCTGTTGTCGTTTTTTTTAAGGCGGGAAATTATGATTTGTAGGTTATACTTTCAAGCTTTTTAGAGCGCCACTCAACCACGCAAAAGTAGCTGGGTATCTTGAATACATAATAATAATAACTTTTCAGCTGATTTTATTCATAGATATCTTGGTCATTTTAGGGCCAACCTCTAAATTACGTCACTCTGAGCGCCACACGTAAAAGGGAGGGAAGGGGGTCCACGAAAGTGCATCGAAACAAGAAAAGTGAGCAGCAGTGACAAAAATTGTGAGGAGGTCATGATAGCTAAGTGACGTATTTTGTGGATGGCCCCTTTGTGGATCTTTGATTCTGAGTTCCAGGACACAGGCGCACACATTACTTTGGGGATCGGTAGGTATTATAATAATATACCTTTCTAGTTACTTACTTTAAATAAAATTAAAACAATTTGAATCATATTTACATAAGTACTCATTTATTGTTGTATAAAATTTCCAATTCTAAAAACTATTAATACTTTAGTTATTATTCTTCGGGTCCTCCAAGATACAGACATCGCCTAGTTTGGTTGGAGACCCCAGATTCTGGATCATGCAATCAAATTGCATTATATTGAGATTCTGCACCACTATCAATATTGATTGAATGATTTAACTCATTCCAGATAAGAGAGTAAATAGGCCACCTCAGTGAGATCTTGAGGTACAGATTCGTGATAACATACATACAACTCTCTGGGTTCAGGCTCGCTGAAGACACGCCTGCAAAATAATTAATGGGACGTCAACACGCACTCAACACGATGATATTGAATTAACCAAGAAAAAAACAATGTAAATGTGCTTTATGAACTCAGTGTTAATAGGGGGCCACACCATCTGTCAATAAATGCAACCAATCAATTTTCAACTCGATGTACAATGCATAATCCATCATGTCATGTATCTTGCTTCGACAGATTTAATAATGCACAAGTAACATGGTATGTTTAACCTACCAATCTCCTACCCGTATGTGTATTTCGTCAGATAATGGAAAGTAAATGGCCGATAATATTTGCGCTGTTTGGCCTCTCCAACTATTTAATACAAACAAACAATCAAATCTTTCCTCTTTATAATATTAGTTTAGATAAAATAAAACCGTTTAATATGTAGAAACATCTTACCCAACAACCCAGAACTGAAACATTTCACTCTTTTTATTGATTCCACATTGATTTAGAATACTAGGCGGTGCTTGAAATAACATTCCATACTCCTTTACAGCTATGAGAATTTTATTGAGAGGATTCGATGGAGCGTGGTTGGTTTTAAATCTGTACAAATGATAATAGGTATATTAAATTACTTATGATTTTGATATTTTTGATGTAATATAAACAAAAAGGGAGAACTTTGTTATATTCAGAAGCGATACAGGGAAAATGTAACAAAATATTTTCGTGTATTTACGAATTTATTGTACAATAGACATAAAACAAAATAAAAAATTGGCTTTTGAAGCAAATCATAAACATCTAAAAAACAACTTTTATGAAGTTGTATGGCGCTATGTAATGTGGCGCTATCTGTACACAACCGAACTTTAAATTTTAAAAACTAATTTAATAGAAAATATATTTTAAAAATTCTCCAATAGGATTTTTATAAGTGAACGAAAAAAGAGTATAATACATCCACAAAAAGAATCATGCATATTCCCTATTGATTTAAAGTTAAACTTTAACAATCATTGGATAAGTACCTTATATTGTGTTGAAGAAGTTCGTGTATCTTCACACATGCAGATCGGAAAGTCTTTATCAGATACGAGTATAAAACGTTGTTAGCTTGCGCCTCGATATTCTTCACAGGTGCTATAAGAACGCCTTTGACCGACTCCAGTTGTATGAAATGGAATAACACATTATCTTCCCCTGCCGTAATCCTAAACGAACAAAAAATTATAAATTATATCCCTCGTATCGTGGGGTATCCAAATCACCCCCATGTATGTTCCTCGATTTTACATATTTTCAGAATTTTTTGTTTCTGAATTTTAGAGGATTCTCTCCATTAAAATTTAGGAAATAAAAAAGCTGGTATTTCCCAAACTCGTACCTATGGCTGGTAACTTGATCGATCTCGTTCAACAAAGATTTTCTGATATCAGAAACATCTATACTGCTGCTTGCTCTGCTCCCCTCCTAAAACACAAAGTGAAAAATATGTATATGAAATCGTCGCGCACCAAATGTTCAAGATAGAACTTTATTTTGTTTGAACATACTTGTCTATCCCAATCATCGTCGGAACCAGACGAATCCCTTCGATTCCTTTGTTCACGATCCGCTCTTCTACCTTGAACACGTTCGTCGCTTATTTCGCTAAAAAATAGAGTAAAATTAATGGAATAATTTTTAAAGGTAAATGGGTTTAGGATAAGGATGACAATAGGGAATATGCATGACTTTTTTTTATGGATTTATTGAGATCTTTTGTCTTCCAGATACATAAATATCGAAGAATTTTTAAACTATCTTTTCTATTAAGCGAGTTATAAAGCGTTAAAGTTATTGATTAGACAGAGAGATCCGATGCGGTAGTTGACGTCACGTACCGTAAGCGCCGTACTAACTCCATAGAAAAATCTGTTTCGCGAGAGAGAGACGGATATATTCACTTTCAATGACTGTATCTCGCCCATTTTTCAACCAATTTTGATTTTGTTTTCACTGTTCGTAGTAGATTTTGATCTATTTTACGATAAATTAGTAAATACCTGAAACTATTTTTCATGCATATTCCCTATTGTCATTTGGGGGATCATTTGAGACATCCATTGCTGGACAGTCTAGCAATGGGCGTCTGCAGGCTCAGAGCGTATTCGAGAGATGTAGGTAGGTAGTAGTGAGCCCTAAGGGGAGAACAGTTCGGAAACAACACAATAATGAACTGGCTTCTTATACACTCAAGAAACACATTTGTGTTTAATTATTTTATAAAATTATTTAATTTTTTTACCTGTTACTCTTAAGACTATTTGAATCCTCAGAATAGCTGATGTCTAAATTACTGGAATGCCGGTATTGTTTCTGAGAACCATTGTACCACTGGTTGTACAAGCTATGGTGACTGCTGTAGTTACTAGGCGCGTTATCACTTGAAACGGTCCCCATATTAATTTGTTCAGATGAACTGTGACGCTTTTTTGCATCTGACGGAAATTTGTGAAGCTTTAACGTTGATGTTTTTAGTGTTGCATCTGTTTTTAGACCTGTAATAAAGTCGTACTTAGTTTTGAAATATAAATAGAAATATCTAGGAAAATCGACATAAAACCAATTCACTCTATGATAATAACGATCTCGTAGTCTTCGATGGAGCGCGAACCAGCAAAAACCGAAAAAGAAAATACATACTTACAAAAACTGGGAAGCAAAAACAGAACAGTTTCCATGCCTGCTCACAAAACATGGTTAAACAAGGAAACAATGGAAAGCAAATAGCTGAAGGTAGTGCAATATTTTTTAACTGGTAATTTAATGAACCATACTGGTCATATCGCGAATTTTTCTTCCAAATTTTGTAAAGTACTCCGGCGAGGTTTCCAGTTGGGGCAAGGTGTTCGATGAGAAAAATGAGACTAAATATTTGTTCAGGCCGACATCGTAGAGTAAATCCAAGCAGCTTTCACATTCTTCCACATAAAACGGTGATGGAGGTGTTATTCCCACAGCCTGCAAAAATTATCCCAAATTTATTCTCCTTTCATTAATAAATTCCATTAAAATAAATAAATGATATTTTGTGCTAAATTATTTGCCCTTCCATGTGTCGCAAGGTTTCTATGGTCAGGAATTCGATGCGTATCCTACCAAGTTTTCAAAAGACGTAGAGTTCATGTAAAGTTTTCGAAACGAACTGTCACAATTTTCGAAGAGGAATGTCAAATATTTCGAATGTGGTTAACTTATATTAGATCACTTTAAGAGATAACTGTGACCCTGCAGTAGACCACGTAATTAAACTTTGTATGAAAATTAAACTAGAAGTATTTACTTACATCTTCTGTACATCCACCAGCCTCCATTATGGTAGCTAATAAAAAATGCCCTCTCCCAACAAGGAGAAGGAACCAGCGGCCATCTGGAATTCTAAAGAAAAATAATTATCAATTCATACATTTTTTTTTCTAAATGACTATGATGATGGCCAGGGCGGCCTTGTCATCAGCACCGGACTGTTGGGGGAGCGGAAGGGTCTCACCCATAAATACGGATGATGACAAGGTATGAAAATGAAGAAAATAATTAGTCCGTCTCTTAGATAATAAAAAAATATAAGACCCGTATTTTTTGTTTTGTCGAAATAACAAGAAAATACTTAGATATAGCGCATTAAAGTTACGGAGTGGGGGCTAACTACGTCACGTTAGAGTATATTTTGTACTCTAACGTGACGTCATGTGACAATTAAAATCAATGTATCTTCGTAAGTTTTTGAACAAGAGGCAAAATAAAAAATACGTATTCAATATTTTTCATTAATCTATCTGATGGACATTAAATTATTTTTTAGTCATCATCCCAATTCATACATTTTAAACGGAACATTAGAAGTGGCGCCACCTAGTAGCACTGGCATACTTTGTTTTTAGGACTTGCTAGCATAGTATAGCAGTAAATTCTGTAAAATATGAAAAATATCACCTACTTGAATTCACTTCCATCATTTTTATTCTGTTTCCTGTGCTCATTTATGAATATTTCTTTCCACAAAACTAGTTTTTCAAACTCTTTTTGCATGCTAAGTCTCAGAATCCCTGCTAGCTTTAAATACGCATTTATTTCTTTCAAATCTTCGTCTTGTAAATGTGAGCTTAATAGGTGTCCTGAATAATATAAACAGGAGCCAATCACTGTGTACAATCTTTGAAAGTTTTCAACGTCATCAGTCTGAAAATAACAGAGTAATTTATATGTTGTGTAGTGAATAATGTAAAGAAACTTCATTTTTACTGAAATGGCTATTTTATTAATTTTAGGCTGCGGTATTTTATAGGGTCCTTTCCTGGATAGGCGGCTCAATTCGATAAATTTTAAATCTTTCACAAACAATTTTGACTTGTACAATAATTGTTCAATATCCAATCTCTTTATGTAGGTATGTAGCTCAGACTGATTGTTATATTTTAACGTTATATAATAAATCTATCCCTTTAAAAAAGCTAAAGGATAACCAACAAGATAAATCATTATGTGGACCGTTGAATATTAATTCAACTTCTACAAATAATCTTCTAAAAAGTAAAGGTGTATTTACAATATCTTTCTCATACCTACCCATTCTCTGTAGTCAGCAGCTTCCAGCTCTGTTATTGCATCATCTACTTGTATTCTTACTTCCAATGGTAATAACACTGAATGTGCAGCTAACAGATCCTCAAAATTATTAAAATTTGATTTTGTTTCAGTACTGTTTTTACTAGAACCATCAAGCAAAGTGACAAAAAAAAGTGAAAATAAATTATCCAACTTGTCAACATTATTTGGCTTGGTGAAGCATGTTTTAAGAGAGCCGTAAAGTAACTCCAAAATTCTAACTATATCATTGCAGATTCTCTTCGTAGCGAACAAATTGACATCTTTATTCGGAAGTGCTACCAAAAGCAAGTCACTGTAATATGAAGTGTATGACACATTGATTAAAGCACCGTTGTGTAGAACTGTTGATGTGATAGGTTCACTTGTACCTAAAGATTTAGGTGCTAAGTGGTTGAGAGTGACGTAAGCTCCCCTTGTATTATACAAAAAGTTTTGGTTGAATGGTCTTGGGTAACAGTATAAAACACCCTTATCATCATTGCTATTGTACTCAACATCATTGCAGCAGATGTACAGTATTGAACACATGGAATCCTTTAAAAACTGTGTTAACAAATTGTCAGGAACATTCTTAGATGTCAACAACTTTTCTATATTAATTTGCAAATCTTCTGATGGTATTTGGAATGTCAACTTAGGATTGCAATGATCCTCTATAACTCTCTGTATGATGTTATTTATGTTGTATGAATTAACATCTATGCCGTTTATTTTTTGTAAATAATACCCTTTTTTTATTTTTGGTATGTAAATGGCTCTAGACTCAATTAGAAAATCTGCAACAATCAGAGTCTTGCCGTCAGAGTGGGTTTCCAAACTTAATCCAAATAGTTTTTCTATTTGGCAATTTTTTTCACTTGTGAATATCATATTTTTGCTGACCTGTAAAGTGGATAAAAATGAACTATTATTATTATATCTATGTGCACATGGTTGCATTTTGTTGATGAGAATGAATAGTTTTATGCCTTTCAAAATGAATAAAGCAGAGTTAATTTAACTCTCTAGTACTATATATATACATAGCATCACTGTAATAAAATTGTTTCTTTTTTACAGTTTGGAGATTTATTTTACTTTTTTATAAATTTACACAGAAGCTTACCTGTACAACAATATATTTAGTATTATCCCTTAAGCAACTTTTGTTCAATGCTGCTGCACTATTTCTGTCATCAGATGTTTTCTGCTTTCCAAAATCATTTTCAGAATTTTTTGTTTTACGAACTTTGAGTGCCTTGAAGATCCTTCCTGGCAATTAACATATAGATATATGACAATTCTCTTATACATGTTTATATAAGTTATTGTAAATGAAATAGTTTATATTAAAGTTTTAAACAACCTCTTGTCGACCTCCTTGTTGATGACCTTTTAAAGTTATTCCTCAATTTAAATGTTTCACAGTTCTCCAGCAGTGGAGACTGTTCAACCGGCTCAGTATCATCAGCTGCTTTTATTTTAATATAAACGAGCTCTCCATCATCTCCAACATCCGAGTCCCATTCAGGCACTGAACTGAAATATCGAAACAAGTCAATTTTGTATTTGCGTAGTTATTTGCATATTGCAGAGTAATAATAACTCTGGAAACTTTTTAATCTGAAAAATATTACATCTGAATACATGTAGGATAAGCCAGAAACAGTATTGAATAGATAATTAAAGCTTATAATTAAGAAATACCTCTCCGAATCAGAATACTTCGAGTCATCAGAAGAATTGGTCCAATCATTATCAGAATCACAAGGACTATCGTAACTTAATTTACTTTTGTAGGTATTCATAGTTTTCGGTGTTAGCTTCACAAAAAGAAGGCATTCATTTAATTAAAACACTAAAAAGTTATAAAATATTTGCATTGCAACTTTCCAACAAGTTCGTCATGAATGAAATTGAAATGTAAACAAAAAAAACTTTTTGACATTGACATTGAAGGTGGTCTATTAGCAGAATTGGACAGACGCGTAGACGTAAATTAAAATTATCAATTTCTTTGCTCATGACGCGCGCCCTTAAAATGTGGTAGTGTTGTCTATGATATCGGAAACTAAACGGCCAATCAAATGTCTGCCGGAAGTAGATATCTAATAGAAAAACTACCAATTACAAGCCATTTCCCACATCTAAATAATTCGCGCGAATTTTTAAATGTTCGGAAAGTTTTTGTTGATTTTATAGTTTAAGAAAATCAGTGTAGTTCGACTTCATACTATTTGGGTATGTTATTATGTACTTATTTTTATATACTTTTGATTCTAAAACTTACCATAGAAGTATTGATTCTGCCGTTGATGCTATGAAATGAAAAAAAATGACGCTTCTTTGAAACAGCTTTCAATACCTGATTTGACTGACAGAAATGTCATAAATTTAGGCACCTAATTCTAAAATGGCTAAAAGAAAATTAAATGTCTTGTAACAATGTAATAGAAAAACCTTACATACATACACACACGCACAGCGGCACAACAGATGTAAAAACTGTGCATACCTTGGTATGTCCGAGCAACATTTTTCGCATCTGCTTGCAAGCTGAATACACTACTATTCGTTTGGTTATTTTACCGTAGCAAACTCATAATGCTAATGGATTTTGAACCTTTCGATTCTGAAGATGAATCCACGTATTCATTCACGAACAGTGCTAACATTCAGAATGAAAGGCCTGCAGAGGAAAGAATACAGGCGAAGTCTAAAGATGGGGATCTAGGTGATTTTCTGGACCCGGATTTATCCCTCGCGTGTCAGACCAAGAAGGATGACCCATTTGGCATCAGATCTCGTCCTGCCTCTTCTAGAAGGCGGGAGAGCGAATTTGAACAAATAAAACAAAACGCAAGTTGTCTTCAATGTAAAGAATCACCGGAAGCACTTTACCATGTAAATTACGTAAGTGACTGTATTTTATACTTAAATCTTAATTGAGTTCCCTTTTACAGCAACGCATCAATTAATTTACATTAGGCATTAATCATGTCACCACACAGCTATCGAATGAACTAATGAAGACACATGGATGCACAGTAACATTCCGTTGTTAGAAGAAGTATAGGCAAATCTAAAAAAAAAATACTTATACGAGTCTCTTTTTATATCCTGTCTCCACTGTAACTGTGGTCTGCCTCTCCTTCCAAGGTCTCTATTCCAGGATCGTTTCCCCCCAGATCCATTGTTTACGATCGTGTGTGCTGTGATCTGTTATGCTAGGTTTACACGCGTGGCACGCATCCTGGCAAGCAGCTCGGCGAGCATCCCTGCCCTACAAATTGCGCACGCATGTGCACATTCAAACGGGTTAGGTATTAACTGGCCCACGTAATTTCTGGTCCGCGGGCGAGTTAATAACATTGTCAGTTGGTTAGTATTCATCTGGCCCACAATGAAAAATGTCCGCGGACCAGTTAATTACGTGCTGAAGCCTAAGGGGTCAACTGGGCCAAAAGTTTGAGATAGGTATTTTGTTATGTAAGTAGGTACTAAAAAGTTTTTGAGCGTAAATAAAATATACCAGGAGTGCATAACCACATGGGAAGTTAAAAGATGGATATCTGTGATAAGGAAAAGCGGGGATGAATACTTTGATAAAATCATTTAGTTCATAAATTCGGTACTTAACGTTTTTCTTCTTTGGAGGCTTTCTACATCAGATAATAACATACTTGTCATCTAATACTCCCGTTATAGTTTTATTCCTTTTTAAACCCCGACGCAAAAATGACGGGAATACTGGTGTTATAAGTTTGAAGTGTCTCTGTGATTTATAAATTTGCTAAAAAATTCTACCCAGTCCCATTTTGTAGACTTGATATAACAGACAATTTTAAAAGAAAATACAAAATTACCCTTAAATGGCAAGAAAAATAAAAGAAATTAAATGAAATAATGAAAAATTAAGGAGTTCCTTCAAAAAGTATGAAATAATAAATTTAATTTTAAATTTAAATACCCAAAAACGTACGTATTATTATGAAAAAAAAGTTAAAAATTCTAAACCCTAAAAAAACATACGGACGAATTGAGAAACCTTCCTCCTTTTTTGAAGTCGATTAATAAATTAAACTAAATAATTTCGTACATTTTTGGGTAATTTAAATTTAAAATTAAATTTATTATTTCATACTTTTTGAAGGAACTCCTTAATTTTTCATTATTTCATTTAATTTCTTTTATTTTTCTTGCCATTTAAGGGTAATTTTGTATTTTCTTTTAAAATTGTCTGTTATATCAAGTCTACAAAATGGGACTGGGTAGAATTTTTTAGCAAATTTATAAATCACAGAGACACTTCAAACTTATAACACCAGTATTCCCGTCATTTTTGCGTCGGGGTTTAAAAAGGAATAAAACTATAACGGGAGTATTAGATGACAAGTATGTTATTATCTGATGTAGAAAGCCTCCAAAGAAGAAAAACGTTAAGTACCGAATTTATGAACTAAATGATTTTATCAAAGTATTCATCCCCGCTTTTCCTTATCACAGATATCCATCTTTTAACTTCCCATGTGGTTATGCACTCCTGGTATATTTTATTTACGCTCAAAAACTTTTTAGTACCTACTTACATAACAAAATACCTATCTCAAACTTTTGGCCCAGTTGACCCCTTAGGCTTCAGCACGTAATTAACTGGTCCGCGGACATTTTTCATTGTGGGCCAGATGAATACTAACCAACTGACAATGTTATTAACTCGCCCGCGGACCAGAAATTACGTGGGCCAGTTAATACCTAACCCATTCAAACAGACGAACAGCCCGTTCACATGCTTGTGCTTGTGTTCGTGCACGTTGAATGTCGTGTTGAACGCGAGCGTGTAAACGCGGCATTAAGCTTGTAAGAAATTGAATCATTCTATTAGGCACTATATATATCCGACCAGCGCTTTATGCGAGCCCTTTATACTCTACCGACATCGTCTAGTAACTTGCTATACCTACCTAATTTTCGCGTTGGACCATAAGCCATGAAATAATTGGGATTTACGCACACTTAAGTACCTTTTTACCTTTTTAGCCCGACATTATAAGTCCGAAACGTTGGGCTAATAAAAAAGGTGTGCGCGTTAAATCCGTGAACATCAAGATGGCGGGACCACGTCAGGTTTTTCGAATATAGTATTTCATGTCTAACTTCTTGCTTTCCAGGACACAATTTTAAAGCTAAAGGAAAGCACCAGGAAGCTGCTTTGTGTACTAGAAGAGATACAATCGAAAACGCATTCGAAACATCTCGTTGCGAACAACTCGCCGAATTTGTCGAAACTTTTGCAGCCAATTCCTAAATCGAATGAGGTAGAACACCATGATGTCAATTTTTTTTTTACTTACTTGCACTTACAAAAGCGGAAGTACTCCCTCCGAGTTCGGGAAACGATATCGGACGTACAATACGCAAATCGGTGATGAAAACTTTGTACCTACGACTCTCTCTGTAAGTGAGTTGAGTTTTAGGTTTTCCATGCCAAACTGTGAATCTATTTTCGTATACCTAATCGTATCTTGTTATGAAAAGTGTTGCTCTGTATCGCTAACTATTCAGCCTCCCAACATCGCGAAAGTCCTGACATACAAACCTACCGTTATCAAATTTATCTAAGTAGGTACCTAATCTTAAACTAAACTCCCAGGACGTAACTGGACGTAACAGCCCATTTTCCATCGGGGTATTTTGACAGATTTGGGTACTTACATAACTTGATGTGTGAATGGCTGCATAGGTAAACCGATGCTACTTTTCTAGTACCTACCTATTACCCTGCAGTCCAATTATGATTAACTTACAATACCAATTACTTCCAGCTGCCAACAGTTACAGATATTATTAATTCTAATGCAATAAAAAAATTAGAAGATCAAGCAAAGACTTTGGACTCTATTTACATACAGGTAAATTAAAGTACCTACAACTAATTAACTATGAGCCTACTCGTCTAATTGCATGCCTATTGGTGAACAGCGAATTAACCTGCCTGCCAAGTTTGGTGACTGGCAAATCCCCCCAAATGGCCTGGCCTATGTCCAGCAGTGAACGTCTGCAGACTAATGATGATGGTGATGAATTTTCATACCCTAGTCGTAACTGTCCCCAGCGAGACTTCCCCCTTGAAGACTGTCCGCGTCTCATCTTACTACTTAAGGGGCAGCGCAGAAGACAGACTATCCGTGACGCACTTTTTAGTCTGTGAAAATAGAACCTATATAGCATAGGCAGTATATGTATTTATACTGCATATATAGTAATTATATGCAGTAACACACACGACGCGCAAAAATCTGTCGCGGATATTTCACAGACTCAACGCACAGGACGCACATCTTCGATCATTCTGTCGGCAGAGCTGTAGACACTCTTTTTAAATGTCTCAGACGCAGACTCTATTGCACAAAAAGTGTGTCGTCTGCGCTGCACCTAAAAGTAAGCCCCGCGTGTTCTATCCGCGACACGACAAATCTGCGTAATAAACTAACATTTGCAGGATGAAGACGACGACTGCTCAATATACAAAAGACTGACAAGAAAATGTCACTGTCTCAATCAGGGTGAATATAACGACTTCGTTATACATTTCAACGAAGACACCAAATATCGGACAAGTATCGCTGGGGAAATAATTAAAAATATGCGCATTCTAAAAAAGTTTTTATACATGAACGGGGTATATACGAAAAATGCACTTTTATTTTTAAATGAGGTAAGTTATTTTCAATATGATCGGTGTTAAGAATATTTTGAGTGTACCCGGTAGGAATCGTAAAAGACGAGTCGCGTTCGGACGGAGAGCGAAATAATATGCCGCACGAAATAAGCGCGATGGAAAACTACGTTAATAAACAGTTGAATAAACAAGCGACATATTAAGGGATCTTCTACATATCATCTTCATATTAAGGGAACTATCTATTGTTTGAAACAAAAGTCGCATGTGTGAGTCATAGGTTTTAACTTTGACACGCTTGAAATTAGGTATTCATATTTAACCCTTTAACTGCTGTGGTTGACATGAATTCAATTTTTTTTTACTAAATAATAATGTTAACATGTAAGTAGAATAGTAATGTTATTTAAATAACTTCATTATTCAATACGTAATATTTATATATGACCTAGGTATTTAAAAATTTCAGGGCTTATCAGAAAGTGCGCATACTGAAAAAATCGAAATAATTCAAGGTTGCGCACATGCAGACATGTGCAATGTTTTTGACGATCATTCCATAGTTGTAATGTACCTTTCATGGCCTTTAAAAAATGATTACTTTGGGGATACTATGACTCAGGTAAAGTTAAAAAAGGTTGAATTTAAACGTAGAACTTATCGAGTGAATATATTTTTCATTCATATAATCTACTGGGAAAATTATTACTTATTGTCCATTATTTTAATAGTCTTTTCGTTCTCTACTTAGCACATAAGAGAATATTTAGACAAATAATAGTCATTATTATGTCTTACAGGGATTAACGGCGGGATTTTTATTTAAATTAGCTCAGTTAGAAGAAGGACGAAGATACCTAAACTTCAGTTCAAAGATTTCCAATGACATCAAAAAACTACTCAGGAAAAGATCTTCTTATTTAGAATTTGAAACGGTGGACTCATTGAATGCGACCTTAAACATATTAAACCCACCACTGGCCCAAAACATAAATGTAACCTACTACTGCAAGCCTATTGATGAAGGTAAACAAAAGAAGTTTCTTAGAAAGCCCCAAAGTGATCTTTTGATCCAAAATTCTACCAAACACGAGTTTACAGAGCAAAGTTGTCAAGCAAAAGCTTATGACGAATAATCTGAGCGATGTGAAGTACCTATCTACTTGAAATGTTGTATCAAAATGTGTTCTTTGGACTGTGACTGTAAAATTTTACGTAGGTACTCTTAATTTCAAGTTCGAAAATGATGACAATGAGCCTGTCTACACCCTGTTATGGTTTTCATATTTTTAGGTATGGGAAAGAAAACAGTACAAACATTGGCTGAATACAGACAGAATATGACATTAGAAGAGGTTTTCACTCATTTAGACTTACTATATCACATGAGCAACCGGGATGCAGGCAAGATGGAATTACTATCATACTTACCAGCTTTGATTATATTATTTAAACGACTACTTGTCGAATTTGACAATAGCGAAATGAATATATTAGTAACAAACATATTAAATAATGTTGTATCAAAAAATACAGCAAAAGAAATAGAATCAAACGCGCCTAAAACACTAATCATTGCTGATGTTGCAACTGAGGTAATCCTATGGGCCTAAACACGTCGCCGCAGAATCGAAATACCCAAGGATATGCAATATTACCGCATAACTAATTATCTTCTTATTTAAATAAATTTATGGCTACTGCTAGGCATAAGCCCAGAACTTTAAGATTTATTACATTTTAATAGTCTGCGCAATATGGACCAGTCTATCTAAGAGAAATTTTGTGTTTCCACTCTGCGACGAAGTTAATGAACTTGCAAATAAAATTTATTAGAATGTCGCTTAATACAGAATATACCTACGTATTTTCAGCCTATACAAATGAAGAATCAAACGAACCAAATACCGATAAAGAAAAACAGCAATAAAAAAGGCAACAAATCAAAAATTACGTTGGGGAATTTGGGTGCATCTCCAAATAAATTCCGCAATGCATCACGACGTAAAAGTTAGTAGAATCTAGCCATACTATGTACTCGTACATACAAGTAATATACCTACATAGATTCTAAGAATCCTTACAGCTGATGCTTCACAATTTTATTCCATGTTACTTAATTTAAACTTAATCAAAATATTGCTTTAGTGGCTGAGCGTCATACGGCTCGTGCTGAATCTGTTCCGAATTGGGAGCCTCCAAACTTACTTTCGAAGTCACGAAAATTTAGCAGAGGTAAGTTTATTTTTAAAAAAATAATCAATTTCTTTCCTAAGCGCAGTTGGATTGGAGTGTTTTAATAATTATCTTTTTTTTATTGTAGCCCAGTGGGTTGTGTAGATTTTTTATAATAGATTTTACAATTTCAGCTTGAATCTTCTTTTTTTCTAATATATTTTATAAACTCATTTCAGACGTAAGGAGCTCTGTTATAGTAGTCCCAATCGAAGATTAGATAGAAGTTGAACGATGTCCACAATGATTTGGGAATAATAATGAAATATTAGAACACATTTAGAGTCTGTTTACATGTATTGTATATATGTCACCGGAAAATAGCAAAAATCGTAAGTTGATCAATTTCCTAGGTAGTTGATTAACTTCCGGAAAATAATAAACGGCAATTGAAATGTATTATTTAACGTATGTATTTTAGTAAATTGATCATTTTACGGGGTCTTGCCGTAAAATCATCCGACGAAGGTGAGGTGAACGTTGATTGGTTCAATGGCTCACGTGGCGTTATCCCGGCAACCAATCAGGGAACAGTGTATTAAGTTACGGGTAATAGTGCACCGTTAAATAGTACATAGAGCAACGATTGGCCCATTTGAGGACGATTTTACGTGTGTCAAAATCGTAAATTATTAAATGACTGTCAGGCTACCGTAAATTGATCAACTTACTGAAATCCATTGCGTTAAATAATACATTTCAACTACCGTTTGTTATCTTCCGAAAGTTAATCAACTACCTAGGAAATTGATCAACTTACGATTCTTGCTATTTTCCGGTGACATATATAGCTTCCAGTACACATGTTACCATTATCACAATAAAAAGTAGATAATAAATAATCACTAAACACACTAGTTCATTGCCCCAAAGCTATTTTATGAGATTGCTAGAAAAGTTCATTAAAATCTTAATGAAAATCAGCCCATAAATTTAGTGATGTTGTGCCTTAATGAATTAGAAAACAATTTAAGTGTATATAAATTTAAATAATAACATAATGTAACAAGCATATTTTACTGTTTAATAAATATATAAGTATATACAATGACTTGTAACACTTTATTTATTATATAAAAATTACAAATGCACTATGGAACTTTTACTCCATACAGAGCTATAATTACTGATTACCCAAGTAAGGATATTACCCTAGATTTGCTAAAACATAAAAAACCTGATAACTGATAATGGAATGATGTAACTGACTTTGACTTTGAAAAGTGCATGAAATATGCACATTTAATAAACAATTTATATTACTTATATACTGTACCTATTACCTATCACCATTTTGTCAGCACTGTTTACAATTAATATGTTAAATATAAGAATGTCATATTTGTTTTTATTTTTTAAACAGAGTAAAATATATAAATTTTTCAAAATCAACAATCATACAAAATGTAATGTTTCAGTAATAATAACACTTTGGTATTATAAACAAACTTCCACTTTCAATCAACTGAGATCCACAATAACAATACAAATGCATAAATATTTTTAATGTGGCACATTAAATAATTGGAAATATCACAGGTAGAACTATAAAAAGAACATTTAGAACAGTCAGTTTAACAGTAATGATATTTTTTTTGCCTTTCATAAGAAATATTATAGAACAATAGAAAATAAAAAGATTATAGCAATACATCCAATTATTTAAGGAACACACATATTACATGGAATTATTTAAAAAAAAGTACAAAATGAGTAAGTAAATCTTAAAACCCACAACCTATAATAAGTTAATCATAGTCTCAATCAAATTTACCATCATCATCATAAAACCTGTCACTATTTTGATAGTGTCGTTGGTTGCGGTATGCAACACTTCTTTGGTACGGAGGAACAGGATTACTTGGCTTAAAGAACATTGCTAAAAGTATATAAAAACCACCAACAATTTTGCTAAAGAAATCTAGCACCCCTAAAAAGCCAGGTGTGGAATTTTTTATCAAAATGGACATTTCATGTAACAGAGCTAAAATGAAGTTTCCAAGAAAATTAACAAAAGCAGTACTACCAGTGAAAATAGCAATAACGAAAGCAAATAAGAATGTGAAAAATTCTTTAACATTGCTGATTGATACAGCACTTTTTAATGTTTTTATTATATCATTATAGGTATCATTCATAGTCATATCAGTACTGCTGTTAGGCTGGGCAACAGTCCTATCTCTGTTCTTTTTGAAAACTGCAGATCCAGTTAGAATTGGTTCTATTTCCAAAAAAGCGTCAGATATATGCCTTAAGCATTTTAGGGTTAATATGATTTCTTCTTCTCTAAACTTTAGGCTTTTTATTTGAAACCAAAAAGGGCCAAAGGGTTGGTTTTCTATTTCGGTGCAAATGCACAGTCCGGACGTATTGATTCTTAACACTTCAGAATCTGTTATACCAATCCAAGGAATGTTTGGACATGACAATCTTAGTCTGTGTAGGGCCTCAGATAAATCCTTCTTGAGTTCGACTTCTGCAGGACTTACGACGACCACGTCTCGGTAACCGATACGTTGATCAATCAAACGCCTCTCAATATAACGACCCAAGAATATACGGGCCTTTAATAGTTCCTTGACAAAGTGCTTCACCTTCGTCGTCTCAACATCGTCCTGACTATCGAAACGCGACGTGTGCGATGATGCCACCGAAGAGTTGAATGAGGAAGTTAGTTTAATAGCACTCATGCTAAAGATAAAGAACTACAAGTATTTTCAACAAAAAATAACACCAAATAAAATCACAAAATAGTGACGATTGTTTACCACTTATTTTACCGTCACTTCACAATTTGACATATACATATTTACGTATTCAAACAATAAGTTTTGGAAAAATAAGTCAAATAATACTAAAAATAGTAAATATTAAATAAAACTGTTTTCAGTAAATGCATTCCTTTTTCTGCAATCCTAATAAGTATTTTTATTACCCATTTATTATTATGTTACAATCGTGAAAATAGTACGATGTAGGTAGCTGTCTACTCTGTCAAGAGGCATTTTTTTATTTTGTTCATGCCTTGGATTGGATCTTTTGCCCCCGTGTGTGACATTGTTACAAGAGTCAGAGTACTTTGTAATATACTGAAAGAGTATGAGGGCAATTTGCCGATTTCCATTTTCCACCAAAGCACACAGGACTACCCTCACAGATCAATTTACCCGAGTCTGTCTCAAAATATCTTGATTCATTTGTGCAACTATTAAGGTAGGTAGTCGAGTCAAATACAGATTATCGAATGTGTGGCCGACTGTAAGAGATCGCTCCCAGCGATAAGACCACCGCCTACATTGTACCTACTATAATAATTATGTCTGTATACTCTTTCCTGTAGGTAAATGTAATGTTTGTGCAATAAAGAATATCTATCTATAATTGCTTATCAGGCCAGCATGGTTCCAGCAGCATCTGGCGTCAGGGGTTAGAGGTTCTGACCCCTAGACGGAGGAGCCGGGGTTTTTAGTGGGTATGCGCTGCCTCTCCACCATTTTGATCTTCCACTTCTCGAGGGCGGCGTGAGTCCTACATACCCCGACGTTTTCCCAGAACAGCAGGGATTCAACCCGGCGAAAAAAAAGTTATTACCTACATAATGTATCCTACCATGAGAAAGTTTAATCTTTTACGCAAAAACTACTGAACAGATTAAATGAAACTTTACAATATTGCTAAAGATTAATACAGAGTTTTTAAGGATATATGCATGTATTTGCTTGGTGGCAGGTTGATCCTATTATTGTAAACTATAAAATTGCGATGTCTTTTAATAATTTTCGGTCTAAATAAAATAAATTGCACAGGGTTACAAATCAAATATAATAAAACAAAACCTCGCTTTATGAAATTTGTACAATTTATTCAATGTAATAATACAGACGATATTGAAAATGAATAGTTTACCCGGTTGGTAATAAAATATGTTCTGAGTATATACAAAGTGATGTCAATCTATTTCAGTTATTTTTTATGTAATTTACATACAAGTAAGGTTTTTTGAAATTAAGACTGATTATTATCATCGATAACAAGATCACGATATTAAAACAAACAAATCAAACATTGCTATTTCTAAAACGATTAAAATAACAGTATACTTGTTAGCAATAATAGGTACCAAAATACAATGGTGTAATAGCCTGATGATAAAACCAACTATAACAATAGGTAAAGGTAAATAAAATATAAATTTAAGCATGTAATATTTTGACTAAACCTAAAATGAAATCAGTCCAATTTTGATTCCGAATTTCTTTAAATCTTGAATAATAACTAAACAATAATTGACATGATAATAATTTGATACATGTCATTCTTTAATTAATTTCTAATCATGTAGCTGATAAGCTGTTATATTATAATTCTATTTCCATGCTCTGAGTAAATAGATACCAATACTGAGTAAGTCATACCTGCATATATGTGACAGGTACCTTACTCTCTATACAGTCATCATACGTAGGTACAGTTGAACTGCACAGGGAAACTGGCGTACTCATCTTGAGTTTACCTGACAGGTATATCCTAATGTGTATGGGTACCGTAAAGGTAACAAGGAAGTTGCAACCAATATTTTATAATATGAAGTTAACGTAAAAATCAAATATATGTGTAAGTCTTTACATGTTAGGTACCTACTAAACGATGTTAAACTGGAAGAAGGTATTTTTAAAATACTGTCATGGATTGCAAAATACTGAGAACAATAACTCAGGCTAGGAGGCAGGTAAAAATCCACTAAAATATGAAGAATATATCTGAATCTAGATAAACAAGTCTTCGTAATAAATTATGCTTAAGAGTAACTACGTATTTTCTTAGTTTACTCTCTACTCTCTTTTATTTATAAGATAAATATTAAAAAATTGGCTATTTGAAAATACAAATATCTTCATTTGATATTTTTTTAAACTAAGTTTCTTATATCCTAAGCAGATATTTATCGTACAGGCACATAAGATGTAAAGAAATAGATACAGCCATAATTTTTATACAAACTCAACAGTGAAATAGATAAAAGAACTTTCAATCAATAAAATAAATAGTATCTCTTCGCTGGACGTTATATTCATAGTAACTTTTATATCAGTCCCAGAAAATCATTTTCAACATATCTCACGTCTAATCTGAGCTCAAATTCCATAGACAGAAAAGCGATGAATGGCAGCTTATTAGGCAAAATATTTTCAATCTTATTCCCTAAAGCAAATTGACTGTCAGCATTATAAAAGATGCATTTTTATTCACTTTAAGCGTGAAATATACGAAATCACACTTGGCCAGTGTAGTTGACTAATGGTTTTAGTTTAGGTAGACTCCAGACCTCGTTGGGCGTGAAATAAAATAAAAATAATTGCTCACCGCTGTTCTTTCAGTAGGAGTTCACCATGAAAATTATGAACATAAAGGAAACGCACACATATTTTACATTAAGAGGAACTTTACATACCTAAATTCAAGTAAGCATTTTTACGATAATGTTCAAAAAGATGCATATACAAAATTAAATACGTAAATAATATTATTATCTGATTTTCTAAAGTCAGTTTGAAATGAGCATGAACACTTTCAACCTAGCATTTTGGAAACTATCGTGGAATGGAATAAGCATTCAATTTTATTGGTATATCGAAACTTCATAATTTATCAATAAATATGATAATCAATTAATTTTGAAATAAAATAAATGCTCCAATCAAAATCTTTTTATATCACAATATCCCATAACAAAGTAAAGCTATGGCTAATCGTCTTTAGACAGATATTACGAAAATTTCTTACGAATTAGAGGAAGAGAGAGAGAGAGATGCCTAACATAACAAACCCATTGAAACAATTCCATTTAACAATTATTCGTACATCAATCATGATTTTATAAAAAATACAATGTGTTATGTGACATACGCTTACAAAGACTAGTTATGACTTAAGAATATTATAACTACGATGTGCAGTGACAAGACAAAGAGGTACACAATAATTTGGCTTAAAGAAATTGAGATTTTTAAAGCAATGTTTCACCGAAACAATGCGTTATTGTAATAATCGAAGGTAAGCCTACGCGCTTAGAGAGAAAAAGTAGCAAGAACAATATCAGAAGACATTACTTTAATTCTACAGTATAATAAGACGGAGTAAAAACCTGCAATAAATATTCGAAGTGTTTAAACACTCCTTTTATTTGTAAACTCAATAAGTTTACAAATTCTTAGCATAGTAGAAATCACAAATTGTTTTAACTAGCCGTAAGTACTAAGCGTACTTAATAATCTATTTACTAGTAATTATTAATTATGTAATACCATAATAAATCTTTTACTTCTGCACTTTACACATTCACAACCACTTTATAGATTTGTTCTAGTCATATTTTCGTTGTGAACATAAGATACAATTTTATGGCGAAATTATTGGACAATGCAAAGTTGATAGATAACATAATTTCTTGACTTTGAATAATTAAGTAAACAATATAAAATGGTACGTTATGGTACCAAGGAGTCACGAAGCACCCTGTTTAATGTTTAGGCCATAAAACATTTAAATTAATATGTAATACATAAACCAACCTACACACCGCTCATGGCACGTCCCATACTGGAAATCCTAAACACAATAGTGTTTCATTTCAATAGAAATTCCGTAGGACTTTCTTACGTTTTCTAAAACATTCGATCACGCGATAAAATCCCTACCTAATGTGAAAATCAATTCAAATAAGTCTTCAAACATTTGGTTTTATCAAATTCGTTAACTACTTTTGGGAGCAAAGAAATCGCACAAAGTTTCAATCACAATCGATTTAAACTTTAGCTTTTTCACAACAACATCACTATGTTGGTTCGTGATTTGCGATTAACAAAGTATAATCAGACGTAATAAGCATACATTAAATAATTCCATTTACATTACAATAGAAATAAAATTGATATCATTTAATTAGCTTAAATATCAGCCTTCGGGTGTTGGTAAACTAAATAAGTATCTACTTGAAATTAAAATAAAAACATAATCTAACAATAGGGATCAATTTTCTTTGCTCCGAAGATTGATTTATAATAGTTACGATAGCAATTGTAATATATAACCATCGCTTCAAATTTGAGCTCTAACGATATAGATAGATAATATAAATGATATTTGATGGCAAATAATTCAGCCAGCGCTTGATTAAGGTATCATAGTGGTATTTAATAACTTACCATGATTACCCCCATTTAACTAACAAACGCGATCTGCCGTATCTAGTAAAAATAGAGATTCTCCTCGTAAATAAACCTCCTATTGGACAACCTAAAACTAAAAAATATTGTAATAGTCGACGCATTATAAAACTATGCCATCGTTTCACCATATCTCTTAATCCTCTCCATTTTAATCCGTCATCAATAACGATTACGTCATTTGATACACGATCACAGCATCACGAATGCTGACAATTTCACCACACAGCCCTAGGATAGGTACCTTATTTTACGATTAGGAAGCCATGGACGCTAGCCAGGAACTTATCGAAATTGTCTTGGAAGCGCAGCTTGTGAGGTCTGAGACCGTCGAAGAGGACGCCGTCCGTCAGTGTCCTGAAGGCTCCTTCTAAAACAGGAACGTTGGCGGGGTCATTGACCGCGAATGCCTCGATCAGCTGTCTGGCCAGTTCTTCTAATAAAGCTGGTTTGACGCATGTTAGGGCATAAATCGCTGCTCCGGCGGCGGGAATTGAGTCTGGTGGTATCTCCATCTTGATGATGAGCATAAGTAGCAGCTCGGCTAGAGTCAGGAGGGAGAGGGCGTAGGGATTGTCGTCGCCGAGGGTGCGTGCCTTGTTGGATAGGCCGACGATCGTGTCGCAACAGAGTGTGGAAACGTCATACGACACCCCGGTGAGGCCGACGCGTATTGCGGTCACGACCATGTTGAAGTCTTCTATGGGAAGACTTGTTAGCTGTGGGGAGAATGAATAATAATGGTAAAATATCAGCATGGTAACCTAGTAGCAGTAAAATAAAAAAGGTAAATTTTAAACACTAGGCAGCCTCGAATTTCCGACTATCCTCATAATCATATTATAAGCCTACAGCAGTCCACTGCTGGACATGGCCTCTCCAGTTGTTCGCCACTTTGGGCCAACACCAAACGGATTTATCTATAATCTGGGCTGGGCAGGCGGGTTGGCGATCGCTGGGCGTAGCTTTTCGCTCCGGTGACGCTGCTGCAGCAGCCGCACATACCTGGTCGGCAGCGTCCAGGTCGCGCAGCATCCTGTACGCCTGGTGCGCCAGCGTGGGCAGCGCGAGCAGCGGCGGCGTGACCAGCGGCAGCAGCAGCCGCAGGCCGCGTGCGCAGGTGTCGCCGACGCCTCGCTCTGCGCCGCTGCGAGCGATGCTGCATATCACCTCCATAAGCGCGCAAATGTCCTGAAAAAGCACATTACGTTAGCTGCCACACTTATCAACTTCATTGCCGTTCCTAATTATAATAAAAAAAACTTGGTCCTTCGAGCCGGATCGCCGGATCTCCACTGTTCATAAATATTTTTTTTTATTTCAGAGAGGACAAACGGGCCTGAAGGTCACGTGATGGTGCGTAATCCCTTCAGCCCATAGACAACCGTAACAAAAGAGGACAAAACGCTTGCAATCCGCCAATGTGTCATGGACCTAAGGGATTTTGACGTTATGGGTGGATATGGACGAAGGGCTGAAGATGTTTATTAAACGTAAGATCATAGTTAGGCCTTGTTTTTACAAACGAAACCCGCTACTCTTAAAACTTACGTTTACTACTAACAAAGAACCATTTATAGAGGACTAAAAATCAGTATTACATAAGACATAATATTAATAGTAAAAAAACCTCATTATTACCTCATAAGCTTCCTCTTCCGCATCTTGTGGGATACTAGATATTTTACCCGAATTCCATCTCATGTATACTTCGAAAGTGGTATTACATACTTCTAAAAACCTGTAATATTATAACAATTATAGTCTTTGTTGTTCGCTAACAATAAATAATAATAAAAGAATTTGATAAAAGAAATAACATACTTATTAACATTTTGGGGTTGCACGGAATGGAGCATTCTCTTAGCACTCTTGGCAAGCAGATTGAGCGCAGGCAACACCACTCCAGGGTAGTTGTGGTATCTGAATATGATACCGGGTATCTTATCTAAGGCACCGATTAGCATCATGAACTGTTCGTCCATGGTTCCCACCTGAAATCATTTTTATTTGAGAAAGAGTCAAATAAGATATTTGTCCATGTGGTTTTCAGAGTAAGAATAGTGAGTAGAAGACCACTAAGGAAAGATCAGGAAAAAAAATCCCGAACGCAACTGCACTGCGTAGACGCAGTTTCTCTGTCATCTTGAGGCAGGACGTGAGTCCCACATACCCCGTCGGTCCCTCGACCGGCGGGGATGCATAGAAGAATTTTTCGCGATTAAAAAAGGAGAATTCCAGGAAACGAGCAGCAACATTTAAGTAGGTACAAATAAAACCTATTGCGGTCACCAACTCACCTTCCATCTATCCTATCTACCTATCCTATCCTACCTATCACCTATCATCTATCACCCATATTTGGGCAATAAATTATTTAAAAAATAAAAAATAACCCAAGACATGCCACCCTGGGCTACACAGCGCCGTCTAGCCCCAAACTAAGCCGAAGCTTGTACTATGGGTACTAGACAACTGATTAACTTACTTAGATACATTTTTTTTTCTAAATAAATATGTCGGAATTTAAGATTCATTTTAGACATCAGAAGTAAAGCTGTAGGTACTTTTATATAAGAAATAACTTAATGAGTTGTCAAGATGCCACTATATAGAACACTGTGCCTATATAGCACAGTTTATATGAGAAATGGTATAAAGTATATAGATTAGAAGAGTCACCAATTAAATAAGCTACTTTATAATTGATATGCCTGTATATAGCAATAGTAAGCTAGTATATAGGCCTGTATATAGTAGTAGTAAGCTAGTATATAAGCCTAGCATAGAATAAGCCAGTATATAGTAATAGTAACCCAGTATATAGTAATAGTACGCTAGTATATAAGCCCGCACATAATAAGCTACTACATAAGCCAGTATATAATAAGCTAGTATATAAGCCAGTATATAATAGCCTAGTACATAAGCCTGTACATAATAACCCAGTATATAAGCCAGCCCATAAGCTAGTACATAAGCCTGTACATGGAGGACACTAATTAAGACAATATCTTAATTAGGTAGGTTCGGTTCCAGTCCTACTGGTCCGTTCACCCAGACGCATTCATTGGAAATGCGTGCCGACTGAGAGCTGCAGCGCCTTTTATAGGCGAGCGTACGCCGAGTGGGGCGTGCATAGTGGGGCGCAGTGACGTCACAGTGCACGTGCCGTTGACGCGCTTACGGCGCTGTCTAACTTCGCTGCCGTCAAATACATATTAAACATAGAAAACACCCAGACCAATACAAACAGACATGTTCATGCACACAAATGTTTGTAATGTGTGGGGATCGAACCCACGACCCTTGGCTCAGAAGGCAGAGGTCACTACCAATTGAGCCACCGAGCCTGTCATTTGATTTGATTCCAAGCTTGGTTGACATAGGGGAGAGGCCTATAATATCCAACAGTGAACCTTTGCAGGCTTATGAAGAGGTAACTATCGATAGTGGGGTAGCGGAAGGCTCTCACCCCTAAGACACTCTTACGGCCGTATTCACAAACGTTACAATGCGTCGCACGAACGCACAGGTACCAAAAAACCTATAGGATTTTGGGCACTGTGCGTCCGCGCGTCGCATAGTAACGTTTGTGAATGCGGCCGTTAATATATCTACAGTAGCTGTTGGTTGAGTGCTCACCTCCAAAACTCCCTCCGTAACGCCGATGAAGCAATCCAACGTGTCTGCCAACATGTTGCGCACTGGTTCCGTATCAGACTCCATATTGATCAAGTTCATCAGCTTTTCTTGAAGTGCCACTGTGCTGCCTAGTAGACGATTTCGGATGTCACCTAGTAAATGGTAGGACAAAATTATTAAACAACAACAACAGCTTATTACAGTCCACTGCTGGACATAGGCTTCTTCCAGGTGCTTGCCACTTTGGGCAAATACATGGAGGCTGTACCTATAATCGCCACTTTGGGTAGGCAGGTTGGCAAACGCAGGGCGTAGCTCATCGCTCCGATGACGCTGCTGCCCGTAATCGGCCTGTGATATTTAGCTACACCTTCAATCGTCGTGGTTATACCGCCACTATTCGGTTGCCAGAGCATCGTCTGTTATTCAGTAGGATTTACCACGAGCAGACGAGAGTGGCTTGGAGCGAAAAGATGATGGGGTCTCCCCCTTACACCCCTAATATATTAACTAACTGTGAAAAACTATGAAAATAATAATAATAATATAATAATAATAATTTATTTGCCTTAACAGATATGTAGTTACATACACTTTAATGCTTACAGATATGATAGAACAGAAAAATATACAAAAACTACATTATGGGTTGAACGACCTGATTTCCTAGCTAGGTTTTTTAAAACCTGTGTTAAGGATAATCAGCCCCTTCCATATCAATAAGATCCATTAGTTTGTTTAGTATTAGGTAAATCACATTGTGATGTAAGCAATGCGTGTATATTTGCAGGTGCGTGAAAATATGTGATAGTATTGTGCGTGTGCGTGTGTGTGGGTGTGCGTACAAGTGTGTATGTGTGTGTATGTATGTGTGTGTGTGAGTGAGTGTGTGTGCAAAATCGTATATATATATATATATATATAACTATTTACCTTCAGCATATGTGGCGGCTATGGCAAACGCTCTATGCAGCTCTCTTCTCAGTTCGCCGGGCAGGTTATTCCCAGACGCTTCCCACGCGACGAGGTTGAGGAATTCTTCACAACTAGCTAGGGGGTTTTGTCTGAAAATTTTGGGTTTTGTTATTTAACACATACATAAAATAACGTTTAATATCATGATTAACTGATACAGGCTCAGATAATATATTTGAAGCTTGAAAAACTGCAATTTGTCGGCACTGTTATGCCTTTACGGATGATAACACACGAAATTCATAGTTTTCAGTCAGTTGCCACCGCCATATTTAATGTGCTGGCAAATAATTCCATTTTAAATATAAAGGGGCATTTTCCATACATGTACAGTAGGTAGATGACGGAAGGGAGAGTTCTTAGCCCATTGCAATCTAATTTGTAGCAGTGATATCTAAAAAAGACTTGATTTTCCATCATATTTTATCTGGTAACTATAAAGTAACACACAAAACCAATAGGGAAGTTTTCAGGGTCATAATAATTACATTATATTTAGTCCGTATTTTAGATTATAAAAATATATTGCACACGTATTTTCCCTTTTTCCATTTAAACAAAAAATAACAAAGATATAAGGCAGGGCCGTTTCTACCAGGGGGTGCAAGGGGTGCGGAGGCACCCGGGCAAATTTACAAACGAAAAAAAACGTGTCTTTTATTTTTGAACAATCTAAAAGACGGACTAATTACATTTTTTTACGGCAACAGGCCTATTGTATTTAAGTTAATAGAGATGCACCGACAGGTGGCGCAGGCGTCACGCTGGCGGGTGGGTACTCACTTGTGGTGCGCATGCGCAAGCGTGGTGAGCAGCTGCAGCGCTTGCGTGGCGGCGGCGGGCTGCGCCGACAGGTGGCGCAGGCGTCACGCTGGCGGGTGGGTACTCACTTGTGGTGCGCATGCGCAAGCGTGGTGAGCAGCTGCAGCGCTTGCGTGGCGGCGGCGGGCTGCGCCGACAGGTGGCGCAGGCGTCACGCTGGCGGGTGGGTACTCACTTGTGGTGCGCATGCGCAAGCGTGGTGAGCAGCTGCAGCGCTTGCGTGGCGGCGGCGGGCTGCGCCGACAGGTGGCGCAGGCGTCACGCTGGCGGGTGGGTACTCACTTGTGGTGCGCATGCGCAAGCGTGGTGAGCAGCTGCAGCGCTTGCGTGGCGGCGGCGGGCTGCGCCGACAGGTGGCGCAGGCACGACCCCGCTCGCGCCGCCAGCCGCGCGACTACCCACGGAGCTCCACGCGAAGACCGCCCGAACGCGCTCTCCAGGATAGGGGACATCTATGTACCATTGTTTATAATATTATTAACTAGCGACACGCCCTCACTACGCTTCGGGTATTTCATTTTCTTTATACATAAACTTTCCTCTTGAATCACTTTATCTCTTAAAAAAGCCGCATCAAAATTCGTTGCGTAGTTTTAAAGATTTAAGTGCACATAGGGATTTAGGGATAAAAGGACAAAAAAGCAACTTTTTTATACTATGTAGTGATGATGTGATGTCACAATAGATAAAACAATGGGATTTGGATTTTAAAAGGATTACACTGGGCATTACGAGTTTAAACAAGCTTCTGCTGAGTGAATATGGGTTTGCCACAGAGAGCTTTTGTGTTCACATCGGTATCACATCCCCAATACCTACCTACCTACATAACCCGACTCCTATTTAAATCGCTATCCCAATCCAAATCTCTAACTCTAGCCTAATCCCTATCCAAATGTATATCCCAATCCATATAAAAACCCCTATGCTAATCGCAGTCCGTATCCCTCTAATCCCTATCATAATTTCTTCCCAATCCCCCAACATAAAATAATATTAATTTCCAGATGCAGTACAAAGGCCAAATGTTCATCATGTATGTGTTTACACTCAGAAAGCAGCATCGCTACCAAATAAGCTGCCGCAATGCCGGGCCGTTGTTCTATTACAAGTTGCCTAACAAAAATCGCAAAGTTCAATACTGTAAATCGACCAGAGTCCTGCTCGAAGGACCATTTTATTTTTCAGGCAAACAAAACAGTTATAAAAAATACTTATAAAACTAAATTAGGCCACTATCAAACACTGTAAACCTGGGTTATTTCATTATCACTTACCTCGGAATAAACCGATGTCTGTGGCATCAAATACGAGTTAGCCCATATTTTTAGCAACCAGGATATAGTCGCCGACAGTTCTGGGCTGAAAACCGTTCCGAGACCGGCCTCCAATGCGGCACATTCCCATGCGCTTATACGAAGGATTTCGCCTATCATCCTGCAAAGAATATTGTAAAGGATTTGGTACTATCAATAACAAGAGAAGATTATGCGTTCTATTCGTCAATGCAATAAACATAAATTTGAAAGTACATAACCGTCCCTTAGCTGACAACACCGCCCAAGTCATTTGTACCTACTTTAAAGGAGACGAAAAAACTTTCGCACTGTCACTACTATTCAAATGACAGCATCCGAAGTCTATATCATGTGACCAATGGGCAGAAACCCACAATGAGCAGCACTTTTTTTTTTTTTTTATGCCGGGGAAAATGCTTTTACGCATCCCCGCTACCCGGGGGAGTAGCAGGGTATGTGGGACTCACACCGCCCTCGAAAACGGGAGGACGGCACCCCGCCTCAAGATGGAAAGGAGGCAGGGAATACCCACTAAAAACCCCGGCCCCTCCGTCAAGCGCCTATGGGGTGGTGTCACGGGACCTAGAATGTCTAGAACTACCGCAACACCACCAGGAGCAGCACTATTCAAAGGCATTGAAATGCGTCAACAGCCAATTTTGGACTTGTGCGGTGTTTTAAGCTGAGATAAGTCAAATGTTCTTTTTGCGATGTAATTTGCAGTAATGGCATTTGTCTATAACAAAATATGATTTTAATGGTTTGGAAAAAAAGTATTTTTATCCCTCGATTGCAATATAAACATTGAAACAAATTATGTACGCAACTTTTAACAAAAATAGAAAATATATTTAGTGTAGCATCAAAAACAAATTTTTATAACTTTTCCTTGTATGACAATTTATATTCATGTAAACAAAAAAGTAAACAACAGGAAAAGTCAAGAATAGATCACATAAGGAACTCTTGATAATCATCAATTAACATATTAAAAACATGTGACTTATTCATTCGTTTCATTACATTACAATGTGAATGACGTTCAAGATGGTATGTAAATATGTTTTATCTCGATCTTCAGCAAGATTATCATACATTTTTCAATGAATAGAACTCTGTTTATGTGTGCATTTGACTACTGCCATCTATATGTAAGTGTTTCACGTACAAAAATGGTGACCCAAGTAATAACTCGGGTCACCGTTTATATAATCATTATAATAATAAGACTACTTATTTCTTCCTCATATCTCAAAGTCACTATTTAACTTGATGGTGAGCTAAGAAAGTAACCGAGATACTATGGCATAGATAATGAATTTCCAAAACGAGTGTTAGGCTACTTTTTTAAATAGAAAATGCGGTTACGTATTCCTGCTACGTAGGAGTATGTAGAACTCCTCTACCTCAAGTTGATGATGAGGCAGGGAATATCCACTAAAAATAAAGGTCCCAACGTCAAGCGCCTTATGGGGTGGTGCCATGCGGCGTAAAGAACTAGGACCATCATTACACCACAAGCACTGTCCGCCTAAGCAGAGCCAACTCGCCCCTCCCAGGGGGAGCGACGAGAGCGGCCCGAAGGGTGAACCCACTCCCATCAGACAAAGATGGGGATATCCGTGCAAAGTGGGTGGCAGATCCTGGACTATACAGAGATTAACCTATACAAACATTCTATAGAGATAGAACAATATTGACTGGCTTGATGGCTCATTTGGTAGTGACTCTCTCTCTCTGCCCTCTGAGCCAAGGGTCGTGGGTTCGATTCCCGCACAGGACAAACATTTGTGTTCATGAACATGTCTGTTTGTTTCTGGTTGGTCTGTGTGTTTTCATCGTATGTATTTATTTACAAAAAAAAATGTATCTAAGTAAGTTTATCAGTTGTCTAGTACCCATAGTACAAGCTTCAGCTTAGTTTGGGGCTAGGTGGCGCTGTGTGGCCCAGCGTGGCATGTCTTGGGTTATTTACATATTTAATATCAAATGTTTGTACAGGTTTCACTTATAATAGCCTAAACTATATGTGACATAAGCCTAGATGGATACGTAAAATCACTTACTTCAACACAGGATCTACATTTTCCGTATTCGTACTTTCGCCCACAAGGAATCTAAGGGACGCGTCGACGTTTGCATTTTCCCGAATACTGTATGAAATTATCTCAGGAGGTATCATCACTGTTTCACCCTCAGTGCAGTCCACAGCTAGAAAGTGGCCTAAGACAAAAAAGATAGAAATGTTAAAATTCTCATCATCATCATCCTTC
Organism: Conogethes punctiferalis; assembly: GCA_031163375.1. NCBI lineage: Eukaryota > Metazoa > Arthropoda > Insecta > Lepidoptera > Crambidae > Conogethes > Conogethes punctiferalis. The sequence continues at coordinate 13,187,530 of CM062086.1, read as the reverse complement.
AGGCGTCCACAGCTGGACATAGGCCTTCCGCAATGACAATTGTCATTTGGGGGATTTTCCTCAGTCACCACCCTTGGCAGGTGGGTTGGTGACGACAGTAGGTTTTATTTGTACCCAATACATTGCTGCCCCTTCCCTGATATTCCCTAAGTCGTCTTCTACGACACCCACTTCTGTCCTACTTTGAATGTGGAAACCATATGGACCTCAATAAAAATCTAGATACACCTTATCATTAATGAATAAGTACCAAGACTCACCAGTGATCATTAAAATCCAATGCAGATCTTCGAATAAGCTGACTAGCTGTTCCCCACTACTGACAGGCAGTTTTCCCATGTGCATCAGCTGTAACTGTCCTTCGAGCCTGAAAGAAACCAATAACTAACTAATTTCATAGCCAATGTGTATATTTTTCAAAGAGTGAATTATAACCAAATTTATAATTAATACATAATCTGATCAGTAAATGTGTCTAGAAGTACCACAAGCAGAAAGGAGTAGGATTGCCTTCAACCAGACCAACATAGGTTGATTATACATTGTTAAGCAAAGGAGAGTATCTCAACTTGTAAAATATCAACAAAACCAACTTGATGTATAATAATTATGGAAAAAGGTTTGTTAGTAGTTGAAAAGTAGGACGAAAAGTTGTACGCAAGCATCGTCAGTTTTAGATCTAGAAGCTTGAAACATAGTTTTTAGGCTATTGATTTGATGTCAATAAACAAGATGTTTCGAACTCAAAAGGCTACCCTAAGAAGACGCTTCTACGCGAACACAACCAGTACTTAATTAGGTATTTTTTTATAAGCTAGGATTAGTCCAATCAGAAAACAAAAGCAAATCATATCTACCATTCTCTTCAAGCCTGCATGTCATTCAAATTGACCAAATGTGGTATACCTCTTGCTTCTGTCTTGCAGCAGTGTGAAGAGTATGTGGCAGCAGTGGTCCGGGGCTTTGCGTGCAATCGCTCCGATGGTCAGCAACACGTTGCTATGTAATTTGCGCTCGTCTTCCTCTATGTCGTCTTTGATATCTTCGTCTGCTGTCTCTGTGCCCCTTTGGGAAAGGAAGTGCATATGTATGAACAGTCTGATGTATGCCACGGCTGATACATGCGATCTATCGTTTCAAACCTACGAATCAAGGAATCGACAGGGTATCATCTGCTTAAATGAGGCCTTAATCTTGAACGAAAGTATGTGGGGAAATTTGAAGCGATCGATTGGAACGATTAACGACAGATTAATCGTAACAATGAATCGTATTTTACAAAGGACCCGTATTTAGGATATGCGTCGGATATTGCATACTAATTTAACCACTCTAAAGTGAGACTATGATTTGCAGCATGAGTTGACAATGATTCTTAAATAAAACTCCGTTTGCTCGAAAAGAAGACAAATTTATTGTCAACGCCGTACCTATATATACAGTTGTCTGATCATAATACCTCCGCGATGTAACTGAGGATAGTGACATCTATGTGTAAATATCGGTAAATAAAGTTAGATGTTTATGTACAGCGTGACTGTTCCTAGAGATCGAACATACCGCCCACCATGGCCGATACGTACATTATTATTCCGCCCACCATGAACCAATACCCTCTTCAATAAAAGCGGACTGTATGGTAAAAAGTTCTAATTAAAAGTTCGGTTAAGTATTGATTTTGACAGCCATAGTGGTTAGTATCCAAATACGCAATAGTTCAATGTTGAATTAAAATTTAGATAAAAATGATTACAAATTCAAACAAAAACAAACAATAGGTACAAAAAGGTCATCAAAAGTAAACTTAAAATTGGTCACATTACTAACAGAAATATCACAAACAAAGATTCCTCCAGCCATTGGTAAAACATCACTAGATCTTTAAATTATGATACAGTTACAGTTGAGACTCACAATCCTCGTATCTTTGCCCAGACCTTTGTGCTTTTCGGTAATAATTCCTAACTACCCCGCAGGAGATGTAGATCCCGTGAGTTGGTACTAAGTTGGTGTGACAAAGAGTCTAGAATTAAAATACGCAGTTCCTATGGTAAGTAATATACATAATTATCCTAAACTAATAAATGGCTATATCAAAATTTCTGTTAGTAAGGAACGGTCGGTAAGTTTTTTTTTTAAGTACTACTAGGTTAATTTTAAGATACCTACTTTACCTGACAGAATCCAGCCTAGTCTGGTATTCTGTGCAATTGGGCTTCCTGATGAACCCTTAACTAGGCCTTCGGTTACTATCTGACTATACACGTCTCCGCCCAATAACAGGTCCACCTTTCCGGGTATGTTAAAATGGGGATCTGCTAGTACAATGTTTGGTATGTTATGGCATGAAGATTTGAATTTCCTTTCAGGAAGGACTGGTGATAATATGTTGTTTACGACATGAGCCTTTACTTTGATCGTAAACGCTGGATCTTGAATCGATTGTAGCTTGACATAAACTACATGGTCAGATTTGAGTGCCTTACTATCACTCCCTACCCCCGATATGACACTTTTGCTTTGCACCTTCTTCAGTCCAAGTAACCGGACTGTAGACTCCTTGATGAAGGTAGCCGTAGATCCTTGGTCTACTATAGACCTAAGTGTCACGCTAGATCCGGTTACGGTTTCGGCATTTACTAATGCGGTTGGTAACAAAACTTGAATCTGGTTGTCAGAGACGCAAGTGGTTATATTGGTCTTCTCTGTTGATATTGTTGCTGTTGCTGCAACAATATGATGACCATCGTTTGGAATCCCGGTTGCATTCAAATTGTTAAAAGATCCCAGGTTATTTGAATGCAACAACGAATGGTGTTTCCGTTTACAAATTTTACACCTAGTTGGCAAACGGCAGGATGTAACCGAATGATTTGCACCTAAACAATTATAGCACAATTTGAAGGTCTGAACAAAGGTACGTCGGGTTGGTAAGTTCTCATTTGCAAACCTTTTGCAATTACCCAACTTATGGCTACTACTAGAACAAAAGGAACATGTTCTATGTACATTGGTATTTAAGACTTTACAATGGGACTGAGAATTATTTATAGATGGGATCAAAAACTCAAGGGATCTAAACCTATGTTCTAAAAATTCTAGAAAATCAGACAGTGTTGGTAGTTCGTTAATTAAATTACACGTTTTAGCTTCCCACAGTTTACGCGACTCCCCATCAAGTCTTGATGCCAAAAAATATATGATAAGAATGTCCCAATTTTCTGTTTTAATTCCTACGTTTCCCAAAGCATTGAGACATTCGTTGGTAGTATCAAGTAGTTTTTTGATAGAATTTGAATTTTCATGTGAAATGTTCCTCTGGCCGAAAAATGTTTCTAAAATACAATTTGTTACATATTTTCTATTGTTAAATCGTTTTTCTAAAAGGTTCCAACACACTGAATAGTTGTCACTAGTGATTGGTAGATGACGCACTATTTGTTCAGCTTCGCCAGTTAGATAAGTTTTCAGGTAATGAAGCTTCTGGACTTTCTGTAAAGACTTGTTGTGGTGAATGAGTGACAGAAAAAGATCGCGAAAAGTTGTCCACTCTGAATACTTCCCGGAAAAGGTTGGTATGGCAATCTTTGGCAAGTGCACGCTAATCTCCTCTGTGTCACTTGACGCCTCTGACGATTCCTGATTTAAGGTGCCGGAAAACTTCTTTAGACTTTCCATCAAATCGGATTTATAGTCTGTATACAGCTCCTCTGTCACACCATAAAAATCATTTACAAAATAATCTGCTTCTTGTTCATCTTCACTGAAGTCACTTATTAATTTCCGGTGAACTTCGTTAAATACCATCCACTGGTGTTCCAAATTTGCCGTTCTGGTTTCCAAGTAACTGGCTGTCAATCTCGCCTTCGGTGACTTCATGAAATTGTTGTAGTTATTCTTGATTCGTTTGCCAATATCTCTCTGACCTCTCAGTAAAGATTCCATTTTCAAGTTCAAAGTTGTTTCGATAAAAATTTCCAAAATGTTCTAAGTCCCGTGATATGTAAAATTAGGCAGAGTCCAGTTTCGTCAAAATTCTTCTAAGTGTTTGGCGGTGTTATTGACTTAGAAAATTCGGGCATGGATTCCCCGTCTTAACCACTTATTGCGTAAAATCTTCTAAGTCCAAACTTCTAGCTAAATTCCTCTAAGATACCTTTCTCTATACTTTAAGGTTCAATTTAGCTTGACTTTGCTTCTACGTTAATATATCAGTTTGGTACTTACAGTTTTTCCGCCCATACAAACTCGCTATTTACAAATTGGTTCCTTTTTCAAATCCTCCGTTATAGGTTGCATCTGTGGTTCATCCTTTGACACTTCGGCTTGGTTCACTTATATCCGGCCATCGAAGACCATAAATAAAACTCCGTTTGCTCGAAAAGAAGACAAATTTATTGTCAACGCCGTACCTATATATACAGTTGTCTGATCATAATACCTCCGCGATGTAACTGAGGATAGTGACATCTATGTGTAAATATCGGTAAATAAAGTTAGATGTTTATGTACAGCGTGACTGTTCCTAGAGATCGAACAATTCTTCTTCCAGAATAAGCCCAAGAACTATTGAATTTATACAAAACTTATTGAAGGACTAGCTGTGCCAGCGACTTCGTCCGCGTGGAATAGTTTCTTCGGTAGTGATTTTAATGACCCCCAGTGCCTGGCAGCTGGCAGCGGCGGCGCGGCGCAGATCTCGGCGCGCTTTATATACCCGCGCAAACGTACAGCAGGCTCGACGTGATTAGTTAAATGGGCGTAACTTTTTTATTTATGGACCGATTAACATGAAACAAACACTAAATGTTAAGGGAAGCTTCCAGCAATATATTAGTGAAAACCGCATCTTAATCGGATACGCGGTTTCTGAGATTAGCGTGCACAAACATACAGACAAACAGACAAACAGACAAACCGACAAACAGACAAAAATTCCAAAAATCATTGTTTTGGGTACTATTGCATTAATAAAGGCCTCCCATAATATTTTTTCACATATATCTTCCATGTACAGACAACGATTCGTTACATTTTTATTATATGTATAGATGTGAAACCCAATCAATTAAATTCTCTCAGTAATTAATTAAAATCATTTTCCGAAAACCAATGTCCAAACTTTCCAGATGTTACACAGATTAATTAGTTTTATTTAGCAGATAAGAGATAAACAGAAATTTTCATTTCTGTTCCAAAAAACATTCAACCATACAATCATTCCATTGTTAGATAGGTACCTACTTAAATATAGTTTTCAAATCCCATTGCATGTTGTATTGATCTAAGTAAGTACTTTTAACAACAATGAGCACCAATAGCCAACTACATCATAAATATAAATGTAATAAATATAAATGAAAATTTACCTTGTGCCGTCGGGAGGCCCCAATCTACACTGAAGGTATGTATTGAAAATTTGAATACAGGGGTTCGTCAGTGTTTCATTAGAGTAACCGTCTGAATCGTGCACTAATGTGCTCCAGGAATGCAGGAACTTATTCAAGGCTTCTCTCCAGACTGTATCATCATTTGCCTGTGCAAAAACAAATCATAGCTGAGAAATTTTTATGTTTGTATTTCATGGATTTTTTTTTTTTCTATAGTGGCTCAACATAATGGCTTCCCTACGCCTGATGGAAAGCGAAAGAGAAGCCCAAGTCGCTGTGACAACGAGCAAGTAACTGGTCAGTTACCTGTCAGATGTCACCGCCATGCCGGCCCAACCCTAACCCGCCACGAGCTCCAGAAACCCTACTCACCGGCAGAAACACGACCCAGAGGTCATTTGACTGCGGTATTCTATAGGGTGGAGGTTCTTCGCCGGACGGGCGGCTCAATTCGAGTGAAGATTCGCTATGCCCTACCTCTCTTAAAAAATTCTCTTAAATCAATTAAAAAAGCAAATGCTAATTCTTATTTAAATTTCTTCTTCTAATTATATTACTTAAAACTATAAAGAATTGCCTTTCTTTAATCAACTGTATTAAAAGAAAACAGTGTTTTAACATAGACTGTGATATTGCTTACCAACAGGTGATTTGAGTCAAGCTCACACATTTTTTAATAAAAAATCTTGAGATAATAATCTAATAAACTAACCATAGTGAGTCAATAAAAATATAAACATCTACTATATAAAAGTTTTACAATAATTAAATCACTTACCACTTCTTCAGCTACTGAAGCCTTTATGCAAGTACATGTCAAGTTGGTCAGGTTCTGAAGAAATGCAGGAGGAGTGGCAGCAATCAATTGAGGGGTGAAAAACTGGATCAGTCTTCTATAAATATCCGATATGCCCAGCATCTCCCTCTCAACCGGCTGTATGTAAGCCATCATATTTATAAAGCTATTTACATAATTCTCTAAGTACTGTTGCTTCAAATTACCAACCGAAACCGCTACACCACTCAAACTAGCCAATTGGACCAGACATGTTAACGATGGACTAGCTAATTCAGGATTTGACCGTACATACATGTGAATCTCAAAGAATAATGCGATCACTTCCGGTTGCATCGTGCCTCTCCAGCCCAAGCTCAAACGTAAAGCTGGAGCAGTGTCACTCTCATAGATAGCTTCAAATGCGCAAATAAGACGCTTCGAAAGTAATGGAGAAACATGACTCCAGGTCAAAACAGATTCTACGATTGTCAGAAGTTGCTTGGTCAGCATTGCTTGTTCCCCCTCAGGCCTATGTCCGGATCTAACTATCTGTTCGAGGACACTAACAGTGAAACGGAATATCCTCTTTAAATCTAGGCTTTCAAAGGACTTCTTCAAGCGGAAATGATATTCCCAAATTAGTCCTACATCGGCAGACTTCACGGTGATGGCATATTCCTGCATGATGGCCAGGAGAAGTGAACAAGCCAGTTTTTGTTGATTTATTGGAGCACTTAGAATCATCTTCTCCAATTCATCAATTAACGCCTTTCTCTCCCTTCCTCCATCATCAATGCTGCCTTTTTTAATAATAATTGCTATAGTCTGAAAATAAGAAATTGATTCAATATCTAAGTTGGTTACTCATGACATAATTATATTAATGACCCTCTAATTTCGATAAATAAAAGTTTGGGCTGAAATAGGTAAGGTATATAAGTACAATCATCATCAGCCTATTGCAGTCCACTGCTGGACATAGGCCTCTCCAGTTGTTCGCCACTTAGGGCAAACATCTAGAGAATATACCCATACTCGCCACACGGGGCAGGTGGGTTGGCGATCGCAGTAATGATAAGTACAATAATTCCATATTATTCAGCATCCATTCATTTCAACTCATATGATACAATGTAAAAGTTTAAACTTGAATTTTATAAAAGCTTATTAAATGTTATAAAACTTTTAATACAGTCATCTTTACACATATTGGTAATTGGGGATTGAAATGCATATAAAACCTTCATCTCACAAATGTTTGACTACAAAGAGCTAAAATCACAAACTCTACATTTTCGTCCATCATGGCCTCTCTAAGGTCAATGCCAAAATAAGTACTCTTGGCACAAGGCACTGAGTAATAAATACACATTGTAAGAACTTTGTCCTTACAAAGCCATTCTACAAAAAACAAAATTGAACAGAATTAATTGTAATAAACACAAAAGTATATATCATACCTGTAAAAGCTTCTCTCTCAAAAAAGGTGGTGTCTCGTTTCTCAGAAGAAAATTTAATAAATACTCTCTAAGTGATGAAATATCATTTTCAGATAATAAGGTCCAATCTCTTATGAGGGCAGACTTAATCAGACCAGCCGCTTCAAATAGCACATAATCTGATTTCGATTTCTCCAACAGTTCGAGGCACAGCTGATATGGGTTCTTGGTACTACGAAATTCTAGGAATACTCTCTCTGCTTGGTGGCGCTGCTCTGATGTTACCATATCAGGAGGAGCCTAGAAAATCACAATGTAAATAAAAATATTTAATTTTCCAATACATTTATAATAATTAAAAATAATCAGATTTGAATTTTTTTTGTGGCTTAACGGCTTAATGGCTAGCGTAATTTCATTGCATTACATATTATTTCTCAAATAAATACCATGAAAAACTGACATACCATTAACATCTGAGCAGCGGCCTCCAATGTTTGTATTGCAGGGTTGTCCATTTTATTTTGTCGATTTATACAAAAATACTTTAAATACTGATTGAAGATGAATAAAAACTAACTCATCCACTACATCTGAAGTCAGGTGTTTAGAAAACGACCTAATTTTTAACGAAAACTAGCCAAAGTTACAAATTTCATTTTTCGCATTACGATGACACTAATGACAGCGTTATGACATGTCAGTGTCACCACAGATCTCCACAGATTATTGAAATAAATTTGACACTCTTCCTTTTTTTTTTTTGCAAACATACAACTTTTTTTTTGTTTTGGTTTCACAGCTTTGGATCAAGTCTATAGTCCATCTAATTTCCTTACAGATTTACAGACGGCCGACATTTGGATTAGACACATAAACACCGGATACGGTCGGATTTGGGCATGGAAGTAAAGTACTACGTACTTATTAAATTCCATGGATAGTTTTTTTTTTTTTGTGGTTTTTGGCAATGCACGGTTTGTGCTTCTGCCACTGACGACGGTGAAAAGGTTGGGAAACGTATTGATATAAATAATATTACGATAAACGGGATTTAGGGATAGTTGATGTTGATGATTGTGACTGTCAAATGTAAAGAGGTCGGTTGCCATAAATAAAAAAAGACGGCCTGTGGGTGGCCTTTAGCTATCAAAATACCAAACAACATGTTTATTATAGTAAACACTGTTTACTGATGGCGGTATCAACATCAGAATTACTGGCAGCAGCGGCACCGGAGCTACGTCCTACAATCGCCAACCCCCCTGCCCAACGTGGCGATTATGGGTAAGGGCAAGCATCTGGAGGATATTACAGATGTTTGCCCTAAGTGACGAACAGCTGGTGAGGCCTATGTCCAGCAGTGGACGAAAATAGGCTGATGATGACAGGATATTCAAAATCAACGTCATATTTAGTATGAGTGGAACAGACCAGCTGAGACCGACCCAAGCATGTTTTGGCATGCGGCCGAATCCGGAACTATATAACGTGATCTATGCGCGCGCCCTCGTATAAATGTCACTATTGACGTCGTTTTTTAACATTTCTATTCAATCTAATGCCTGGCCCAGCCCCTAATGTTAATCACGTCTCAAAACATCAAGGATGTATCAAAATAAGGCATGTATTCTGTAGGTAGTTTTTAAGATCCAATAATATTCAATTAGGTAGGTAAAATAAGTGACCACAAACCGAAAAGGATGTTTTGGCATGTGGTGAACGGATCTTTTTCTCCAATAATTTTAAACATCAACATCTGTCAACATTTATCAAATGGTTCAAAAACAATAACAGTAGGAACTTTGCATGGAAGTATTAAGCCATGGTATTAAGTAATTACTTCCATGGAACTTTGTCACAATAAATAAATGTCATCGTTGTTTATTTAACGTAAATGTAGAACAAGTTTTAGGGTTAATGTGACAAAGTTCTAAAGTTATTAAACATAGATTCACAAAAAAATATTGCTTTCTTAGCCAGCATCCCAATTAGACATCACAGCCGCCTGTCTGTACTTATTAAGTACCTATCTGTTTACATCAAGGAGAAATTACTCCGTGGTTTGCATTGCTGGAGCTTTTCAGTACCTATAGATGGCAAAAGGCGGAACCACAAGCTATTAATTATAAAAAAAATATAGTGTCACTCCTCTGTCGATAGTTTGATTATTATCGATATACATAAAGAGAAATACTTTGACTATTTAAAAAAGTATTATAGGTATGCAAATTCTCGGGGCTTGTGCCAAATAAAGATTTTAACGCCACAATTTTAACGTTTCACATTTTAACGATTTTAAACACACGCCGTTTTCAGTTCGATGATTGGTCTTCCTGTCCTTTCTTATAATTTACGGTAAACAGAGAATTTGGAGATTGAGACCGCTTAAAGCTGCCACCCTGTTTAGCGTCTCTGACCTGCTGCTTATTACACCGTCCTGCACGACTGGGATAGACACGGCCTTCGAAATCCTAAACATATCCTATTAAGCCCATAAAGTAATATTTTTGTTTTATATCTTGCGCTAAATAAAATATCGAGAGGAAACCTGCACACAAGTGGAAAAATCCTAAGATTCTGTGAAGTTAACCAACCTGAACTTGACCAGGGTGGTTGACAAATCCATAAGGTCTTCTTTAGAATACGTTCTAGTTCCTCCCTCGGCGGTGAATTGCTGTTTGTTAGTCTCGTTAAAACGCGATAACGGCTTTACCGATTTGGCAAATTTTTTGGAAGTCCGGAGAATGTTCAAAACGTAAATAACGGGTGGTACGAAGTCTGCCAGGGCAGCTAGAACGTAGGTAATATAATGAAGTTACCCGGCACAGGGAATGTCAGAGAGCGACTCATCCTCTTTTTGCTCCAAGCCACTCTCCAGCTGCCCGCGGTGTATCCTGCTGAATAACAAACGAGGCTCTGGAAACCGACTGGTGGCGGTATAACCATCACTTGCCCTAAGTGGCGAGCTACTAGAGAGGCCTATGTACAGCAATGGACTGCAATAGGCTGATGATGACGATGATGAGTCGGTACCTATTGGCCTGGTAACGACTGGACATGAAGCGCTTTGATTGACGAGTAAATATTAGGTATGTAGATAAGTACCTACCTCACTGAACTATCAGCTTTTTGCATTGCGATTACGCAAAGCATTATCCTGTTTCATCATGCCTTTTTTTCTTATCTGTTTGTTATGAAAAGCACGTGTGCTTGTCTTTGCAAATATGTTTTATCTATTTATCTTTCATCATCATCCACATATTTATCTTAGCTATCTGTCTACACATCAAGCTACTCAAATTTGACAAAATGAGATTATTATATCTAGATAGCTAATGGATATTGTACATATTATTATGACACTTATGTAGGTTTGATAATTGTTGCTAACACTATAACTAAAGAATGTCTTTTTTCAAGCACACAGCAAAATATTAGTGAACCATCTTACTGAAACTTGTACGAGTAGGTAATTTAAATGTATCTAGGACTTATTTTTCTAATGTCAGTTTGTTAAATATATTCTTATTGAAATGTCTCGGCTTTTTATGTGATAAATGATGTCTTCCTTGAGTTTCCTATTACCAAAATCTACTCGCGTATGTAATTAATAAATTTTAATAACGTTTGAATCCAATCCACGTCTTGTTTTTCAAACATTAGGTACCTACCTACCTATAGGTAAATTGTGTTTGCGGTGTCAACTATAGGTACCTCAATATTATTCGTATTTTATTAGTATAACAGACCTGTTCTATCTTCCTTGTTGGAAGGCAAAATCAAAGCCATAAAATTGAAATAATATTTTACCAATTAAAAGTATTATCATGTACCGAAGTTAAATATAGGTAACCAAAAAGAATCTATCGCATAAACAAAAAACCAAATTTATAACTCTACATCAAAATAGTATTTAGTCTTTAGTCAAGTTAGTATTTGAAGATGAAGCCAAATGACAAAACTATGTTTACAAAGATTCTTCAAAGTCCAAACGCTGAAGCTTAAGTAGGTATTATATTTATAAAACGTGTTTTAAATACGCTACCCGTTAAACCGGATTGCTTTCGAAATATTCCATCCGACAACAGTTCCACGTAGCAATAGCAAGATCTCATCAAAGCTAATATTCATGCAACATTTGTTTAAACAATGCTTTGGCGATGTTTCATCATCTCTGTAAACAGTTAGGCCCTTCGCACATGAAGCTACTCAAAAATGACGATACTAATCAGTAGGTAAAGTTAAATTCAAAAATCAGTTACTAATTAGACCTCGCTATTATAGTTGCAAAATTTTTAAAAATGCGCCAGTCATTCAAACAAATCATCTGGTCTCAAACTAAGGGTTTCCCTTGTACTGATGCAATTTAGAAAAGTTAATTTAATAAACTTATTGAACCGGGAATCGAACCCGGTACTTTCGGATCATGTTCGCTTTAGGTTTATGTACACTACCCCCCGAGGTCGTCAATGGCCAAAGGTTTCAATCACTTGCATTACTTCTAAACGACTATGGGTTGTTTTTGATAAGTTTTTCATGTGTTACTACAACAGCCAAATTCGACTGTATAAAACCAATGGTGACTGCACGCGTGCTGCTGCGTAGCGATTGGAAGTCATTTAAATACGTACAAGCCAGTGCTTGATTTGTTTGATGCAGGAGCCAGACAATGACAATTGAAAACGATCGTTCGATAGACGGGTCGCCTGTTTTTGTACCGACACTTGGTACAGAATAAGTTAACGAATAAGAATACGAACTACACTCATGATGATCGACGTTGATTTCAAATTTTTATGCTTTTATTAGGCCAACCCGTATGTAACTGACTGTGTAATAGAATACTCGTATAAGGTTACTGATTTAACCATCATGCAAGGGTCGTAGCATCATGGAAATTGGCAGGTATGTAGTTCTGATGACAATACAATAAAAGCACTGACGAATACTGATCTAATGATGAAGTGGGAAGATATGACCTGGAACTTCATGACGGAACGTCATATCTTAGCAGAGTTAAAATTTGTTAGAAAAGTTTCGTAATGAATTTGACCACGAAAGCGGGTTTATCTTTATTTTTTTTTATTTATGGCACAAAACCACACGATTCGTACATCGAACAATAGTTCTTTTGTTTGATCGATTGTTATAGTAGGGTAATAATTGGCACTTGGCTTCAGAATAGCAAGTTAAGACGAGGAAGTAACACAAAAATTAAAAAAACACAAAAACAAACCAATAATACTGTAAGTTCCTTACCTTAAAATTATGTACCTATTTTAAAAATACTTTACAGATACCTATATTTTATTATTAGTGAAATACTAACGAATAATGGTAAAAGACTTTCTTTAGGTATTAATTAGAATCTTCTGATTTCAAATAGGTAGGTACATACATTCATATTACAGAATACTCAAAAATTGCATAATAATAATAAATCATTTCAATCAACCAAAAGGTGATAGCATCTATCTATATCAAGAGTAGGTAAATAAGTAAGTGCTCGTTACACAGGTAATCCGAATCTTCACAAAACACATACCTACTTGATATCATTGTTTATTTTTAGACACAAGGTTACAATAGTATCTACTTGTCGTTGTTATTGATAGACACCTAAGTCTATGCTACCTAAGGCTACTTATAAAATTTTGTTCTATTTTGTAAACTCCAACTTTTCAGATTGTCAAAACTTTATAAATTTGTACTTAGGATTATGCGGAAGATGGGTTGGTTGTCCGTGTGGTTTCCGGATTTAGTCCCGTGAGTTTCGTGGAACCAACAAAGGGAAGATCAGGAAACGGACAGCAGCAGTGAGCAAAAAATAAAACTTAGGTCAGAGTGCTACCTGCTGCATTCACCAACTCGTCTGTCAATTATGGTGATAAGAGTCAAATCCCCCAAATAACATTTGTCATTGGGAGAGGCCTATGTCCAGCAGGGAACGTATAGGTACAGGCTGGTAATTAATTTTACTAATCAAAACATTAGGAAGACAAACCTCGTACCTTCAAAAAAAATATAACTCTACACCTTAGTCAAAATAGAATTAGAAGATTCATTCCTGATTCTGATTTTTTTAAAACCCACGCTGAAGCTTGAGTATTGTTCATAAAACGTGTTTTTTGCGTTACCCGTTAGACCGGAATTCTTTAGAAATATTCCTTCCCGCAACAATATCGACATCCCTGCAAAATTTGTTTAAACTATGTTTTATACCCGATGTTTCATCATCTCTGTAAACAGTTTAGTACCAATGATGGTCTAACATTATTTCACGTTATCGTCTTCCGCACTCTCATTAAATCTGGCTTAGTCCCTTCGCACATGAAGCTACTCAAAAATGACGGTACTAATCAGTAAGTAAAATAACAATAGCAAAACCATTTCAATTGCTGAGTACCTTGTACTGAGTAAAAGGACACCTTCCAGAAAACCCAAAACCATTTAGAAAATATTGTTTTCTAAATTGTCCTGACCCGGGAATCGAACCCGGTCATTTGGATCGGCCGCGCTTTAAACTTAAAGCTCTTAACCATTGTGCTACCGAGCACGTCAATAACTAAGGGTACCCAATCACTTGTAACAATAACAAATGAATGCTATTGTAAGTTTCCTGAACTATAAATTGGATAAATTATTGAAAAAATATACTACGGGTAGGTTTTATTATTAATGAAATTACACAAAGTAATAATGATTAAAATCTCATTTTATTCATTAGAATCATCCTGCTTAGGTATAAACTTACACCATTATAATTGTCATCTATTATACGTAGAATAAAGAAAAATAACGTAGAAAAGGTACCATACATTGACATAGTAACTTTTTTATTAAATTACAAAATTCAGAAATACAATTTGTACATTAATAAAGCATTTCATCAAGTAGGCATTAGGTAAATACCCAAGAACCAACTTATATCATCATTACAGACAGAGATACTACCAAACGGTTACTAATAGAATCTAACTATACCAAGAGTGGGTAAATAGGTACTAATACAGGTAATACGGATCTTCACAAACAAACCACATACTCGATATCAGTTTATTTTTAGACACAAGGTTACAACAGTAGCTACCTGTCGTTGTTATTGATAGACTTAGGCTGTATTTTGTTAAGATTTATAGTGTAAACAGTTCCTTTCTGTTATTAATTTTCATACCTGACCGAATTTCGACCACGGAAACCAGCAGAGTACGTAGGAGGTATGAAAGTGCATACGAGTGTGAAACAATTATAGTTCTACATGACATCCGACACAGATTAGGCGAT